>QLNU02015270.1:23275911-23286666 GCA_006491805.2 Dysdera silvatica
GAACTTTCGAGAGTGATAGAGTCGCAAATATAACATGTCGGCGTCGTGGATTTCCATTTACAATCGGAGACAAGTATTGTTTCAAAATAGTATTATTTTCTTAAAATATCATATAATATTATTTTATTAGACTTCATAAATGAGTTTTAAGTCATTAGTATTTACGGAAAATTTCAGTAAGATAGAATATTCATGCGTAATGCTAATGTGAGTCGTAAACGGCCCTTTTGGCGCGAGCCCTTAGTGGTATTACCATAGGAAAATAGTTGAAGTCTGCTAATGTTACACGCTGTTTATACGGCAAACTTACGCTGTTATATGTCTTAGAAACTTTTTATAACCGTAATTTTGGTATGGAAGATGAAATGATATATAATTAGTTTAAAAGTAGGACAAATTTATAGTTTGGAAGTTTTGTTTTTTGTTCATAACTACATTATTTACGTGTTGTGGTCTGAATGTGGCCTACTGTTTCAGAAGTAAGTTAAAAATATGCAGCAAACAAATTCTGTTTTATCAAAACACAGTTGATTGATTGTCAGTTTATAAATTAGTTTTACTTTATACGCATATATTGAAATATTTTTAGAATACATTTTTTCTCCTCAAAGAAATGAACTTTGCACAGCTAAAACTCTGGAGACGATAGAAGAGGCAGACAGTATTGATGGAGCCTCAGCAGGTATATTTATTTGTCTATCGAACGACACTGGTGCAAATACCGATGAAGATTCAGGAGACGAGGAAAGCAATAATCCTGATGCCTTTTCTGGACGCCGGCTAAATGCACACGCTGAACTTGTAATACCTGGTGGTGAGTAAATAGAAGATGACGATTGCATGATACGTGTCCCCCATCAGCAAAGAAATCAGAAAAAATGAAATAAAAGAGACGAACCTTCTCAAAGAAAATGGATAAAGGGAGATATAACACTTTCGACTACAACAAACAATATGCAGACTACTTCTCCACCCTTTAACTCTAATGACATCTATCTTTTAGGTTTCCTAAAAATGTTTTGAATGAAGAAATTATTGACAAGATTGTAAGCTTTACTTAAAAATATACTATACAGAAAAATTACCCTTCCTTTCTCTTGAAGATATGTACACATTTATCTATTCTTGTTTTTAGTGAATGTGTTCTACTTCCACGTAGATGTATGCTGTGGGAAAATTCTTAAGCTGTTTATAATGAATTGGTTTCGAATTCTATCTGACGGAATCGTTTTGAAGAAATTTTCAAATATCTGCATCTCTGTGATAATGAAAACATCTACCTGGCAAAACGATGGGTAAAATTCGACAATTTCTACAAGATTTGAATAAAATATTCTTCTAAAAGGCTCTACGAGGAGAGAATATGATGATGATTAATCGAAGAGAATTAATTGAGCGTATAAAACTGATGAAGCAATGGTGCCCTATTTTGGGAGATATGGGCGTAAGAAATTATACGAGGAAAGCCTATACTTTTGGATTCAAAGCTTGTGTGACTGCACAGCAAGAAGTCCGTTCCATAGAAAAAGCTACTTGGTTTTTACTTAAAATGTGTTGTATAGCACCAAAAGCCACGCGTCTCATGGAAACAGAACTTCATGGCTCAACTCATACAAATCACGGTGGGCATTTCTTACATCAGGAAATCCAAAGTGCAGATATGTTGTACGTAAAAGTAAAATGATAAAAGCCTGCCGAAAATGTAATGTTCCTTTGCATGACAATTGTTTTTCAAAATTTCATGAATAAATGTAAAAAAAATTGTAATACACGTTCCACAAACTTTTGAATATATATTTTGTATCATTATTTATATCATAGTTTACAGTACACAATCATTCCAAGCATTTTCCTATGTTTTATATATTCATAGAATTGTTTAATTTTATAACTTTTATGCATTGAGAAGGGCTGGGGCCCAAAAGTCGTTTACAACCCATGCCAGATTTCTAAGTTAATCAGATTCGTAAAAAAATTAGTATTTGTCATAATCTTGATCCAAATATATTAAATATGTTAATTAATTCGATTTTTCAGGGGAAAAAATTTCGGGAATAAATGGGTTAACAAACAACTTGGGAATATTTGTGGCCAAACACATACGTTGGAGCTAGCAATAAAAAGAAAATATAGTTGTCTATGGTAGGAAGAAACCTAACAATGTTTGCAGACAGCCTCTAGACTGAAACTTCAAAGGAGACAGAGAGGGGGGAAGTAGACCAAGAAACATATGGAGGAGAATTGTAGGAGTCGAAATTCAAGAAGTCAGCAAAATTTGAAGAGAGGTCAGGAGACATGCAGAAATCCGGAGCAAATGGAAAACGTTTGTGTGTGAAGAACTGTAACATGTTGTGAACATGTACAGCTAAATTTGGAAAAAACTGGGCCGTCGACTTTTCATGATTGACCTGGTGAGTCGCCGCTGGTTAGGGTGACGTCACCAGGGTGTGATTATGCTGATCGAAACGTGCTATGAAAATGGCCGAGAGGCAATGCTAATGGCAGCAGCAGTCCAGGGAGTGTCTGGTGAGACGGTAAAGGCATGGCGAAATGTAATAGTAAAGCAAATAAGGCTGCGGCCTGCATGCTGCAGGGCTTGGCGGAGTCCTGCCTAACGTTGTTATTTGTTTGATTTTCCAAGTATTATCTCGAGTTTACATCTTGATGGTTTTCGCTGGTGTGCTGAAGTTCCGAGACGGAAGAGTTGTTGATGCACAGTGGCTGTACTTCGAAAGCATTCCTAGCGGTTGGGCTCGTCGAAAATAGAATCCGCAGACTTTAGTTATTCGGAGTGTCCCGTTGCAAGTGAAGAACTAAATCCGTACTTCAGGAATTTTGTCATGTGAAGCAAGAGTGATGTATCTCGTTTGTTATGAGTTGGAGAATCAAGTGAGTTGCGGCTGTCGTGGACATTGTAAAGACCGGGACTCGATGATGTATTTTTATATTATGTTTGTTATTAGTTGATTATAGCGTAGTGTACTAATACAGTAAGAATATAGGACGAATTATCAACGCGTAATACGTTAAGACTGTGCATTGGTCCGTAACAGTATTAGCGTAATTGCGACGCAAGGACAAGCTCAAGTTCAGTACTTAACCAAATAACTAAGAGAAGGAAGATGGGGTACTTCAAAGTTGTTTCATGTGAGTTAACTAATTCTTATGTAATGTGTTTTTAGAGTATTTTAGAAGCTTGGAGTTAGCAATATATGCCGATGCTGTAGCAGGCATAATTCTCTAGAGGCAGTTAACGTTGAAAGCGATGGATGGTGATATCCAAATAATAAATTGTATATGTTTCAGAAGTGCTGCGAACTGTTTCGGTGGGAGCTGAGAATGGTCATGCTGAACGTATTGAATCCTTATTTGATCTTGATCGTTTTGAATTTAAAAAGACGACTGTAATTCGAATGTTCAATAAATGCCTGTGCCTAAACCTTGCATTCATCCTTAGACAACTGTAGACGTCATACCCACGACAATATTTGTGATATACTTTACTGATTAGTAAATGTTAAGTTAAATCTTTGCTAGATACTTACTAGTTTTAAGTAAGAACGATTTCGTTACAAAACCTACACTACCAAATGTTTAGAAGAAAGAAGAATGCACTCCATGGCTTGCATCAACCATCCATAATTTAGTTCCATTAGTAGTAGTATTAATCAGTAATTGTTAATAATTATTAATTTCCATCCTTGTGAATTCTTTAGGTATTTTCAATGCCCATGACCTTTTTAAAACTATTCTTCTGTTCTAGATTCCATGTGTCTAATTTTGCAGACTTCGATGTCTATGTACCATAAAGCTTTCGTTTACTGCAATCACAATTGTCCATTTAAGATTTCTTCTCCTATGATCATCTACTTTCTAATATTGGTTGGTTGGTTGTATTTTTATGATGCAAAGATATGGTTTATTCTGGTCCAGACAAGGTTAGAATGTACATAAGGTTTAAAGAAGAAAATAAATTTAAAAAAAAATTAAAATGTATCAAACGTACAATGGAATAAACGATGTAATTTAATATCAGATAAAATTTGAAAAGCCAATATTAGATAAAAAATTAAAAATTATATTATGATTAAAAGAATCACCTAATATGCCACGAATGGATAAAAATTTCCTATTTTGGCAATAATTTGATTTCTTACACATTTTTCTTATTAGCAACTTTCGTTTTTGATAATTATGTATGTTTATAACATTATATATTTTAAAAGTTACTTTAAATTTTGCTAGCGCCACCATTATTATTACCAATGCTTTCAATTTCTCCATACAAATGTTCAAATCCATAACTTCAAATCAACTGATTGTCAGTTTTAACAAAACATGTTTATAAATTGTATGTGTATATTAAACATATATATATTTATACATATATTTACACATATATTAAACGATACAAAATGGGTCACAGATGCGTAAATACTAATCACCTATTCATCTCTAATTAATTCAAGGAATTTGCCTATGTGGGATTAGACTTAAGGGATTTATTAATTATGATATAAATTTAACCGGTATTGCCAAACTGAATCCCACCTTTGATCGTCTACTGTAGAATTATAAACAGTCAGGGAATTAGACTATCGAAACTCCAACATTGAAAGGTTTATTTTCGAAGACAGGATGTACTTGTCCTTTGTCATATACACACACTTATTTTCAATCATCATTATTATGCATGATTAGTATATAAATACATTTTGTTGTATCATCACTATATATATATGTATATTTTATCGTCATAATCACATACAGCAATAGTTATTGAATTTGCCATACTGAAATGCAATTGGATTAATTTTTCGTTTCCGCTGCTCAGATTCAGGGGCGGCTCGAGTTTTATTTTGAACCAGGACAGCTGGTACGGATTGCTTTTTGGCGCCCCAACCCAAAATCGTGTGAAAACAGAAGATTTTCGCAGACGCACAGTGAGTCATAGACCCTATAAAATGGCCATATGTTTCTGAAAGAATTTCTCTAAAGATGTCTCTAAAAATTTCTCTAAAGATGTCTCTAAAAATTTCTCTAAACTTGTCTCTTTTTAGAGAGATTTTCTACTGTTGGGTCAATTAAAAAAAATTTGAACTTGACTTTCGTTTAGCGCCTTAATTTAAACGGGGTCCTGGGTCGCCTGGACATTTAAGACGCCCCTGTTCAGAATCCTCTAATAAATACTTGCTTAAACGAAAGATGAGACATCAAACAATGGTTTTAAAGAGGCAGTTACCAACCTTTCAGACCCCACGGACCACTAAATTCATAATTTTAAATCCTGCGGAACATTAATGTAAATTTTTTTTAAAAAGATAAATACAGGGCTGCTCCTGGAAACCGCACTGCCGGGCAAGTGAAGGTTTTTTCACTAATTGCCGACAATTATCTCAAGTACAGTCTATAGATACAAAAATTTACAATTAATTATTTTAATAGAAAGTTAGAAATTAGTACTTAAAAATTTAGGAACCTATCAAGTACATTTCGTGAATTTAGTACAATACAAAAGCAAAAATTGTCATTCAGAATATTAGAATTTCTTAGAATATTATTTTTGTTTTATTATTAATCAAACATTAAAAATGCAAATAATGTCCAGCTTTTTCTGCGGACAACCGGTTGGCGATCGCTGTTCTAAAGGACTTATTCATTTGTTTATGTAATTTATTTAAGTTTCTTTCCACAGAGAAATTTTCGAAACACTAATGAATGTACACATTAAGTAAGCCTATATTCTTAATGTCCGCTGTGGATTTCACAAATCAAAATTATGGCGCAGTATAGCCCAGATGCTCTTGCGCCATAAAAAATCCAAACAAACCAAAATTAATAGAATCGTATACAGTACGTAATCATAATTGAAATTAAAGTTGCATTACAGTTCTATTTCTTTCTAGAAATATTTATATAGAAAATATAATTTTTTAAAAGACACGTATATATATGCTTAATAACTAATTATTTAAAACAAGTTTACTACCTTTCAAACAAATGCCTGCATATATTTATCAAAATTAACTATATGAACTTAAACTATTGTTCGATATTTACTCAATTAATCCTTCTCTTTTAGTAAATTACTACTTACCCATTTATTAAATTATTCCTTATTTGTCTATTCAATTATTACTTATCATTTACTAAATCATTACGGGAGTGTTCAAGTATTACGTAAGCAATATTTTGGCCATTTCAATCCCCCCTCCCTCCGGGTAAGCAAAAATTAACATTGACCAACATAGGAAAATAAGATCAACGGCAACCCCACCCCAAATTGCTTAGGTAATATTTAAACTCCCCATACTTACCATTTATTAAATTATTACTTACCATTTACTCAATTATTACTTATCATTTACTAAATCATTACTCATTTATTCAATTATCATTTATCATTTATTCGATTAGTGCTTATCATTTACTCAATTATTTTTCAAAATTTGCTCAAAGCAGGCCTTTTTACAATCTTAAGATTTTCGGCATTATATACTGCGTTTTCGTAAAGAAAGGGAAATCTTACAACAAATATTTCATTATATCTAAACGCGGGAAAAGAGAATATCTTCAAAATCGTGTCATCAGATATAGATGTGATATTTAATAGAATTGTTTGCTTGTGTGTCAGATGGCAAACAGGAAAAGGTCATTTTAGGCCGGAACTTACAATCTTCATTCTAATCCGAAGTTCTTAAGTTTAACCAACCGCCGGACTATAGGGACAAGATAGTCGAACGGCTGGTTATGTTTTTATGGCGCAAGGACTGTAAGAATCATTCTGCGCCAATCAAGGTGAGACAGTTGGTAAGCATTTTTTTTTCTAAGCATAGTTGGTAGTCGAACTCGTAATGATAGCAGGCCAGGTAAGCTAGATAAAGTATACCAATTTGCAAGGTCTTTCATATAAAATATATTTAGTTATGGTTTTAAATTTCACTATTCATTAAATTCGGTAACATCAAGATTTAGAAAATTTTTACCAAACGAAGTGTTAATGAAAATAATGAAATATATGTAGAAATATAACTATTAATTGGCAGATATTTTTCAACGATAGAAAAAGTAAAAATAGTTATCCCTGTCTAACTATTCAGAGAGATTTAGAGCCGTAAAATCGATTACTTCTTTAACGGAAAACAATGAACTATTTTTTTTATGCGGAAAATAAAATTTTTCCTCTTTTTGAAATTTTTCCGGATTTGAGAGTGGAAAAAGAAACGGGCACTTCGAATTTATCGGGACGGAAAAAATAATTGCCTTCCCGTAATTAAAATCTTTCAGGTAAAAGCATTTTTGAGCAATCTGAAATTCCCTTTTCTTATTTGGGACATTTGTAAATTTTTTCTCGCCGTAGGAGCAATTAGTGCGGTGTTAACCTTCTTGTAAGAAAAATCTTTTATATGACTAAACTTGTTTTTTTAATTGAGCAAGATTAGTAAATAATCTGGGAATTTTTAAAGGATCACGAAACGAGACTGAGAAAATATTTTGAACTTTAGTTTTTAAATAAATAAAAACTTTATTTAGAAAAGGGTAAAAAATGGATAATATGCTTCACATAATGGATACTCCTGGCTTAACACGGGTGCCTTAACTATTTGTGCAAATGTCACAGACTTTCTTGTTAGGAAAAAATACAGATTTTAGTTACGGAACTGAGGCATTAGAGATAAACAAATTTAGCTCCCTATAATCACACTTCGGTATAAAGCCAAACTTGTGAATTTTTTAAAAAGGGGTGGATTTGTTCGGGAATTTTAAATTTCGAGATAAAAGTTGTTTTCAATATAACTGGATTTTGAAGTTGCAATTTGTGGGATTATTTTATGACAAATTGTACTTAAATACACGAAAAATTTACGAATAGGATGATCCAGAAACAAATTCACATTTATATATACACTTTATATTTACTCAAAACTCACATTTCCATCAGTGAGAATAGGATTACTTCTAAATTAATGAGAAATCTTGCATAAAATTTAGAAACATTTTTTTAAACTGCATTTTAATTTTTCTCACAAAATTCTTTTTGGTGCGTCGATTTTTTGTTATAAAGCGTATATTTTGGGTTTTAGGTTTTGAACTACGCGCTTTATTTAGATTATAACTTAACTTATTATTGAAATATATTCCTCACTCTTTTTGCAGGATTTTTTTCTAAAATAAACTTGTCAAAAGAAAATAATCCAAAAATACATTGCGTCAAGTTCAGATTTCCGAAAAACGGAGGGATTTGAAGGCCGAAATCCGAACTTCGAAGTCGATAAGGCACGACGGCATCGGTTCGTCAATAACCCAAAATCGAACGGCGTTCAATAACCACACTTCGATTACCAGAAAGTGGCTGTTATCATACAGTAAATACGCCTTATCCATAGCTGATCGAATGTCTTTTGGACGTGCATCGAAGTAAATCGTTTTCTATGCTTTTCTGAATGCAACCAATGACTTCTTTTGTACACAAATTTGCAACAATGAAATCCAAAGATGAATATCCCTAACATATCTGATTCGTTTCCGTATATTCCACGCGGTAACCAAATTAACTGCGTTAAAATAGCTTCTCTTCCTGTCAAACTGTATATCGTAGCGCGAAGGATCATTTTCTTTGATCTAAGATGATAGAAAGATGAATGTTCCAAATATTTGTTCATCTCTTTGGAGATATAATATTTTGATGTGATTAGCCAAATGCAATTCGCGTATTTGAATGCACGGAATCTGTATATAGGGTGTCCCAGAAGGTCGTTTCCAAACTTCTAGGGGTTGTAGAGGACAAATGAAACGTATCGGCCAATGGAACCTATGTCCGAAACGGAACCGGTTTCGCAAGAAAGTGAATTTAGTGTATACGTCCACCTCGCGGCTGCGTAACCAATTACATCAATTAAAATATTTTTTTCATACAGAATTTAAGTGATTCACCTAATAACACAGCAGAGACAAAAAATCCGGAATTCCCTTTTCTGATCCGGATCTGTGTACCACATAGTCAGCAATAAGCATAAAAGTGCCTTTTTTAGCACACTGGAAATGAATTGTGAACTGCTAAGTGTATGCAGCAGGTAGAGGACATGAAAATAAACAATTTTTGTTTAGTCACTTTTTCCTAAAATTAGTCGTTTGGCCGCTACTGTGAATTTAGTGTTCGCATCCAGCGCATTCAAGGTTACCACATATGGCAAAATGCGCCATTTAAAGAATTTCCAAAATTATTTAACGCCAACGGACGGCGGCCTGTCTCTGTTTGGCGACTTGGTATTGCCCCCCTAAGTGCTACTTCTCCTGTACACACATATGCACGCAGGAGAAGTAACGCCCCTAGATGATACTTGACCTACATGCATATCTATATAGAGGGAAAGTAGCACGTAGGGGCTCGAAAAATCTGTTGCTGGCCCGATGGAACACTACATAAATAATATTCCATTGCAGTAAACCATACCCCCCTCACCTAACGCCGATCCTGACTGAAATATGTATTATGAATTATACATAGATTGTAATTAATTTATGTCAGTTTATATGTATTTCAATAATATTAAATAACTTCGACATTTTTATCGACACAGCTGAGATTTCTTTGACATTGTCAATATCGTTTGACCCCAGTTCGGACCAATGCAGTATTAGACATTTACTTATCAGTAATTACAACACTTCAACACTTAAAAATTCTACGTTCTGATCTATCAGACCATAACGAACAAGTTTAACATAGGAAGTTGTGTCTGTAAATGAAACCGTGCGGTGCTACAGCAACGTGATCAACACGCAAAGAAAGGAAGTCGAAACGGGTGTTAACATGACTTTATTAACAAACTTAAGAATGCATTATGAAGGAAAAAGTCATAGTTACATCATAGAAGATGTTCAAAATTCCTTCCATTTTCCACAATGCAGGCTTGACAACGTCGCCGCATGGAGTCTCGTACGCATTGAAATTGGCCAAGTTTTTCACGGACACGTGCCGCTGCTTCCACGATCCTGGCGACAAGGTCGAAGTCGGATGTTACAGGTGTGTTGTGTACCAGAGACTTCATGTATCCCCACGGGAAGAAATGCAGGGGTGTGAGGTCGGGGATCGTGGTGGTCATGCGTCTGGTCCGCCTCTGCCAATCCAGCGATGAGGATACGTCCAATCAAAGTAGGCCCGCACATTCGTGCTGAAATGGAAAGGGGTGGGGGGGCGCTATCATTCTGAAACCAGATGTGTCGACGTGAAGCTGCTGGAACTTCAGCCAACAAATTCGGCAACACCTCTTCTAAAAAAATCTTATAACTATACAGTTCACGTTTTTAGGTAATAATTAAGGACCAATTAAAAAGTCACCGACAATACCAGCCCATACGTTTATGCTAAAGCGCTGTTGACTTGCATGGGCACGTGCACTCCTTGGGTTGTCGTGCTCCCACATATGCGTGTTGCCCAGGTTGAGGATACTGTCTCCAGAAAAAGCCGCTTCATCAGTAAATAGAATCGACGATGAATATGCCGGATGTGGGAGACTTTCATCCAAATACCAACGCGCGAATGCAACACGTTGAGGATAATCGACTGCGCCCAGTGCCTGTACTCTTTGAATGTGGTACAGGTGTAGGTTGTCCTCGTGCAATGTACGCATAACGCTGGAGCGAGACACACCAAGATCATGTTCGATTGCTCTTATACTTATTCGCGGGTTCTTCTCAATTTCCCGTAGCACAGCTTCCTCTACGAAAGATGAGCGTGTAGTACGTTGATGG
>QLNU02015270.1:23286766-23303071 GCA_006491805.2 Dysdera silvatica
TTTCGCTTTAGATTGTACTTTGGTAGTTACATAAATGAGCTGCCATCCTTATAAGAATCACTTCCATTTCCAACAGACAGCTCGCTTCATACCTCCACGATTCACACACGTACCAACTTTTTTTTATGTTTCTTAATATACGTCTAATACTTTATGTAATGAATCGGAATTCTCTAGTTATAACTTGAGACGACAAGTAATTTAGTTTTTACCAATAGTTATCCAAATGCATTGTTTTCTTTTCGCGATATCTATTATTATATTTTTATTAGTATTTTGTTTTATTTTTCATATTGAGGCTGATTCTATCGATTATATATACAGGGTCTCCCAGAAGGTCGTTTCCAAACTTCTAGGCTGTAGTAGTAGTAGTAGTATATTTGCAGGGGGTGGGTGGGAAGGGTGGCCGCCGAAGGTGGCAGCGCTGTATTCCCAGACAGGCTTTTGTCATATGATATGACGACCAGTGGACCGAGAAGGGACACTGGGGGGGAGGGGGCATTGCAGGGGATTGTCGATCGAAACAGGCGTACAGAGACGCACAGCTCACATGATTGTCGTCATTCAACGTCGACCGGAGACCACCCACGATCAGTCCGCCCCGAAGAGCGGCCGAAATAGATGGATGGCGCGGAAGAACACCCCGGGCCGGCCGGTACTCCTACAGGAGACCACCGGACACCGTTGAGTGGGTGTGGTGCCGCGAGCGGCAGCGAACAGGCGTAAAACATTCCCCGCAACCAGGGCGCGCGAGACCAGCATAGTCCGGACAGGCATTACATACCAAATTATCATCCACTGTTTGCGAAAGCTGGCCCCCAAGCGATCGCAGCGGACGAAGACAATGGCGAACGCCCGTCATGGACAGAAGGCCAAGCACGACCCCAGCGACGAAGTCCGAATTACGAGGGAGGGCGGAGTCCGGTCCCAGAATAGCAGAAGCAGGCATCCATCCACCGCCACCCGGCGGCCAAAGTGAATATCCCAAACACTCCGTCTTAAGCGAGCTGGAACCAACACCGGCCAGCCCGGACAGCAGAGAACAGACATCCGCACGCCACCAGCGCTGGGCTGTAGAGAACACAAATGAAACATATCGGCCAATGGAACGCATGTCCGAAACGGAACCGGTTTCGCAATAGAGTGAATTTAGTGTATACGTCCACCTCGCGGCTGCGTAACCAATTACATCATTTAAAATATTTTTTCCACATAGAATTTAAGTGATTCGTCTAATAATACAGCAGAGACAAAAACATCCGGAATTCACTTTTCTGATCCGGATCTGCGTACCACATAGTGAGAAATAATCATAAAACTGCCTTTTTAGCACACTGGAAATGAATTGTGAACTGCCAAGTATATGCAGCAGGTAGAGGACATGAAAATAAACAATTTTTGTTTAGTCACTTTTTCCCAAAATTAGTCGTTTGGCCGCTACAGTGAATTTAGTGTTCGCATCCAGCGCATTCAAGGTTACCACATATGGCAAAATGCGCCATTTAAAGAATTTCCAAAATTATTTAACGCCAACGGACGGCGGCCTTTCTCTGCTTGGCGACTTGGTATTGCCCCTAAGTGCTACTTCCCCTGTATACACATATGCACGCAGGAGAAGTTTCGCCCCTAGATGATACTTGTCCTACATTCATATCTGTATAGAGGGAAAGTAGCACGTAGGGGCTCGAAAAATCTGCTGCTGTTCCCATGGAAGACTACATGAGTAATATTCCACTGCAGTAAAACATGCCCCCTCACCTAACGCCAGCCGTGACTAAAATATATATTATGAATTATACATAGATTGTAATTAATTTATGTCAGTTTATGTGCATTTCAATAACATTAAATAACTTCGATATTTTTATCGACATCTGAAATTTCTTTGACCATGTCAATATTGTTTGACCCCAGTTCGCACCAATGCAGTATTAGACATTTACTTATCAGTAATTACAACACTTCAACACTTAAAATTCTACGTTCTGATCTATCAGACCATTGCGAACAAGTTTAACATAGTAAGTTGTGTCTGGAAATGAAACCGTGCGGTGCTGCAGCAACGCGGCCAACACACAAAGAAAGGAAGTCGAAAGCGGTGTTAACATGACTTTATTAACAAACTTAAGGCTGCGTTATGAAGGAAAAAGTCATAGTTACATCATAGAAGATGTTCAAAATTCCTTCCATTTTCCACAATGCAGGCTTGACAACGTCGCCGCATGGAGTCTCGGACGCATTGAAATTGGCCAAGTCTTTCACGGACACGTGCCGCTGCTTCCATGATCCTGGCGACAAGGTTGAAGTCGAATATTACAGGTGTGTCGTATACCAGGGACTTCATGTATCCCAACAGGAAAAAACCCAGGGTTGTGAGGTCGGGGGATCGTGGTGGTCATGCCACTGGTCCGCCTTTGCTAATCTAGTGATGAGGATAGATCCAATCAAGGTAGGCCGGCACGTTCGTGCTGAAATGGAAAGGGGGGGGGGGCGCCATCATTCTGAAACCAAATGTGTCAGCGTGAAGCTGCTGGAACCTCATCCAACAAATTCGGCAACACCTCTTCTAAAAAAAACTCTTATAAGTATCCCCGTTCACGTTTTTAGGTAATACGTAAGGACCAATTAAAAAGTCACCGATAATACCAGCCCACACATTTATGCTAAAGCGCTGTTGGCTTGCATGGGCACATTCACTTCTTGAGTTGTCGTGCACCCACATATGCATGTTAGGCAGGTTGAGGATACCGTCTCGTGAAAAAGTCGCTTCATCAGTAAATAGAATCGACGATGGAAATGCCCGTTGTGAGAGACTTGTATCCAAATACCAACGTGCGAATGCAACACGTTGAGGATAATCGACTGCGCCCAGTGCCTGTACTCTTTGAATGTGGTACGGGTGTAGGTTGTCCTCGTGCAATGTACGCATAACGCTGGAGCGAGACACACCAAGGTCGTGTTCGATTGCTCTTATACTTATTTGCGGGTTCCTCTCAATTTCCCGTAACACAGCTTCTTCTATGAAAGGTGAGCGTGTAGTACGTTGATGGCTGACGAGAGAGGATACATGGAAAGCATCTGCCTCATATAATCTGCGGTGCAATTGTCCAAACAATGAACGACTTGGCAGACGTCTGTTTGGGAAGCGCTTTTGGTACATGCGTACGGCGGCACGTCCATTTCCATCCACGGCGCCATAAACGTAATGCATATCTGCCAATTCACTGTTACTGAACCGATGCATCCTTCTCCTGCAACGCCCTCACCTGAAATGATCCCGCTTCCCCGTCTCCAGTACGCCTGCGAACATCGCCCTCTAACGGTCGCCTTTCCGGACACAACTTCCTATGTAAAACATGTTTGTCATGGTCTGACAGATCAGAAAGTAAAGTTTGTAAATGTTGAAGTGTTGTAATTACTGATAAGTGAATATCTCATACTGTATTAGACCGAACTGGGGTCAAACAATATTGACAATGTTAAATCTCAGTTGTGTCGATAAAAATATCGAAGTTATTTAATGTTATTGAAATGCACATAAACTGACATAAATTAATTACAATCTATGTATAATTCATAATATATATTTTAGTCACGGCTGGCGTTAGGTGAGGGGGGCATGTTTTACTGCAATGGAATATTACTCATGTAGTCTTCCATCGGGCCAGCAGCAGATTTTTCGAGCCCCTACGTGCTATTTTCCCTCTATACAGAAATGAATGTAGGACAAGTATCGTCTAGGGGCGAAACCTCCTGCGTGCATATGTGTGTACAGGGGAAGTAGCACTTAGGGGCAATACCAAGTCGCCAAGCAGGGAAAGGCCGCCGTCCGTTGGCGTTAAATAATTTTGGAAATTCTTTAAATGGCGTATTTTGCCATATGTGGTAACCTAAAATGCGCTCTATGCAAAACATAATTCACCAACGACCAAACACGGCTAATTTGCAGAAAAAGTGGCTAAACAAAATTGTTTTCATGTCCTCACCGCTGCGCTGCTTGATTCACAATTCATTTCAGTGTGTGCCTAAAAACTGGTTTATGATTGGCTTCTCACTATGTGGTGCGCAGATCCGGATCAGAAAAGTGAATTCCGGATGTTTTTGTCTCTGCTGTATTATTAGGTGAATCACTTAAATTCTGTGTGGAAAAAATATTTTAATTGATGTAATTGGTTACGCAGCCGCGAGGTGGACGTATACACAAAATTCACTCTATTGCGAAACCTGTTCCGTTTCGGACATGGGTTCCATTGGCCGATATGTTTCATTTGGTGTCCTCTACAACCCCTAGAAGTTTGGAAACGACCTTCTGGGACACCCTGTATATCGAAAATGGAAAGATATGTTTCAAATCACTTTAGGGCAAATTGGTCTAGATGCGATACATTGTTTTCTGAAATTCCTTTGCAATAACAAATTTATCCCTTTATCTGTATCTAAATTTAGAAAACAAATGCACTATTACATTCATTTCTTGTGTAATTCAATTAATTCTGAATAAATATAATCCATTTGGAATTTTGCATAGCAGACAGGTTATATTGGTTAGTACAGTTTAACTATGATTTAACAATACGGTACTCCTATTTGGGCTTCAAATTCCTTTTCTCAGCTTTGCGGTCTTTTCAGACACCAACACAAATGTTTTAGTCCTATCTATAATCCTTTGTCCCTCTCTAAAAATAGAGATGTTTTATCACATCACAAATTATTAAACATTAGAGTGATTTATGTCTTCAAAATTCTTTAAATTATGTTTTCTAGATTAAATTCCAAACAATTCCCATTAGAATTCTTAATTATATTTTTCTTACATTAAGCTGCTTTAACTGAAATTCTATCAGAGTTCGCATTGAACTTGCAGAGAAAAGACTGAGATTCTCTGCTCCCACGCTTTGGAATGCCCTTCCAATAGATGTTACGTGTATCCGTTCTCTAAACAAGTCTCTTGTTCTTGTTATACTTCATATTCTATAGGGTATTGCACACGTTCTTTGCTTCCATTTTCATTTATTCTCTCTGAATTACCACTAAATTAACTTTTGTATTAATCAGATCGTAATTTGATTGTGCCAATGATAACTCTCTCTCTCTCTCTCTCTATTTATATCCTAGGGAGAACATAAACTATTTATGTGTCATTTCGTTTAATTAGCTCATATTAAACATTTTTTTATTAATCTAAATTGTTAGATAAGATGTTTATATATTTGATGATTTTATACCTGTGAATATTCTGTTTATATCCTACTGTTTTGTTTGGTTAACGAATTTTACTAATACGTATTATTTTCATGGACTTTCATTGTCTTCTGGTCCTATTCATGTTATCTAGTTTATTGCTCTACTAATAATTGGGGTAGCATTGGCTTTGTCAAACTTACGTTTCTACTAGTGCTGCCCCGGTGAGATATCTGTATTGTTCTTGATATATTCCTTCTTGCATTGTGAAATTGATTCGAATTTGTTTGGATTAATTAATTAATTAATTAAATAAATGAATGAATGAATGAATGAATGAATGAATGAATGAATAAATAAATAAAAAAAATCGTGAACATTTTTTGGATATAAGTAGTACGTGTCTTAGAAAGGATTAATTGCTTGAGGAGTATTTATTTCTAATTGGTAGGTTTCAGATTGAATGTTACGGTTTTTGGGTACTTGTACAAAACTCATTGCCTGTTACTACATCACTTCTTGTTACTATTCGTCACAATTTCTGTGATTTGTAGTACTTACTCGCTATGAGTTGTAATTTTTGAGATTTTTTAGGTAACTGCGAATTTACCTAAATCGTGTATTAAGTAAGTAGAGGAGGAATATATGTACTTCAATATAATCTGCCTTAATATTTTAAATAAAGCTCCAAATTAGAGCAAGACTTACTATATTGATATATGAGATCTAATAAGTACATCTTCCATGCTCTAAAAGTGTGTTTAACGAAATTATATTGGAAACGAAGCATGTAAACTACAATTTGTACCATAATAATTAGCTCATGATAGATACAAATGAATGCAAAACACGATATCAAAATTCTGAAACGGCATAATTAAAATTTATTAGATCATTCTGCGCTTCAGAACAATTAGATATGGGGATGTTGGTAATTATTCAACAGCCCAGTGTCGAGTGGGAAAGAAAAGCATTCGCGATACAAATTATGACGATTATTAATAACCAAGGAAAAGGTTTTATATTGGTTAATAATTCAGTTATTTCTCTCAGTTTGTAGAAACGACCTTTTATGAGAAAATTTATTGAGGACAAACATGATAGTACGTTTGTCCTATCTTCCTTTTAAAGGTATGTGGGTTTTTTCATTCCCACTTAAACAGTTCCTTGAGCGGAAATTAAATGTAAAGTACTTACATTTTTGTTGGATGTACAGCATCGTAAATAACTACATGTTGATAAGATTCGTGGTATCCATTGTAAGTTGAGAAGAATATGCGCTTTTTAAACACCAACAATTTATTCACGTAAATTAAAGATATTACAGATATTTCTTTTTAACACGTAAGAGGTCATTTCGAGCTATGCCCGGCCGCGCTTACATTCGGTTCCAGACAAGATTCAAAGGCATTCTCCTTGAGTTTGTTGTATGTTTCTCATTTATAGTTTCGATACATCCGAAACTTTATCCAATGGGACTATTGGAATTTTAACCAATGGGAAGAGATGTTACGGGAGCCAATGAAATCTTTTATAGATCCATATGGACCATGTACGCCATAAGTTCAATGCTTTGGTTATTACATATTGAGCGCGTGTACAAGACTTTCAAGCTAGCTGCTATTATATATTTAAATACATTGGAAAAACGAAATATTTAATACTATTGGATCTTAATTAATTTAATTTGGTTTAAGGGCTTTAACTTTTATTTAAAGGCATAACAACGTTATTCTAAGTTTATCATAAACGAAAATGCTTCGAATTTTGTTTGTCTTCCTTTCATAAAGGAGATTAAAAAACGAACATTTTTATCGCACGTGGAAAAGTTTTTAAGCAAATATTAGTACAAACATTGAAATTTTGGTATGTTTTATTTGGCACTTTTAGTCTCATGATTTTTATAATTTTAGTGCAACATGAACTGAGCAGTACCAATTTTCCTAATGTGACTTATAATCGAAGTAGAAATGTCGAAATACCAAAATGGCAAATTATATATTTGTGAACATGGTATGAAGTATCGTTGTTTAGGACAGTCGCCGCTGCCCCTCGTCAAGAAGCTCTCTACTAATATTTTTCGCTTATGGGGACCACTGTCGCCAAATAGAGAACCGTAGTTTGAAATAACAACATCTGCATTTAGTTGGAGTTTACTGCAGATAATTCCTGACGATGGACAACATCATCTGTCTAAAACACTTCTATTCAGTGGTATAGCAATGCTAATGCAACCAAATCAGTTGCATTAGGGCCTTTGCCCTTGGGCGGGTGGGTGGAGCTTTGGAAGTCGGGGCTCCGTAGAAAGCACAATTGTGGGGTCCTGGTATAGGGTTGGGCCCCCCTCTACCAGTGATTGAATTGGGGCCGAAATTCTATAGATACGCCGCTGCTTCGATCCCTCTAACCACCGTTAGAATTTAACCTGTACATACAAAGATGACATTATTATTCTACGTAATGTTACGCTGATGTCTCATATTTGTGGCAAACCCTAGAAATGCTTGTTTTATATCACAATGTTTGAATAGTTGCTTTTTTATAGACTACATAAAATGAATGTAAATTTCTACGTGGCAAAATTTTGGGCTCATTTTTATTTGATAAAATAGTTCAGCTTTGGTTTTTCTTCCACACTCTGGAATACAAATTTCACAAAATCGTGTTTGTTATCCCTTTGAATGAACCGGCTTTGAAAAGATAAAGCGACTTTACTATTCATTTATTTATGAAAGAAGCATGCTTTCATGTTTTATATTTGTTTCATATTTTATGAAGCAAAATAACAGCCCTACGCCAGCGAGGAATCTTTTCGGCAAGAAATAATGGAGCCCCTTCCTTTCACGAGGTATCTGAGTGTTATAATCACATACAATGTAAACAAAAACATGGAAGTAAAAATGTTTTTCCTCGATCATGAAATTCAGTGGTTGGTTTGTTTCAGCTTAGATGGCGCAAGGACAGCAAAGGTCGTGGAAAGCCAGGACCTACAATTTTCCAAAAAATCAGGACCTCCGTTTTCAAGGGGACCATACCTTGGACTACGATGGTCAGAAAACTAGCACGCATTCTACAATACCATGGAGGACTGAACCTGGGTAAGTAGGGAGATAGACGAATGCGTTACAATTATGCCACTGTAGGTTTGCGGGTCTGCGTTTTCCAAGGAATCCAAAGGCCTCTCAAGACCTAAGGAATCAAATTTGATAAAGGGATGTGTTACCATTACTCCAATACAGGGTTGCGGGCCTGCATTTTCCGCGGAATCAAAAGACCCTCATTTTCCAAGGAATCCAAAGGCCTGCCAAGACCTAAGGAATCAAACTCTATCGAGGAATGTGTTGCCGTTACGCCACTGTAGGTTTGCGGGCCTGCATTTTCCGAGGAATCTAAAGGCTTAGCAAGTTCCAAGGAATCAACTTCGATAGAGGAATGTGTTACCATTACGCCAATTTAGTATTGCGGTCCTGAATTTTCCGAGGAATTTATAAGCCTCCTAGGGAGGAATCCCTTAAGTTAATTCCTTAAGTTTAATAGTTTCTTTAGTTTAAGTTTAATAGTAATTCTTTAAGTTTTCTTTAAGTTTAATTCCTTAAGGAATCAACTTCGATAAAGGAATGTGTTACCATTACGCAAATGTAATGTTGCGGGCCTGCATTTTCCGTGGAATATATATTCCTCCTAGGACCTGAGGAATCAATTTCGATAAAGGAATGTGTTACCATTACACCAATGTAGTGTTGCGGGCCCGCATTTTCCAAGGAATTCAGAAGCCTCCTAGGACCTAAGGAATCAACTTCCAAGGCTGCAATAAGCATTAAGTCCGGAAGAGCTCTTCTTTTAATATATTTTTTAATTTTTAATGTATAATTTTAAAGCTTTGGAATAAAATTCTCTCAGGTATATACTTAAGTTGGTTTAGACGTGGTACATTCTTTTTATTCCAGTCGTCAGAAAGAAGAAATAAATGCATTTCAAGCCATTGCAGACGCGAAGCTCGGTAGGAAAAGAAAAGAAAAGAAAAAAAAGGAGGGGAAATGATTTTATTTCTAGAAATCCACACAACTTTTTCTTCTGTGATCATTTATTTCTAAGATCGAAGGTTTGATTTTAATTCGCTTACTGTTTCACTGATATGATCAACTTCATCCTTTGATCCAGATGCTTTCGATAAAATAAATTTAAATTATCCGACATATGGTTATTGGATAAACCGGGAAAGACATGGTGACTTGTTTCGATTTCTCTAGTTGCATCGAAGCGGTTTCGGGAAATCCAGAATATTTGATCCTTGAGATATAAATTTGTCGAAATTGCTATTATTTGTTCTAGTATATAAAAAATTAATAATTAAAACAGAGTATATAAAACTCATCTTTCCCTTAATGTGGTACCCCACCAAGATAATCACTTTTGTATAATCCCTAATTCGTATATAGTTATTAAATTACAAATACTAGGGAATGAAAACGTGTTACTTTTTTATTTTTCCATTAAATAATTGGATTTTATCTAGGCAAATGAACTCATCTGCCGAAGAAAATAGCATAAAGATGAGGTATCATCTCCGGGCGTTGAAATTGTTTTTTCAACTATATGGTTTTCATTTGGCTCTCCGAAATGTCAGCCCCGTCATGATTTTTTATTACTTATTTTTATAATTACGTTTTTAATAGTCAAATGGGACCATTCGCAATAAAAACAAAGTAAAACATGTAACAACATAAAAACAGATAAGAAATTACAGCTTAACCTATAGCCGATAGTCGAATTTCATCATAAAATATGGCCCTGATTTCGATTCCGGGAACAGGTGTTTAATTCACTCGGTTTTCCCTCGTAAATGAAACCTTATACTAATAATAAAAAAATTAGAACATGTGATACGAGGAAATCATTTAAGGCAGCGGTTCTTTAACTTTCCTAGACCGCGGACCCCCTTCAGAGTTCACTCACCCTCGCAGACCCCCAAGAATTAACTCAAAGTTTAAAGCCCGGAATTTGCATCATATGTATTTATTTCTAGTGTTTCATCACTGATTTTCACCATTTAAGGAAAGAATTTTTCGTCCCCTCATAATTTATTCTTAGCATTAAAGAGTAAATGCTCTTATTTGTGGATGTTCTATTTTGCTCTATTTTGTGGAACACCGGGAGGGTCTTGAGGACCCACAGGGGTCCACAAAACACAGTTGAAGAACCCATGAACTAAGGAATTAATTATCAATTATTTCCGAAAGTGGAATTTCGTCATTATGTATGGTCCATAGTTCGATCCCGGGAAAGCAGACAGGTTTCTTTATTTTTTTATTAAAATATTTAGTTTTGCTCGGGCAAATGGAGCATTGTCCCATAGAAAGACAGCGCAAGGTATAATAATTAAAAAATAGATGTAGAATTGTTGAAAAAAATGGTGTTTTTCACTATATTGGTTCTTACGTTCAAGGGCCGCCCAGAGGATAATTTCTACCGGAGTATTAAGCCAAATTCAGTTGCCTCTTCATGCATAGGTCTCCGCAAATGAAAACGGGTGGGGGGCAACACTTATACTTAAATTACATGGTAAATGAAATCATACGCCATTAAAAGTCAACAATATGGCAATGATATAATAATTGGAAGACATCTGAGGAATTATTATCAACTATCGCTAAAAGTCGAGTCCTTTACTCCGTATGGTCCCGATTTCGACATTCGGAAATGAGAACAGGTCCTCTTTTCGGTTAAAACGCTTTTAGCGGGTTTCAGTAGATACAGAACCTACTATTGCTTTGGGGTTTCCTGTCTGTTTGTACCCAATATAAAGGGTAAGATAACGGTCTTTCTGAAATGCAATAATGATGGCTATTGTTAACGTTGAAAACCTACCGAGTTACTTGAGAATTAGAGAGTTGCGGATTAGAGATTCGCAGATCAGAGAGTTGCAGATTAGGGAGTTACGTATTAGAGAGATGAGGAATAGAGAGTTGCAAATCGGAGAGTTGCGGATTAGGGAGCAGCAGATTAGAAAGCTGCGGATCAAACTTGCGGATCAGAGAGTTACGGGTTGGCAAGTTGCGGATTATCGAGTTGCGGTCCAGAGAGTTACGGATTAAAAAGTTTCGTATTAGCGAATTTTTGATTAGCGAGTTGTTGAGGGTTAGAGAGTTGCGGATTAGAGAGTTGCGAATTAATGTTAATTGAAACCCGCTAAATTTAAATATCGACCTTAGGCGATTTTCTTTCACTTGTTTGTCTGCCGTTCTTGTAAAGGCAACCACGCTTCCTTTCTATTACTTACAAAGGTATATTATTGTGATATAAAGCGGTGGAAGAGGAAGTGATAATAATAATATTAAAGCTTTGAGATAATTAGGGAATTAAAGTATTTTGTTAAGTTTTTATATGTGCACTTACAGTTCGTTCGCAGAAAGTTGACAGAGGGTACTGTTAGAATTCACGGGAGCTGACGTCACAAACTGGCTAGTTCATTACAGCAGAGGGTAGGCTGTCATTTTAGAACTGGTTTTTTGCGAACGTCTGTCTGCGCCAAAAAGCAGTTCTAAAATTACGTCCTCCCCTTTGCTTTAATGAACTAGCCTGTTTGTGAAGCCACCTTCCGTGAATTCTAATGGTACCATCGGTCAACTTTCCGCGAACGAACTATACATTAGTCACATATATTTATGTATAGCATATCTGCGATCTTGTCCCCGTGTGCAACTTCCTTCTAAATAACTTTCATCGTGCCTATTTCACCATTATTTACCATTAGATTAAATGTGCTATGTACCATCAGTATGTAACATGTGTTATGTAATATTTGTTATGTAACTTGTAGTAGTATGTGTGATGTAACAGTGTTAAATGTGTTATACAATATTGTTAAATGTGTTATGCAACATCGTTAAATGTAAAAGGACAACAAATTAACACAGTTTAATAAAGTTAAATCGTTTACAGACTGTTTCAATAGCCCTGGCTATTGAAACCGTCTTAATTTATTGTCCTTTTTCAATTAATTTAATAACGCGCCGTGTCGTCTGCAGATTATTTCAAATCGTTAAATGTATTATGCAACATCGCTAATTGTGTTATGTAACATAATTAAATGTGTTATGTAACATAATTAAATGTGTTATGTAACATAATTAAATGTGTTATGTAACACTGTTAAATGCTTTACGTAACTTTCTTAAATATGTCGCAATTGTCACGTATTCTTATTCCCCCATGAAAAAACAACAAACACGACCCGGAGACTATTCTGTGTTGACTACTATGTAACAGTTGTTTTCTCCCCGTGGAGGATGATAATATCTTACATTGTTAAATGTTTTACGTAACATTGTTAAATGTGTTATGTAACAATGTTAAATGTGTTATGTAACAACGTTAAATGTGTTATGTAACATTTTTAAACGTGTTATATAATTTTCTCCTTCTTCCTGCTATATAGTTAAATAAATATATGTAAATGAAAACGCAAAAATACAAACTTGCAAATGTAGTTCGAAAAACAAATAAATCCACCCATTAATTTATCTTTGCATCCGTAGAAACAATTTGTTCACCCTGTGCCTGATTTCAAATTTTTTATTATCTAATAGCTAATATGAGCCGCTAATTGTCAATTTCGAGAGTTAATTAGTTTCTGTTGTTTGATTTAGCAAGTATGCGGAATGTTCCCGCTTACTTGTCTCACATGTCAATGAATATTCAGAAGACTGCTGAACTAAACTGATACGATGAGGAGGGAATGTCAATATTGATTTTATTTAAGCAAAACAGTTTTTCATTCACATTCCACGTTGGAGTTTACGTTTTATAGGATCAAGATTTATTATACAATAGCAATTTAATTAAAATGTTATTTGCTTTTTCTGACGAATTTCCATTTCAAGCTTCTTCGGAAATATGGAATCTAAAATAAATAAGATAGAAAATAAAGGTTAAATCTTTCTTCAAATTTTTCATAATCCAGGACATTATGACGATCTATCTTTTCTTCAACTTTTTTTTAAATTCACGAATATATTTCTTTATTTATAATAAATTACGCGTAAGTAAGAGTGCGTTTTCTGTATTTATGACGCAAGGATAGAAATGCAATGCTACGCCGGAATCTATAGTGTTCCAGACGATATAAATCTCCACTGCGAAAGTATCCAAACCTCAGAGAGGTTAATACTTGAATTAACACCAACATATGCCTTGTAACATTTTCGTTATCACTACAATAGCTTAGTAATATGCAATGAAACGTGTGCTTAAGATAAATGTTGTAGTTTGTTCATATACTTTGACTGGAAATTCATTTTCTGAATTTTCTAAACCAGATTCGCCTCTCTACGGTTTTGATAAAGATATTGTCCTACTGTAATCACTTTCAAAATGACAAACACATTAATCGGACCAGAACAAAATCTAATTGCCACCCTGCAATGAATTGAAGATACAGATATGAAATTTATAAGCTATTATCCCCCTTCTCTCAGTTGCAACAATTGTAAATGGTCAACAGCACCAGAGCTTGTTTTTTGTGACATTTTCGTGAAAAGTTGAGATGGATGGTTACCGTTATCCACCTACATAAAAGCTTTAAGAAAATATTTGCCTAGAAATATATAGTTTTAAAATTCAAAATTCAATATACATATTTAATATTCGTATTTCGCGACGTTAAATTTATCATAGAGTTAAATACAATATGGGAACAAGTCTTTGCCTTTCAGTATATGGGAATGTATTATTTCAAAATGGAAGGTTTGAGTTAATTAAAAAGTAAATGTAAAAATATTATCCCTGCCCACCTTTTTAAAGACGTTTGAATCTTTAAAATCCGTTGTTATTGTAACACAAAAACAAATTATTATATTTCATATGAAAGATAAATTTTGCCTTTTTTTGTTATCTTCAGAATTTAAAACTGCAAAATGAATTGAGTACTCGAGTTTTATCAGGATGGAACAATTAATTACCTTTCCTAATTAAAATCATCCAATTGAAAGCATTTTTCATTCATCTAAAATTTAATTTTTTAATTTGGAGCATTTGTTAATTTTTTTCTCTTCATCGAAGTAACTAGGATTACACTTATCATTTTAAAGAAAAAGATCCTTATTGCTGTTCATACTTTATTAACCGAAAAAAATTAGTAAATAATATAAGAATATTGGAAAAATTACAAATATGAGACTAGAAAAATATTTTTAACTTATTTTCTCTTCAAATAAACAAAAGGCACCTTCAGAAAACAACAAACAACGGGCTTTGGTGATATTGATAGCATGGTTTTTCAGGATATGGTACAGTTCCATCGTCATTTCAAAAACCCTACGAGAGCATTACAAACTTTATGCCATACTTCGAAATGGAAATTCTTGTATGATTTTTCTGTAGAGATATATTTCCAGTTGGGATTTCTATAACTGGATATTCCCCACGGAAGAGGAGGAAATTCGATTCGAGGGCTTGCTCTCATAATTCCAGAGGAGTATTACTAAAAAAGCAGACATATAAATTTAAGATGCCGTCTCCTCTCTCTTTTTCCACAGTCTTTTCTTGATAAAAGGTGTAGTTGGCTCACAAAATACACTGTTGTTTTCTTCAAATGTAACGCCAAAATCAAAATAAAAGTTGCAAGTTTTATACTCTGATCATATTTTCTCATCAAAAGAACAATGCAATCTCATACACTATTGACCTATGATTACCCAAACATCGTCATCCAACTACCCCAGTTAACAAATCCAGGACTCAATTTTCCAGAATCGATATTGGATGCAAAAGAAGGAAACAACCTAATCCAAACATATCCAGTTTACCACCGCTGGAAATTCAGTCCATTTGGCATTATGGTCATTCAAACAAATAGTTTGTATTTGGTAGAAGGAAAACCCTGAAATAGATTACACGAATCTTGATAATTGACATACAGGATTGTTAGTATAATTTTAACTAATAAAATCATTTTAATTGATGTATTTGAAAAGGTAATACATCGTTTCATTTTTCTGTAGGTCATGACGTAGTAATTATGCACCGCGACAATTTGTCGCTCTACCTTTACTATTTTTTCTCTACTTTATTATATTTTTCTACTTTAGTATGTTTTAAATTTAAATAATGAGATTATTTCTCAGCAATAGCATATATGCTGGGAACATCCAATACTTACGAAGATGTTCTAATTATTAACGAAATTTTTAAGGAAGTCGCCCTATCGAGTAATAACATTACATAACATAAATCTGAATGTAATATTAAAACTAATTAGGGTAAATCCGGGTTACATGCCTCACTTTTTTTAAAATCGATATTCTGAGACCCATGGCGCACAAACATGAAATTTACTTAGTCATAATAATCGATACACTTTTAAGAAGCATATATATTAGAAAAAAATAATCTACAAAAAATTCAATAAGCCGCTATAATTTATTTTTTAACACCCTTCGTTGCGGCATCTCTGCCGAGTGTGTCGGGTGTTACGCCGCACCATGAGGCTTGCCGCGCTTCGTATAGTAAATGAATTTACTTCCTATCAAATACGTTTCTTCAACAACTATGTTATGAAAAATAGAATAACTGAAATTGCGATTTTATAAAACATAAAAATTGAATAAATTTAAAAAACATCTGCTGTTTTTATTTTGCACTCATTTTCAGAATCGGAACAAACATGGACAAAATAATGACATAAATGAATTACTTTTTTTTTCAAATAGGCTGGACTAATTTTTTAATCTATTCTCTCTCTCCCACAGTCGGCACAAAACTCATCGAAAATCATACATTCTGCGTGAAGCCATCGCAAACTTACATATTATACAATGTAACCATTCGCCGCCTTTTTTTTGTGCAATAATAATTTTCTTCATATTCATTGCATGTATTCACATCCAAAGTTTGTGATGACCCAGTTTCACTTTCCTTCCTTTCTTTTACTCATCTCGTTAGGATTACCTCTGTCTTTCTCTATTGCAATGGAATCAAACCCAGAAACATCATCTACTTCAGAACTAGTACTATGACTATTTGATTCATAATCTAACCATCTTCTTTCGTTATTTCTATTTCCTTCCTTCCTTCCTTCCTTCCTTCCTTCCTTCCTTCCCCATTTCTTTCTTTCTTTCTTTCTTC
>QLNU02015270.1:23303171-23322973 GCA_006491805.2 Dysdera silvatica
ATTCAAAATCTGTGAAACTCAATAGTATCGCTTTAGAAATAACCTGAAATCGAATACTGTTTGACGGGCGAACTTAGACTACGAGAAATTGGCTTTTCACAGTTAATAAAACATACTTCGGGTGGGTGTTGAAAGAAATCGTTTTCAATTTTTATTTACATTGAGCCAATCACTCCTTTCGTAAAGAAATTTTAACAATGAATTCAAAAGACGCAAGTTCTTAACATATGTGTCTTATTTGGGTTTGTATAATGCACGCGGATGCAATATCAACTCTATTTAAATAGCCCTTCTCTCCCTATGAAACAGTATGATTTACTCGTGCTATAAGGGTAACTTCCCTTGATCTAGGACAAAAGGCAAATTGTTCTTAAATATTTAATTATCTATTTGCATATATAATATTTGGTATGTTTTTAGTTTGGCGCAAGATATGCATTTAAATGTAGGTAATCTGTATAAATAAAAATTGGAAGTTGTGTTTCAAACCCTTTCATGAAAAACCTGTCTTGGTGAAATATATTTTCTTTGACATTCTTTCACGTTAAGAAGCACAATTTACTCTTTTGCCTGTAAGGTTAATTTAGAGTAAAATGCATTACTTACAACAGTTTTACTGTTTCATCCATATTATTCTATTCTGTGCTCGTTCAGCGAACGAAAGCACTGCAGGCCACTTTAAAGTAACTGTTTATTTTTCAGCCCCTTGGTTATGCTGATTTTTCGAGAACGAAAAATCCTTTTTCTGCTTTTCAATTATTCGCTTGTAATTTAGATTTTTTTTTGGATTTTCATTTTATATTTTTTATTACCTCTTTAATTGCACTTAATTATTTTTTATCTTTATGGTATTAGTGTTTTAAATTATTTTTAAGCCCCGTGGTTACACTTGCTGAAATACAAAGAGAAATTAAATGTACCTTTTTTTAAAAGGCATTGCGTGGTGTTAGAATGAATCTTAATAATACTAATAACATAATTCGTTTGCTTAGTAATCTCAGCCAGCTGGTAATATAAACAAAATATTTTTGCCGTGCTCAGTAAATCGTCCACTAAATTGTAGCAAACTTAGCGTTACATATGGTAATTGAAATTATTTGAATTGTGTAACGATTTAATGTCGTGAACAATAAAATTATTAAATTCTTTTTTTTTATGCCGGAGTCATGTAAATTCAATTTTGAACTGCTGGAAGTTCAACTACGTTACAAGCACAATCTAGATTCTGTAAAATTGAATAAAAGAAATGAATGAATTATAAATCCTGTAAAAAGAAACGATTCTCGCATAATAAATTGGAAAGTTGGCCGCAAATTTTCGTGATATCAAGAGCGAATCCGTAACTCGTGGCAGCAGATAAAAACTTGAAGTTCTTTTGAGAAGATATTTTCGCAACGAAATTACCATTAAATTTTCTATCCGCACAACACTTATTGCTTAACTTGACTGTTCATAAATTGGTATATTGCTGTGTTACAAAATATAAACTGACGATATCCGTAAAGAGAACAACTTTATTGTCCATTTTACCTCCACATTCCATTAATGAAAACTACTAGTTTCTTCAAAATTACAGACTATTGATATGACTTATGGATTAATTTGGAACCTAGGTAACATGATCAGTTTAGAAGTATGGAGGAAATACTATGCCAAAAATTTTGTGAATTTGGCAAATAAAATTTTATTCACCCCTTTTGCTAAGTAGTGCAATATATCTCTATTCAGTAGCACTTAATTATGTGCTACAGGTGATGAAGAATTCTCGAAAATAGAAACTCTGTGTTAAGGTAATAATTCAATCGAAAATACGTTATATATCATAGAGTGCGGATTATGTGCAAATGCATATGTGCATATGCAATTGCATAATTTGGCTCTTTTTAGCGTTAAGGCATATAAATGCATAAAAAGTGTGAATTTCCAAAATAAATACATACTTCAAGGGATTCAATAATTTTATTATTCTTTTATCAGACATTTTTTATACAATGGTAAAGCTAAATTTCCTTTTACACTCATATTAGCATGAAGAAAAATAGACTTTTAAATGTACACGTTTTATTATGTCCCGAGGCCTCAAAATGTATAGTTACATTCATAGCTGGATCAGCCACTCTCCTTAGAATGGAAATGGAAGGGGTTTAGTACTATTGCGCTAGATAGTTAATCTAAGCTCAGATTAGACAACAAATATTTATTTGGGGTAAAATTCTGCACCATTACCTATAAGTAATAGGCGTTGCTGATAGTCTATCATGGGTAGACTGTCCACTACGAACTACCTGCAAAATTTTATAAATACAATCCACTAACCTAAGTAGATCTGGAAGGATCTGTTTGGCCATAAACTGCTATTAAGAAAAGACAAAGCTTACTTTTGCGAACATTGATGAAAAATTTACACGATATGAATTATGCTATATGTAAAATATTTCTCCTGAGCTAGTTTTGTAATAACATCTGTCTTTCTTTTCAAGACGCAGGACATATATTTTTTAAATAAGTGCAAAAATATTTCAGTGAAGAATTTTTCATTTTACGTGTATATTCTACGCTTTCGAATGCATATAAATGCATATTTATGGGATTTTTAGTGCATATTTTGCTAGTTTTTAGTGCATATAATCCCGGCTGTAATAATAAATATTTCTTACAACGAAGAAAAGTGTAGTAGAATATTGTAGAAAAACATATTTCCTTCTCTAATGATGCGAAAGCTTAAATATATTAAACAAAGAGAGAACTTATGAAATGATTTCACGTACATGTAAAAATATATTAACAAGAAATTAAAGGAAAAAAATTATCCAGCTGGATATTTATGAAACAACCCTTTATATAATTCGGCCAAATTAGCTGTCTATCCATATTCAATATCTGAAGAAATATATTAACAGAAGGCAAAAGTTATTTACTTTTTTAGGTAAATTAATATAATTTCTAAAATGACACGATAAATTTTATGAAGATTTTAATTTCTTTTATACCGGCTACATATTAGTTGAATTTGAAAACTAATTATCGGCAGAAAAATTTAAAAAAAAAGAACTGGTTTTCGGGAAATAAATTACGAAAACCTAAATTCCATTAAAAATGCATTGATTGATAACTAGATTATTTTTCGATTTGCAGTTATGTCCTTTGACAAGCAAATTGAATAAAATAAACATGGTTACAATTCTACCCACGTTTATCATAAAAGAAGGTGATATTTTTCGCGCATACATTTATGAATGGAACTTGCAAAAGTATAAGTTAAAATATTTAGAGGCTCAATTGTGATCATTCTATCTGAAGAACAGAAAATTCATTCGCATGTTTATTTTGTGCAGTATCGTTTTCTATGTTGCTGATTTTCAAGTTCACTGCTTTTACACAGTTCTTATCTTATACATTGCTTATTTTCATGTCTATTGATTTTATACAGCATTTATTTTACGCAGGGTTAGTAAATCGTTCCATATATTAGAAGATATAGCTAGAAATGCTTTTACCACTACTTGCATGGAGATATTTTAAGTGTGCTTCTCTTCTATAAAATGCTTCCAACCTAAAGCTTTTTAAAACAACAAAACATTTTATTCTCACATGTTCTTCCCTCTTTTAGTTAAACCAGTTTTATGAAGATCGTGTAACTTTATTATTGATTTATTTACAAGGGAAACATATTTTCAAGCTGCATAGTTGTTTCATATTTTATAAAGACAAGTAACGGCCACAGGTCGACTAAGATTTTTTTCCATAAAACATAAAGCTCCTTCATCTAGTGAAATATTTATGTGCTATAAACTTACACTATATAAACCGAAAAACCGCGTAAACTTACGCTTTACTACTGCCTTTAAAATTTACAGGGATTTAATTTTTTTCCTAAATTACTTTGGCATCATACTGCATACATATATCGTTAAAAATATTGTACGTAAATTAATCTACTTTTTATATCTCAGGCAAGTCGGAACAATATATGTTACTCTCGGTTTCTTAGCATTAACTAAACCGTTATACGCTCGTAGAGTTTTAAATTGTAATTGATTATGTAACATGAAACGTATTATTATCGATAATTGAAGTGGAAGTTATCGATATTATATTATGTTATTATAATATTAACATTAAATTAAATTATTATATATATAATGTTTTTACGAAATGTATCTATCTTCGAATATTTGGAACTGCGGTCATAAGGTGGAAGGGGATATTGGAATGAATTAACTTTGGTAATTCGCATTTAGAATAAATCTAAAGGTATGCTTGACTAAACTATTCAGAGGAAAGAAATAGACATACTTCAAGCTAACTTTGAGCAAGCGGCCTTCAAATAACCTTTCTGTCGCTCTTATTCACAAAGATTTCTAAGCGCTGACGAGCATCGCCTTAACTTCTCACATACGCTATAGAATTTGTAATTTCTTCCTCAAAGCTCTCATTTCTAAATAATTCAAGAAAAAATATCAACGTTTTTATTTCAAATAAGATCTTGTCTAAAAGTGAAAGAAACTTTTAATCCTTCCTACATTAGCCAGACGAAGTGGGCCTCAAACACATACAAAGATAGCACTGGAATGATATAGATTAAAAATAGTAAATTTCAAAACTCTTCCACTGCTGTTCATTACTGGGGGAACAACCATAAATTTAATGTCCAAGAACTCATTATCACGTATCAATCTAGATCTTTCCATGAACTGGAATTTTGTGGGGCATATAATATTAAATTTAATTCCTATAATGGTGTTATCGCTCAAAATTCCACATCGTACTTTAGCCGCATGTGGGCCATTGCAATACCAGAAACTATACCTAATAACTCTTATTAAGACTGTCCGCCGGTTCCAGCTCGTGAATACGGCTTTCGGAAAAAGCAACATAGAAAAGTATCATTTTTTAAACGTTTTTCCAATAAGAACCAGAACATGCTTAATCGAAATGTCATCAAATTTTTTTCCACAATTAAACAAGGCTTTGTATGCAGTAGACAAAACAAATAAGCTTTTATTTTTGTTTGAAATATTGAATATATTGCGTAATGTCGTTAGAAATCAGATACTCAATATTGGCTAATTGTTTTAGTCAAGGAGGAAATTTATTCATTACTCTACGATACGCTCTAGTAAAGAGTTATGAATATACACACATACATAATATTTTACTGGCACACCCCTTTCGGGACACGCAGGTGAGTTTTAATTTTAGCACTTTAATTTTTATAAAGAACATATATTGCTGACGACCCTAGGTTGTTTTATTTCCTCTCATTTCTTTTAGTTTTAATTCTTTAACTATAAAGCGACTTTTGAACATGTCCTCCTCGATAATAAGGGTTTGATTTGAGGCTCTGAAAGTTCCTCGAATGATAATTTATAAGTGAGTTTAAACGCCAATGTCTACGAATCTAGTTTAAAGAAATTTAAAATACCTGTTATCACTTTAAAATTTGTTTTATGAAGATCACATTTCCTCATGCTTACTTAAACTGATAAAAATCCTATTTCTTCCATTATTACATATGTATTTATCCGTTTTACTTGTAACCTCTTCGCCTAATAGAATTTAAATCCTACCTAGAAATGTATATTAGACACGTGACCCATACGATAGATCCTATGAAGGGATTTTTTTCTAATTTAATTTTACAAGCATTGATTTAATTTTCTTATAATAATGTGTAATAATATATGAAAGTAATTATAATTGTATATTCTGATTAAAACAATTTATAATTCAAACATACTAAAATGTTCATAAGTAAACATATTTATTAATAATGAAAATGTATACAAAACAAATTTTTTGTAACTTAAACATATCGCGTTTTTTATTTACAGTTACTTAGGTATATTACTTTTCACTGGAGACGGAATTATATTAAGCACGAAAGTTTTCAGAGAATATGTTTTTATCAAAGTCGTACATGAGGAACGTGTTTTTGGGGCCAAACCCTCCCACATTTTAACAATATTATTAACTTTAAAATAAAATCCCGCAATGGGAGAAAAATTTTGTTTTCATCAAGGCCCAGACTTTTTTCATCAAAAATACCCTCACTATTTAATTGCTTTGCATTGCCGTGGTTGTCATTCTTATTAAATGAATACATTTGAAATGTTTGCTTATTTCTGTTGCATCTCTGATTTGCATAAATGAAAGTAAAATGGTAGAAGCTGAATAATTCATAAATAAAATACCTTTGAGAGTTATCTGAAAATTAAATCCACTTTCATCGTAACTGGTAATTTAAAGAATTTTTATAGAAAATAGAACACATTATTTGTATCAAATCAATAAAATATAGAATAGTGAAATTGTATTAAAAAGCATATTTAATCTAAATAACCATTTTGAACTTTGCAATTTAATTCAAACTTAACGTATAATTGAAAGAAAATCATTGAAAATTTCAAATAAGGATTTGGAATAAGGATTTATTTATGAATCAACATTTCCAATTGCAAAGCTCTTCATTTAGCGAAGGTCAAATTATGTTCATTTTTTTACTGATCTATAGAGATTTCATAAAAAGAAATGATTGCATCCTGTGATTTGATCTTCGTCCATTTCGTTCTTGAATTAAACATGAATTAGTTTGCTATTGGATTTAGCGAGAGAATAGTATGGATAGACTAAACTAAAATCTTGGTTTGTTAAATACAAATTAAGGATAAGAAGTAAATTACTTTCATGCAATCGACTTCATGGGGTTTTTATTCTTAACATTTGCTCCAACAGTATATTCAAGGGTAAAACTGAAATCGTGATTTGAAATTTTGTCCTTTCATCTTCAACAAGGCCAAAACCAATGTAGTTTCATAAACGCAGCACATTTGCCTGCTATACAGAAAATGAAGGTTAAAATCCGGTTTAACTGAACTTCTATCATTTTTATACTGAACCTTATTCCAGAGTTTCATTATCGAAGTGTCAGAAATTCTAACATCTTGGATGATTAGACTTGGGGGCATCATGATCATAGTTGTCCACGTAGCGTGAAACTGAAACGAAAACATCAATACAAATTTATTAAATTGCAATTCCACCTTATCCAATACGTGTCTAGTTAAATTTATAAAAATTATAATTTCACTATCAAAAAATCACTAACAATACTAGAATCACTAAAAATAATTATAATAAAATCACTAAAAATACTAATAATAAAAACACTAAAATACGGTATAATATATAAATAACTGGTACCATAACTGCATACAAATTTCTCATTTTTCATTACCTTCCATATTTGGTGAAGTATTTTTAAATTTTTCACTTGTCGTTTCATTCCATATTTTACGAAGTTATTTAAACCTAATGGTATTTTCAGATCAGTTTTCATAATTTAAGTGTAAAGGTGTTTCTGTTTTTAAGTGAGACCTTTGTTTGTTCTATATGACAAGGAACTAAAATTCGATAATTATGTTAAAATTTTAATAACTTATTTCAGGCTTTCCAATGAAATGTTCTTGGATGTTCATCCGTAAGTGATTTCTGAAGTTATTCATTATTTACTTTATTTTTTATATTGATCAATAGAGGAAACTAAATGCGTTTTAAAGCAAACTAGATCCCACTCCTGATAAGAAGAGGAAACGCACAAGGTAGAAATGATTAGTTTTCTGTAAATTCGAACCTTTGTAATCATTTACTTCCAAGACTTGTTAGATAGTTCGACTTCCAGTTTCCCTTGCTTTCACGTTCGCTGTATGACTTATTTCTTTACGCTAGGTGTTTCTGATAAATTGAATATTCGAAGATTTCAATGTGGATGCTGTATAAATTGAGTGAAAAATGTCTTCTTACTCGATTTCTTCTAGCACACAGTTAGCTCACTATGTGCCTGTGTTCCCAAAAAATTTAATTTTTGAATTTTGATTGTAGTGAAAGTTGGCAAATTATATTAGTTCAAACTAATTCGGTAATTAATTATTAACACAATTATTTAGCTGTTTCTTAATTTGAGAAAGTTAAATATATGTGAATATATATATATATTAATGCGTATAACTAATAATACATTTTTGTGAATCTGAAAAATACTAACACTCGGTGCTATAGCAATTCTCACATTAGGTTTTGGGGTTAAGAAAAAAGTGCAGCCTCAATGGATATACAAAAGAGACCCGGGTTTAAAATCCAAACAAATGACTCAAACAGGCCAAGTTTGGAAAATGTAAAATTCAATGCAGAAAGGGCCCTAGGAAATGATACAATCCAGTGTAAAGTAAATGCGGCAAGGAGCTTCTGTACCAAAAAACCCATCCATGAAGATTTCAAATACTTTAATATATTTAAGTCTCTTCAAATAAAGTGTTTTATCCTTCAATAAATTGTTTTAGTATCATCAACAAAAAGGAAGACAAAATAATATATTGTTAGTAGCATTTTATGTTTAAGTTAATATTTATGGATTATTCTGCGTTTCTTTCAATTACTTTTAAGGGTGATTCAAAACAACGTTGAAGTAGTTTAATAGAACATAAGTATGTTTCCGACCATTCAAGACGATGACCATTATCAGATGCACATCATCATCTGTGTCCATCTGATGATAACCATCGTCTTGAATGATCGAAAGCATGTTTATGTTCTATTAAAGGATTTTAAATCACTTCAACGTTGTTTTGAATCATACTTGTGATCGGTGGTGTAGTTTTTTATTATACTTTTAAGGATATTTCGTGATATAGAACTAAAGATATTTCGCAAAAGTCAATAAGAAATTTAAAAATTCAAAATATTTTATAAGGTTTATACGTGTGCATTAATATGTACTTGCGCTTGCGTATGATGTATGCTCAGTGGGATGGGCATCATGTAAATAATTGTATGTATTTATCATCGCACTCGTGAACCAAGAACGTTTAGGCCTTTCCTGAACCTGTTCAAATGATGCAATATTTAAAAAGTACGTAATTTTTTAAGTTTACATTTTTATAGAGGCTTACAATAAGTTAGTGTTTCAAGCTAGGTATCCGCTTCTGTTTCTTTCTACCTGTAGCTCTCACAAAGGGCGATAGAAAGCTTCATCTTTCCAACAAAGTATCAATAAATATTGATATCTAAATTTGCCTCAATTTTTATTACACGAAAATGTTAGAATACTATTTTAAGCTTACCCAAGTTATCTTAATTGAATGTAATTCAATATATCTGGAGTGCATTTTATCTGGTAATGTATCTGAGTTGCTGTCATTTGTCTAATAAGAAGCATCAACGATTACCAACTGCCAATATCTTACTTTGAGAGTCCAATCTGTAGGACGCGAATATATAATTAGGTTACTAAAAATATAGTAGATATTGAAAAAAGTTAATAAATATATTAATTTCTGTGCTTTTGCCAAACTGTAGCTCGAAAATATCGTTTGAGAAATCAATTATCCAGTCCATATTTTTTTACACATGAGGAAATAATTATGCATTTTTTGTCCCCATATTTCAAATTATTCTTTTTCTCATCACGGAAATGCGAAATTATTTGAATAACAAATTGCATAGTTCCATTGTTTAGCTGTTTTCATTGTTTGGTTTACATGACATGTTTCAATGATTCCCCTAATTGTTCCACGTGTCAATGAATATTCAAGAGGCATTCAGAAGAATATTGGACCAAACTGATAGGACGGGAAGAAAGTAAATATTGAATTAATTTTATTAGAGTATACAGTTTTCGATGACAACGTTGAAATTTTTGATTAACATGACAAAGCCTTGTTACCAGGTAACTTTATTGAAATGACATTTTCTTTGTCCTTTAAGGATCCTAATTTTAAATTTCTTCACAAATGAGGAACTTTGAAACAATAGTTGGAAAATAGCGAACAAATATTTTTTTCAAATCATTCCCAATACATTAAAAGCAAATAGAGAAAATACCTCGTATTGCTATCTTTTTATACAATTTTACTATTGCAGATATTAGAAATCGTTAATCGAACAGATGGCATAAAATTTAAGGAAGACTAGTTTTCATGAATGGTATTGAGTACTTTATAAAGTTTATTTTGAATATTATATTTCCCGATGTAAATTTCACATTATAAACAATCAATTTTCTGAACAAAATATGTATGCTAAACAATATAATATAATGAATAATAAGTATACATCCTATGGCTTCACACAATATTCACGGCGCCTTATAAAATGTAAATATTTGTTTGCTCCTGAGTTTTACGACCCAAGGAAATTAAGGGCCAAGCTACGCCGGGACCAAGGGCGCATACCTTGGATTATCGGATGACAGGTCCTATCGCCCTGAGGACGCACCGGCCCGGGGACCGGTTGACGGGCGGCCCTGTACTCCCCTTGCCGGGACCTACAGTTTTCCAAGGAATCTGAACCCCTTAAGGTCTAGGGAACCAACTTACGTACTACCGTGTACATTTATTCCGTGAGCGATCATTTTTTGTAGCACGATTGGGAATTAAACTCCGGATAGATACACGTTAGGCGAATGCGTTACCACTACACCACCGCGAAGCCCTAAATTGTAAACAATTTTCGGGGTCATATCTGCGTAATGATGTTAAAGGTTTAATTCTTTTGAAGTTGGCGTAAGCGCGGATACAGGAATCTTTCAAGTTGAGGGGGGGATGGGATTTGCTTTCGATTCCTATTTTTAGCCCAGTGTCCGGTTCTTTATATCTTATTTTTCATGTTATAATTCGGGCCGAAGGGCAACGATGGCCTCTATGCCCCTCCCCACTTGGATCCGCCATTGACTTGACTAATCGAATAAAACATTCATAAGAATTAAACCTTATACAGTTGTCAATTTTGAAACTGTTTAGAACTTACAGTGTGGCCAGCCAAACTGCAATAACATCCATGTAATTCGAAGTAATTGAAATAAGATGAGTTCGGATACGTGAAAAATGAAAAATATCGCCTCGTCTTATAAAAGCAACCGTGACCTTATGAAGCTTGAGAAGCACTAGGGTCGGAGACATTCAATTGTCTGAAGAATCCGAACCTTTTGAGGGAGCTTACCCCTTGATTACACTTACTAGTGGTTGGTTAAGTATTATTTATCCACTCATATGAGTCGAACCCGGATTTTCAGCACGTTAGGCGAACGCATTACACCTCGTCAACACAGGGCCCATTACTTTGCTTGCGTAATCATAATAGTTGTTGTAAGATATTACTTTTCTCAGAGTTGACACAATTGGCGAATAATGGTTAATACACAAAGCCTTTTTTTTGCAATTATTTTCGTGGGGAGTATTTACAGGTAGAAATTTGTCACTCCTACTGGAGCTTAAGTTAGAACTTCTAATGTATAGGGGGAAAAAATGGATATTGCCCCTGCCTGGAGTGCGACTAGAGCCCCTCCGTTAAATGCGGAGTGCTTTAACGGTTAGTCCATCAATGAACAGGAAAAACGCTCCCTTTTCTGCGTATATAATCTTGTATATTATTATTCCCATTCTCAGGATTAGCACAATTGCCCAATAATGGTCAAAACGCAAAGTCACAAGGGCGGTGTTTTTTGTAATTTTTTCGTGAGGAGTTTTTGTAGATCGTAATCTCCGGATAACTTTTCTAGGTCTGTAGTAACTTTTTTATAGGTAGTGTGGTTTCTCAAGTGTGAGTTTCTAAGATTATTACCTATAATAGTTATTAGCATTACTGATTTATTGCATTTAAAGACAGGAATTCATAACTTTTGCTACGAATTTTTTCCACAATTTTGACATTAATTCAAAATATAGAAATGAAATATCTGAAGAATACAACTGAATTCCGAATGTTTTCAAAGACTCAATTAAGGAATCCATTGCTAACATTTAAAATTTGATTCAATTTAATAGATACTAAAGAAATGGTTCTTTAACTTTCATTACATGGGGAATGAGAGAACAAAATTATGAGGATAGTTAAGATGGTTAAAAGAGAGAGAATGAGAACATCAATACCTACTTAACTTTATAAGTAGGTCTGAAATTATAAAATCCAATGTGACTTTTAACAGAAATGGACAAGCAGGAAAATAAATCATGCATTTTTATAATTTTAATATTTGAAAATGCAAAAAGCCAATAAGTACTAGCTATTATCAGGACGGAAAAAATAATTGCCGTCTTCTAATTAAAATTATTCAGGTAAAAGAAATTTCCATTCATTCAAATTTCAAATTGTTGTACTTGGGAGATTTGTAAAAAATGCTCTTCGTAGAGGCAATTAGTGTAATGCTTTCCGTTGCATGAGAAAAATATTTTACGTTACTTTCCCAGCTCTTTTAACTTTAGAATATTAGTGATTGCTGTGAGATTTTTTTTGAGAATTGCCAGAAGGGGACTAGAAAAATATTTCTAAATTATTTTTTTTAAAACAAGCAAAAAGCCCATTTAGGAAAGTATAAAATATTTGACTGGGTATTTCGGATAAATAACTAGATTTAGCTTAGCAAAAAGTTGATTATCTATTAGGACAAAGTATTTCTTACTGGTGGAAAGCTCAAGTTCTTTTATTAAAACAATTAAAATACATCAACCCAAAAAAATTGACATAATTTAAATTTGAAATGATCGTAAAAGTTTACTCTGTCAAAGCAACTGAACGTAATTGTTTGGTTACTTTTATAATTTATTTATTATGGAGAATAATGCTAGATCATGAAAATCATAGGAATGTCACAGTTTTTATGATATATTTAATAATATATATAATGACTTACAAATTACTCTCTTTTCATGTATTCCAATTTCATGAAGTATACTCATGTTTGTAAAAATTGCAACACCATGAAGGAATCACTTGATTGAGCTGAAACTTTCAGGAAATGCAAATTAGGGTATGCTATTCAAATGATTAGAATTTCAGAGTCATCACGCATGCGTGGGCTGAGCAGCGCCCTCTGAACTGCTGATGGATCCGTATAAATAGAGGGCTGTAGTGGGGCATGTATGGTTATCTTCTAGTGGTAAACGTTACATGAGACGTCACTATGCCTCTACGACGAAAGAGGGCGACATTTCAGCAAGTTACGGAGTTTGAACGGGGACGAATGATCGGCTTTCGTGAAGGAGGGTTTTCTTATCGTGCAATAGCAGCTCGTATGGGGCGTAACAGCAGCACAGTGATGCGAGTGTGGAAGCAGTGGGTTCAAGAGAACCAGACAACTCGGAAATCCGGGAGTGGACGCCGAAAGGTGACGTCAGCACGGGATGATAGACACCTGGTCCGCATGGCGGTGACGGACCGTTTTGCTTCATCTGGACAGTTGGCAGAACGTTGGTGCACTGCTACAGGTGTATCATTGTGTGCTTCATCAATTCGTCGGCGTCTACTGCACCGTGGACTGCGTGCAAGAGTTCCTTTATACAGGATCCTCCTGACGCAAAACCATCGGCGCCTGCGGCTACAATGGGCTCATGGACATAGAGACTGGCGTGCTGATTGGCAACAAGTGGTGTTTTCTGATGAATCCCGCTTTAATTTGGGGTACAGTGATGGCCGCATCCGTGTTAGACGCTATACCGGTGAACGCCACCTTCCGGAGTGCATTATCCAACGTCATAGTGGACGAACCCCCAGCGTTATGGTCTGGGGTGCGATTGCGTATCATGGACGATCTCAGCTGCTACGAATTGTGGGTAATCTTAACAGCAACCGGTACATCAATGAAGTTCTGGAGCCCGAAGTTGTTCCCTTCCTTCAAGGCATTCCCGGAGCTGTATTTCAACAGGACAATGCCCGCCCACATATTGCCAGGAATGTTCAAGACTTCTTTTCATCACAACAGATACAGCTTCTTCCTTGGCCTGCCTATTCGCCGGATATGTCGCCGATTGAACATGTGTGGGATTTCGTTGGTCGGCGTCTCGCTCGTGATCCTCGTCCCATAGCTACTACAGATGAACTTTGGGGTCGCATACAAGCAATCTGGAATGCTCTTCCTCAGGCACACATTCAACATCTGTTTGATTCCATGCCACGTCGTATAGCATCACTTATTGCAGCGCGTGGTGGCTTCACCAAATACTGATTTTCGACATGTAATATTGTTTTTTTGCTTTGTAATTTTAATCGTTTATTTGTATCAACACAGGTCGTTTGTACATTAAATTTCATTCAATTCGGACGAGTCCTTCATGGTGTTGCAATTTTTACAAACATGAGTGTCGGGCCCTCAATTATAGACAGTTTGGAAACCTCCAATATAAATATATGTAGTTACATACACGCCCGCCACTGGGAAAAGACTGGGAAAGTAGGACGATAAATTATGTCACTAATCCGAATTAAAACTTAAATCCACACGTTGCCACGCTATTATGTCACCCATTAATACAATGTTGCTATTGGCTAAGAAAAACCGAAGAAAGGGGAGTTCGATAATTTTAAAGGAGTAACAAAGGATTTTTGAGGGGAGGCGCGGTCCTGTACGGACAGGGGAATGGTTCTCCTAAGTATTTTTATTTTAAATACAAAGAAAAGTTTGTAAATCTATTTTGTTGTAATTAGTAAATTAGTTTATAGTGGAAGAGGTGCGTACTTGTGTTCGGTGAGTTTAATTAGTACCAAGAAGGAGTAATTTTCGAAGAAGAAGAAGCGGTCTTAATTTGGATTATACTCCAGCTGATGAAAAAAGATTCGTAAGTACTGTTTTCAGTGTTTTAATTAAAAGAAAAATTCAGAAACGTAGAATCTACGCATTTTAACAAATTAGAATTTTCCGAATATATAAAGAAGGCTTCTGATAATGAGTTTAAAATAAGATATGTGACCAAACTTATATTAATTTATCTAGTAATATATATATACTTGAATGGTAAATCGTATTTGTAAAGGACAGTAGTTAAGACTCGGTGGTATCTACTACTTTTGAAGAAAATAATTACATTTTTATAAAATTGAAATGCGCTTTTAAATAGATATTATTAATTACAGCAACGACATGGAGACTAGAAGTTTTTTGTTCATGGAACAATTTTATATTTAAATTATTCTCGAAAGGAAAACATCCTAAACACGTTAGTGGGACGTCAAAATTTTAAAATATATAAAGTGAGGAAGTATAATACTACAGGGTGATTATAATTAAAGTTCAACTTTCAAAAAGCTGTAAAAAAAACCACTGCTCAGAATGACCTGAAATTTGTATTGAATATACTCGAAGAAGGGGTATATGTTATTGCATAAGCAAAACATAATTCCAAATTTTTGCAATAGATGGCGCTTTAAGCATCGTAATATGCAAAATAAAAGAGGTGTCATGCGCACGACACATTGCATTTGTTATAAAAACGCTGGGTACATGGCGTTTTCCTCATATAGCGTCTGAGAAGCTCGTCATGACTCTCTCAATGAAGGATCGCGCTCTGCTTGTGAAGCTCTTTTATAAGAACGGTGACAGTGCGCCAGTAGCTCTAACGAAGTTCAGGACAGTAAAGGGTATGAAAAAAGGTTGTGGTCCGATGTTTGCCAAGGGTCTAGAGAAAATTATTAAGAAATTCGAAGAGACAGGTTCTTTTGAAGTGATATCTGGCACAGGGAGGAAACCATATGCTTCGACGTCAGTAGAAGATGTGCTCACAGCATTCCAGGAAAAGACGAGCAGCGGTGTGCGAACGTGCAGTGCACGGGGAATTTCCCGAACTTTGGACATACCTGTGAACACGGTGCATAAAATTGTACGAAACATCCTGTATTGCTATTCATACAAAATTACCCATGTTCAGGAGTTGCTTCCTGCTGACCCGCCAGTAAGACACACTTTTGCTCTAGAATTTCTTGCTCGCATGGAATTGGACAATGAATGGCCATGGAACATTTCGTGGATCGACGAAGCCCATTTCCATCTCCAAGGACATGTCAATACTCAGAATTGCAGAATATAGGTAATGGAAAACCTGTTCTAACATGAACCAATACCTCTTCATTCTGCAAAGGTAACTTTGTGGTGCTGGTTGACACCATTGTTTATCGTAGGGCCATTTTTTTTCGAGGAGATGGGTCGTGCGGGTCCTGTTACCTGTACCGTCAATGGTAAACGCTATGAGAGTCTTTTGCGCAACCATGTCATTCCAACACTTCAACAGCATGCATGTGCAGGTAGCATCATTTTTATGCAAGATGGTGCTCCTCCGCACATTGCAAAACCTGTGAAGCAGCTGCTGAAGAGGCATTTTGAAAATGATAGAATTATCAGCCATCATTTTCCAACAGTCTGGGCATCAAGATCGCCTGATCTTAATCCTTGTGACTTCTAGATGTGGGGTTACCTAAAAAGTGTTAAGTTCAGTGGTCCGATTGCAAATTTAGCTGAATTGAAGGCACGCATTGCGCAACACATTCACAACGTGACCCCTGAGACAGTCCGATCTGTTGTGGGAGAAAACGGTGGACAGCATATTGAACATGTCTCGTGCAAGTCTGCCGATAATTAAAAACCGATTTCATTGTTGCTTTTTATGCTGATTTTGGCCTCAGGAAAATTAAAAACAGATTTTTCCTATCCGATGTGGTAAGACCTTGTCGCGGTGGATGGGCTTTCCACTAACAGTGCCATAACTGTTGAATGACTTGGAAGTCATTTTTTCAGTGAAAAAAAAAGAAAACGATACAGTCATGCATGTTGAAAAGTACAGTTGGTTTAACATGTAACGCACGCCATAGCCATCGTATTGCGATTCAAATGTCACTTGTAGCCGAACCCATTTGCATTATGACGCTTAAAGCGCCATCTATTGCTAAAATTTAGAACTATTTTTTTTCTAATTCCATACCATTTCCTCCTCCTTCGAGTATATTCAGTTCAAATTTCATGTAATTTTGAGCAGTGGTTCTTTTTTCTACAGCTTTTTGAATGTTGAACTTTAATTATTATCAACTTGTATATAAAGTAAAGTATTGAAATTATACATACACACATATATATTATATAGAGGAGTATGGTAATATACCTAAAATAGAGAATCATAATAATATGTATAAAGTAGAGGAGTATGATAACATATATGAAGCAGGCAAGTATGATAATATATATAATGTGGGGAAACGAAAACTGTCATCTCCTTTCTAATAATGGTATCAATTTTAATGATCAACTTCCATTTAATAATGTTCCAGCTGTTTGAAAATAACTTTTCATTCTGCAAAACCAGACGCTACAATAACGCGCAGATCCTTTCTTTCCCCCAACTTCTTCGGATTAGCAAAATTGGCATTAACTAAAATCCTTACTAGAGAATTTAGTGTAAGTTATAATTGTTTGATGTGTGTGCGCTTTGGTAGACACGTGTAACAGAGGAGCGGTCTGCGACGGAAAATTTCCACTTTGTTGATGAGAAATTTCAATTAGTTTCAACACAAGCTGCGCTATATATTTTTTACGTCTTGTCAATCTGTTGACGTTGCAGTCAACTGAAAAACAATCAGATTAACAGAGTTTTCTGATTAGAGTGTTTCGGATTGAAGAGGCTACTCTATGTTTTATGAGATTAAATTTGATGTAAGATTAGCTGAAGTTGTATGTTAGCTTAAAGAGATCATCGGAACATGGTGTATATTCGAGACTTTTATATTAAATATAAAAATCAAAGTAGTGAAATGCAAAAGTGTGAGTGTTATCATCGAGTTAATGTAATTCAAATATAGTTTGAAGATACGCAATTTTTAAAATAGAATGTATGCTACTATGGAATTCTTTGAATATATTGGTAAAAGCATGATACATGAGATACTGGGTCAAACAAAGTTATCTTGTACATACAGTTTTATTAAAGGTAGAACTGGTATAAAACGTGAACAACTGTATCAAAATTAAAAAAATAAATTAAAATATTTGTTATAGTAAAATTAGAAATGTTTGCATGACTTATGTACTCCATAACCTGACACGTATTTATAGAAATTCAGTATTAGGGTATGAATTCTTTGCACCCATATTACCTTACTTTCTAAAAATAAGCTTCTCAACAAGAAAGGGTCGGATCATAAATTATTCCAAGTTCAGGGTTGCAGACAGGTTTCAAAGTGGAACGAAATTCAAAGTCTGTAAGACTCGAGAGTATTTTCTTTCAGCAATAACCAGAAATCGAACGCCGTTCGATGGCTGAGCTTCTATTTGCAGGATATGTCCTCCCGTAGAGAGAGTGCATACTCGCTCCGTGTGTAGCTTATCAAGCGTCTTTTGGATGTACGTTGAAGGAAATCGTTTTCGATTTTCTTTCGGAAAGAACCAATGGCCGCCTTTGTTTCTGAAACTTCTACCACGGACTTCAAAAGACGAATGTTTTCAACATGCGCATTTGATTTATGCTTGTATAATGCCAGCGAATACTAAATCAACTCTATTCAAATAGCGTCCTTCCTTATTAAAGTGCATGTGGTACCGTAAGGGACGAATTCGTTTGATCTTGGATAAAAGACGGGTGGTTCAAATATCTGATTTATCTCCGTTTGCAGATGCAATATTTTGATGCAGTTGGTAGAACACAATTCGTAAATTTAAATGTACATAATCTGTATGAATAGAGAACGTAACTTTGCATTTTAAAGATCTTCAAAGCAAAATTGTCTGGATGGATGTTTTTCCTTTAAAATTTTTTTGCAATGATGCACTTAATTTCTTTTGCATGTGCAGTAAATTTACGGGAAAGATGAAGGATAAATAATTGCAATTTTTTCTATGAAATTCATACACACACACACACACACACACACACACACACACACACACACACACATATATATATAGCAAAATTGTAGTATGATTGTGACATGTAGTACTTTCTAATGTAATATACATAAATATACTACACTTAATTGTATATTAATTTAGACAAAGTTAAAGTAGAAAAGTAATATAACACTAGGTAGTCAAACCAAGTAAATTAAAATAGTAGAAACATCTCAGAATAAAAAATGAAATTGTAGTAGTAAAAGGTGAAGAGGAGTAAAAGATTAAACAATACCAAGAATTTTGTTCTTCATCAGGGACCGCACAAAATCCCTGTTATTGGTTTGCTTTTTCTGACTACAATAATTGAGATTTGTGATTAATACTGAATAAACCAGCATTGACCAAAAATTAGCTAAAAACAGTATAAACCCAGAATATAATTAGTTTAACAATATTTTAGTAATTTAGAAGGGTCTCTTTATTAATACTGAGAACAATCTCAATTGTTGTAAGTGGCCCAAAAGCAAACTTACAACAAGTAGATAGAGGTATTGAAAGTGATTAAAGTGTAAAGGTTCAATTAACATGAATAGAAATGATGATGAAGTGAGAAAATTCATTAATTATACTAACAAAAATTTATAACAAAAAGTTTTACATGAATATGTCACACTCAAGATAAACACTTAATTATTAACTAGTAAAAATATAAATTTAAATAAACTTATATATTCAAAATAAACAAATTGTTTCTTTGCACTCATAATAGACACAGATGTGTGCAATCAAAATAAAGACATATATATGCGCATATGCATAAACATGCACACACATATATACACACACACACACACACACACACACATATATATATATATATATATACACTCGAACCTGATATCAAAACACTTACCTACATTACAGAGATAAATTTGTCAGTATAATAAATACACATGTAAGAAAAGCTAAACTACAAGTGACAAGAAATGTTTAAGAAAAAGTACTGAAGGATTAGAAGTAAGAAAGTTGATAAAAGAAATAAGATTTGCCATGTCTTGGGTGTAGCAGAAAATGCAAACAACATTGGGGCTATTTCTGCTACCAAAGTGGCCTTTTTTCCATTAGGACATAAAATTAGATTGGTGCTTTTGTGGTGAAAAAACAA
>QLNU02015270.1:23331474-23351211 GCA_006491805.2 Dysdera silvatica
ATATTATTTACGAGTTCTTATAGAAGTTTGTTTTTAGGAATTCCTACCATTTTGCTTTTTATAAGTATTTTGATGCTTGAAATTTTTAAACTGGCTAGTAATTGTCATGTAAACTACCAAATAATTGTCATGTAAACTTCCAGGTAATTGTTATGTAAGCTGGCAAATAACTACCATTTAAACAGGTAGATAATTGTTATATAAACTAGATACATCGAGGCCGAAGCTAGACGCTTTATACAGTGGCACTTTGAAAGTTACAGGGGGACTCTGAAATTTATGGGAGGAGGCTTAGGATTCATCAATAGTTGATGTATTTTATTAATACATTTAATTCTATTAAACATCTAAGCAGAATAGTATACTTAATATTAATGAAAAAGTATAGAAACTCAGGCCCCTGTAAAAAGTGTAGTTCCTGTAAAAGTAGTACCTGTAAAAGTAGTACCTGTAAAAGTATTATCACAAAATCTACTGTAATAATCTGTTTTGAATACACTTTTAACATCAACTGACAATTTCCATTGTCGTATATAATTTTGTAAAAAAAAAATGCAGCAAAATTCTGCACTAACTACTTATTTTGAGAAAGAATATGTTCCGGGGGCTAATCTCCTCTAGCCCAATCTGTTTACGCTCTTGGATGATTTCCTTTTCTTCATTTGGAGGATTTCATCAATTGCATTTAAAGATTTTTCTTTATAATACAAAAATACGCGACCTTTGTATTTTTAATTATAAATCTTATTTACTTTTTTTGCTTCATTTGTATGACAAGGGAAATAACAAAATTTCAAAACGTATTAAAATAGCAATAACTTACTTCAAATTTTAGAATTTAAACAACTTCTTAGAGATGCATCTGTCAGTGATTTCAGAAGTGCTTAATTTCTGACTTTTTTTTATTATGAATATGCAAAAAAAAAATTTAAACCCAGTGAGATTTTACGCGGATGAGAAAATGTAAGGCACAGAAATGTTATTTTATTTCTTTTAGAATGCATACTCTCGTGATCACTTATTTTCAAAACTCCAGCGGAAGGTCGACTTCCATTTCTCCTCGCTTTCATCTTCCTCGCAATGTTTGACTTATTCCTTGGCGCCAGATGTTTCTGATAAATTGAATTTGAAACTCGAAATATGGATGTTGGATAAACCGGGAGAAAACATTTTGTGCCTTGTTCGATTTCTTCTTGCTGTACAATGAAAGCCTCGCTTGTATTCGGAAAATTGATTTTTGAATTTTAATCACATTAAAATAGTGTAATTTTGAAATAGTTTGAAGCATTGGCGTAATAAACAATTAGGAGAGTCACCATGAAGTTATTTCTTGATAATGTATCACCAGAATAGCAGAAAATATATTACTATTTATGCACATAACTAATATGTAAAAATTAATGCAATATAACCCACATTAACTGCTATAATATAACCAAGATGACCAATATAACTACTTTAATATAATCAATAAAACTACTCTGATATAACCAATGAAACTACCCTTGATGTAAACAACGTAACTATTCTGGTATAATCAAAGATAACTAATCTGATAAACAAATAGAGCTACTACGATAGGAACAATATTACTATTGTGATATAACAAATAAAACGACCATCATAAAACTAATATAACAAATAAAACGACCATCATAAAACTAATATAACCAATATAACTACTACCGATACAGCTAATGTACTTATTATTATATAACCAATAGAAATAACAAAACATACTTTAGTTAGCTGAAGAAGTTTCTAAAAGTCAATTCCATAACTAAATTGAAATTCTACCAGTCAATTCCATAACTAAATTGAAATTATAGTTACTGCGCAAGAACATGATATTGTAGCCTTTGAGATATTTTTAATAACTTTTGAGCCCCGGCAGAATATATTATACTAACATCATTAGTTACGAAATGAAATTGGCAGGTACTTGTACATCGTGTAAGAGTTTCGTCGTTATAGCTTTTTGCTACAGTGTAAATACAGTGAAACCTGGTAGTGACTCCACTTTTATAAATTGACCACTCTTTATAAGAGAAAACTGGTAGGGGCTCAGTTATGCCTATACCAAAGTCTGTTGCGTATAGTGACCACCTGCCTATGACGACCATTGCAGTTCGGTCCCAAAGGTGGCCACTTTAGGCAGGTTCTACTGTAATTATATTTCTCTGTTAATTTTGTTTTGTATATCTACTTCTTACGGTGCAATGATAGCAAAGGTCACACTTCGCCACAACCTTCAGTTTTCCCACGAGTCTGAAATTATATCTCCAAAGTGAGTTACATAGGACTAAGGCAACAGAAATACGGAACACGTTCTCCAGATTAAATGGACGCAGCGTTGCCACTACGCCACCTTACGGCAGTGGAGAGAACTACACTTTCCCAAGGAATCCGAACCTCTTCAAAATAAGGAAACCAAATTCGGGCTACTGTGGACAGTTAGACTCGTGAGTGAGTATATATATATATATGTGTTTTTATTACAGTTGGGTATCGAACCTAGATTAACGAGTTGCTAGGTGACCGCGTCACGATTGCAATACTGCAGGGACTTGTTCATGGATTTTTGGTAGAGTTGTTAGTCTCCGGCACAGAGGACTTACATTTTAACAAAGAATTTGAACCTCCGTCTCAGCTTTCGTATAAATTTAATTTTAGATTGCGCAATTGCAGAAATTGGTCCATGGCCTTTCAGTACACAGCTATTCAAATTTCGATTTTTTTATAAAAAAAAATTACTTCTACCTAGAAACAGCAGCTTTACGAACACAACGGGGAGAGTCACTAACAAATCGCAGGTGTCACTCTTTCTCATTTCAACCGTGAGCAATGAGCGTTTTGACGAGAATCGGCAATCTTAGTATAATATTACAGTCATCCATTGCTAAGAGGATATAAAAATTTAAGTCATTTGGGGACATTTTGGTAGTCTTCCGGGCATGACGAAAAATGTCGTCATACCCAGTTAACAGGTTAAGCGGTAATTTTTATGTAGTAAATAAATATATTTCAGATCAGCTACCTTCTTTTAGAAACCATTATCAGCGTGTGCTTCCCAGAGGGTGATAGAAAACCTGACTTTTCTAACAAAGAATGAATGAAATGCGAAATCTAAAATGACTGTCATTTTTATGTAAGCAGAAACAAGGTATGACAACTATATTTTGGACGTTTAGTTTAAAACTTTTGAACAGTAACTGCTGGTCTACTATCGTCCAGTAAAATGTTGGAACAAATGAATGAAGACACGCTAACAAGTAGGTTTGATTTCATGTACTCTACTAAATTTGAATTTGCAAATGTAGTTTACCAAACAGAAAACTCAACCTACACACTTTTAGATTGGGTACATCCCCAGAAAGAATTATGCATTCTGTGCGTCCGTATTTTAGAATTTTCTTTTTACTAATGGCTCAAGTGCGTCACGATGAATTACTAATTGCCAATTTTTATATTTAATCGGTTTTCATGGTTTAACATATCTAGTATTCTGATAAATCCCTGCTAACTTATTTAGCGCGTCGATGAATATTCAAGAAACATTTAGAGTACTGTTGGGCGAAACTTATGCGACGCAGAGAACGTCAATATTATACTGTAATTTTTTTTGCCACCCACGTATTAATTACAGCTCAAACTAGAGCTTGTGTAATTTTGGAGAAAAAGAGACGCTTTCCCCATCCTGGATTCGAACCAGGGTCCCTCCGTTTAGCCCGGAGTGTCTTGGACCGCTAGACGAATGAGGACCCTGGTTCGAATCCAGGATGGGGAAAGCGTCTCTTTTTCTCCAAAATTACATAAGCTCTAGTTTGAGCTGTAATTAATACGTGGGTGGCAAAAATTATAGTATAATAAATTCCCCCACGAAAACTCACAAAATTCTCGCCCCGGAGGCTTTCTTGTGTTGACCATATTTGGCAATTGTGTTATCCCTGCGGAGGGTAATAATACCTTAACAACGTCAATATTGATTTAGTTCACGACTCGGGAGAAGCAGTTTTTCCATAGCAATCAACTTTAGATTTTATATCTTATATGATGGATCTTCCGTGCCGACTAACAATTTGATTAAAATATTATTTACTTAGTCTTGTGTATTGCATTTTTAAGGTTCTTCGCTAATATTATATTCGAGCAAAAAAAGAGTACCTTACTAATGGCATATTATATTTATATTTATTATTATATAATGGTATATTATACTTATCTAATGATAATTAAATTCATTAACTCCTAGCATTATATTTTGCAGATTCTAACCAAAGTTTCATCGTTCCGGATTCAGAATTATTTATTTTACTTTATCACTCTCTGAGGAGGAGAAGAAAAACACGATTAAGCATTCAGACTGAATCACTCGAACCGAAAAACATTGGTAACTATCATAGAGGTCTGATCATAGGTGTAGCCAGAGGGCGGTTTGGGGGTTGTAACCCCCATCGCAATGAAATTTTGTATATTTAACATAGGAATATATGGGTTGTAGCTCTGTAACCCCTCCCATTAAGCTTATAACCCCCTTATGAACTTTCTGCCTTCGCCTATGTCTCCGGCCGCTAGATTCTGTGTCTAATGTTAATGCCCTTTCATTATATGTATTACTTCTAATGTACAAAATAGATTAGGATTTATTTAATTTTATGACATTTCTAATGAATGACGTTTAGTTGATTATTATCGCTGGTGGTCCTGTGGATATGTCCTTCGCTTTTGAGGATGCTAATTTGGGATCTAATTTGCTGGAAAGCTTTGGTTCTCTGTAACTGCATTGTGGAGCAATGTTAGTCGCTTGTCGTAATAACCCTTCATCAGAGCGATTAGACAACTCGAGGACACCATATAAAGGTATTATGTGCGTCAACTAGGATTAAGACATGACAAAATATTATTCAGTGATTGTCAATTTTAGTAGACACCGAGATATTTAGACAATAAGAACAGCGAACGTTGCAAAAAACTGAACACAAGAAAACGATGTAAATAATTGTAAACATGTAGATCTATAGCCATAATTGATAAATATATAATAAAAGGTTTAAAACTTAAATTTTTTAACTTCCTTCGCTCATACACTCTTTATGCAGTGCACTAAGTAGATAGTCTACGCAAACTACAGCTTCATGTTACTAACGTGTCAGAACAGTGGCGCATGTGTCTCAAGTCGGGGAACAGTGACCATTGAAGAGTGTTGGAACACTGAAGCCAAGCAAATTAGAGTGCGCTTGTATTTAAAAAGCGAACATGAAGAACAAATAACCGGATGCCAGAGTCGCGGACTAAATTTTCGTTTGGATTTAATTCTTCAATCGGACGTTCAATCCTCCAGTTACCCTTTAGAAAAGACAATACTATTTGGATTATTTGCTCTTAAGAGAAACACGTGCCTTGGTGTTCAGTGTTAGGGGTAGGAGACTACTAAGCTCACCTTTTTACATCACTGACTTCGAATATGAACAAATATATGAATAACCAAGTCTGTTTACACATAATTCGAGCAACATTAGTGTGACCACCAGCTGATTTAGAGAGACCAATGTACGACTGTTTATTCATTTAAGAAAGTGAACGGAATTATGTTGCGGTTTTATGAGAAAGGTGCAGAGGTTATATGAGCCCAATAAATGCAATCAACTCTTGGTTGTAAAGTTTATTGACAGACCAATGATTGTGGCTTGCGCAATGAATAAAGGAAAAGAATAAAACTGAAGTATAGTAAAAGACGATAGTAAACCTTGAATTGTCAGGTAATAACATTATAAAAACAAATCATCGAATACACATGAAAATTAGTTTTGACTAATTTTATACCCAGCAATTAAGCTATCAAAATCAACACATTGTAAGAAATCAACAATTACATACAGTAGAACCTGCCTAAAGTGACCACTTTTAGGACTGGATTGCGATTGTCAGACCGGAGATAAGTGGTCACTATATATGACAGACTTCGGTGCAGGCGTGAGTAAGTCCTTACCAGTTCTTCCTTATAAAAAGTGACCACTTAATACAGGTGCTCAATTTACAAAGGTGGTCACTTTAAAAAGGTGGTCACTTTACAAGGTTCCACTGTATTAATAGCTAGAATTTAATATAGCCAAGAGTCCCTATATATTTTTGGCATAGAATAGGACTGCACTTATGACGCTAAAATGTTTGTGAAAATTTCCGGGTAATGAAAAATGCATTAATTCAGAGGTCCAGCAACCGTCATGGTAATAACAAAAAGCGCATAATTTTATAAAAGCTGCACATTTAATAGCAAAAATCATTAATATTTAAAAATAAATAGAGGTCTCTGATTTATACAGTGAAATTATTTATTTAAAACGTCTCACAAAGATTTGAAATGGAGTTAGTTTTTATTTATTTTTTACGCAATTTTCATTGTCTTTGTTTTGCAGCTATATTGCGGAACTTCTTCCTTCTTCAACATCAGATGCATTGTCTCATATGAACCAGCCATAAAAAAAAAATAATCGCCACGAAAACACACGTCGGTTAATCGATGTTTCCGAATAAATGAGAGTTAAAGTGTGGACGTTCTGTTATATCCATGTAAAATGTTTAACTACAACAATTTTTTTATGGTAAGCACACAGTTTTATTTAGAGTAGTAACAGTTTTTCTTGTAGAATTTTTGCTTGTCCATGTGTTTCTCTGTCAGAAGACTGCAAAACGTGAGCAAGTATTTAAATTTTATTAAAGAAGCAAATGCACAAAAATAATTTTGATCTAACTTAATTTGGAGTTTTTATTCCTCTCGCAAGTTTCTTTAGATTAGCAAAGAAATTGATGACGAAGTCGTAATATCTGCTTAAAATAAATTTAAAGCGAAAAGCCTTTGTTTGACCACTAAACGCCATCCTGTTTGCTTTGTTGATCGAAATATGCAAGCTTTCGTTTGGTGAGTGACCCCACAACTTGAAAATTGAATTTTTTAAATAAAACTACCATGAATTATTTGAGCACAGGTATTAATAAACGTGAGTTTAATCACAGGCGTACGCATAAAGTTCGTAAGGGGGTTATAGGCTCAATGGGGGGTTACAGAGCTACAACTCGCATATTCCTATATTAAAAATACAAATTTTCACCGCAATGGGGGGGTTACAACTCCCATCAACACCCCCTGCGTACGCCAATGCGTTTAACGTTAAAATTTTTAAACGTGTTCTATTACTATAATAAAAATAACTTTAATAATAAAAGGGATTAGCGATAAATTTAGCGAATTTTAAGGTGTTTAAATCATTGCTTGGATGAAGAGTTACTCGGCAATGCACAACTTGTTTCAAATACGTTAAAGTTTTGATTTCATTTTTTACAAGAAGTAAAATAATTGCAGTAACTTCACCTTTGAGAAATAATTGGTTCTCTCGTAAGATTTTACCAGACAGATTTTTGGTATATTTTGCAATCTTATCTCTATATAAATACTTTGTTAAATTGCTCATCAAGTGACTAAACTTTGTTATTCAGGAAGCGTGAGTTGTCCATGGTTCATAATCTATTTAGATACTACATATTTCATTCTATAATCAGCTGTCAAATCCTGTGTTTGCTCGCCAAGCTTGTCACACTTTTCCTATCCATTTTTGGCAAGGTTTTCGAAGTAAGGATAAAACATTCGAAACTTCATACGAAATACGAGGCACTGAATCTTTCTAATAGGGACCTTACTTCACAACAGCAATTTGCACTACTTCTCTCTCGCCCAGAATTTCTCAGTTATTCCAAGCAAAATTCCTGCACCACAGATTCTCGCTACCGCAGAAGATGCACTACAAAACAAACCTACCAACGAACATGTCTCAGCTTACGTCAGCTGCAGGATGGTAAAATTTCTTCAATATCCAAAATTCCTGATGACAACCTAATGCCCATGCTTCGGATCTAATTCCCTGTGCATTAATGAAACACTCGAACACAGAAACTAAATGCATAGACAGAGGACTGAAACATAATGGATACTTCAGAAATTTTCTCTCAGAAACTCTATAACCAAAATTACAACTTTAAATGATGTATCTCGCACTCATATTTGCATTTCATATGATCGGACTATTCCTAAAGCACCCTTAAAAAACCAAATACATACCAAAATACACCATTTCTTAGTCAAAACGCTTAGTCAGCAAGCAGCTTGTGAAAGTTAAAAACCCTGTTCTACCAAAAGACCTCACTGACGCCGTACACTAATCGTTATGTAAGGACTGCAACAATTATTACATAGGACAGCAAACAAAATTATTAAAACAAGAAGAAAAAAAAACCGCAAACACTGGCAAAAGGAGACATAACCTCATGTTTTGCAGAATATGCTTTACAACACGGACTGGACTGACACTCAACAAAAATTCTACACCGGCATACCACAAGCAAAAGTAATCAATTAATATATCACATTTAATAATGAAAAAAATCCTAATACAGCACAACCACTTCCAGAAGCATAAAAACAACTATTACTCTGAACGTATGGGAATTCCCCAACATTAGATGCTCTGTAGCATGGATTCCCTTATTGGGTTTGTCCAATTGGTGGGATTACTCTTAAAAATATTGTTCCCAGAAATTTTGGGTATCAAAAGAGTCATAAACTCAACACCGCATTACTCTTGATGAAGGATTGCTGTTTGCGCCTCGTTTGTTACTTTACCAATATTTAACCCCTTTTTTCATGCAAATTTCATATTTATTACTTTATATTTTATTTCAATAAATGGTAGATACCGAATATATATATATATATATAAAAATGCCCCGTACTACAAATATGAGCCAGAGACCGTGCATGAGAACGAAACACACAAGCTTTACTGGGATAGAGCAATCATAACAGACAAGACAGTCCCACATAACCGTCCTGACATAACCCTCGTCGATAAATCGAATAAGACCACGTACTTAATCGACATAGCAGTACCCAACACCAATAACATACAGACAACCTACACAACGAAAATCACCAAGTACCAAGATCTCAGACATGAAGTACGAGATATATGGGGTATGGAAAAGATCCTCATCATCCCGTTAGTCATCTCAGCAACAGGGATAGTACCAAAAACGCTTGCGACGAATTTGGAGATACTCAACATTGACCCAAACACCTACATTGAAATACAAAAAGCCACAATCCTAAACACGTGTCACATTGTCAGGAAGTTTCTAGACATGGCACATTAAGAAGTGATGTAAAAAGAGGCTTGGGAACATGGCGCTCTGCCCGTCCCAAAGCCTGTTTCCGCCAAGAATGGGCGAGGAAAACTTTTATATATATATATATATATATGGCCTGCAAAAGGGTTGCTGGTATCTAACTGGAAGGAGACCCACACGCTGAACGTATGTGACGATGTGTGGAACCTACGTACTTCATTAAATTTTGAGAGAAAAATCCAATAGGGCTCAAACCTATGACCTTCCAATTACGCGGTGGCTGTTCTACAAACTGAGCTATGATCTACACTCAACTTTCCTTTTTTAAAGATTATATATAGACTCGATAAGAAGAGGAATTTTTACATACTTTTTTTTTTAATCATTACACCAAGAACATGCGCAATTTTGCAGAAGTAATTTATAGGTGTAAATTCCAGTTAGGAGAGATTAGGAGGATCAACTAAGTTCCAATTATTTAATTAAAATTAATTTGCCCACGTATATTGTGGCTCCTTCTGTTGGTTTCTATTTACATTCAAATGCACTTTATAAAACACTTGTGTGTGTATAAACATATATACAAAGCAGTTAATATCTTAAAATATAGGTATATTTTGTGACGCTGTTGTCACTATCATAGCAATGCGTAATTAAACATACTTTGGCTAAATATTCTAGTTTCGTAGTACACCCACACTGAAAACTGAATTTCTGGATCATCCGAAATTAGCCCTAAACTTCCTTTCAAATAATCGGGTTTCTACTGTATACGCAAGAGAAGACCTGACAAATGATTTCTCCAGCGGATTTAATACTGTTTCGACGGTTGTGTAAACAAAGCAAATGACTTTTTTCTGCAAGCTGAATTTTCTTTCGTCGCTCTTGAGCCATTTTGCTCTCGTGGGAACCGGCGCAGACAAATCCCATTACTCTTGAAAAGGCCTCTTATTGGACACTTTCTCACGTGGACTTTCACTAAATAGTCCAATTGCGTGAGCGGTCGTGCGTTTCCATTGTTGGAAATCGCAGTTGCAGGGCTATGCTGACATTTGTCTTAAAAGTGAGAACCCAAATTGTTTTCATTTTCAATTTGTGTCTCACTTTTCAGTTACATGGGCGCTAAATTTAAAAAAAACCCCGTGGATATGTCTTTATCTAGCGCCAAAAGATGGCGTTTACAATCTACTATGCACTTGGAATTCTTGAAAAGGGACATTCATATCTTCCCCCATTTTTTATCTATGTTCAGCTCTAAGCGGTACACAACAAAAGAGAATTTCTTGTTTGATATCTCTTTACAGAGTTATCTATTTTTATGTGTAAAATATATTTCAATTGAATTTTTGTGAAAGTAGTGATAGAAGTGCATAAAAATATCTTACATTTGGCTCAAAAGTATGTGCATGAAAAAATGTGGATTACTATTTATTAAATGTGAAAAATATCTTACATATGATATCATGTCATTACTTCTGACACACGTCACATGTAAGATGCAAATGATATGCCTCATTAGCATGAAAAATATGTAAACTATATATCACAGAATATTTTAGTTAAGAAAATTATGAATCCAATGTCATCCAATAAAGTTTAGGAATTAAAATAGAGAATAAAAATTCGACTGAATTTGAAATGAAGACGTCCATACACACACACTTGCAGCGATTGCAAAAATAGAAAATTGTAAATTTTATTTGGAAATAGACACATAGACGTAACTACGAAATTGGGCGGAAGATTCCTTTAGAAAACGTTTAGCCCTGTCCACGAAAACAAAAAATTAAAAGTAAATGAAATATGTGGAGCATTGGGGGTGGGGAATATCGCCGCCCCTGGATTCAAAATGGTTTAACCCCGTTATAACATCGAAATTCTTCACGAGTTCCAAAGGTTATAACGTCAGTTCCACTTATAACGTCATAAGATGTCCAAAAATCCAGACATAACATCAAAATAAACCATCTTTATATATTCTAAGGAAGTTGTTTTATACTTCCTATACATATCTGTTGGAAATTCTTTTTCCTGCTTTGCAGCTTTTCTTTCTTCATGATGTTTTAACCCTTTCAACGCATTTAATTTTTAAAAATGGATGACTTCCCGACCTGCAACTATTTTTTTTAATTATGCTTTGAATGCCTGTGTTTCCTCTCCTTCCACTTTTTATTCCATCCACTAGTCAAGCTCACCCTTCTGCTTTTGGATGGAAAAGAAATGAACTAACCCAATTCTTTTAACAAGGACCTGACTTTGTTCACCTCTGCATTTTTTCTACAATTGAACAATTGTTTTACAACTGAACAATTTTAAGAACTTAAATTGATAACCAGTCGAAAATCTTTTCCAATGTAAGAAAAAGTTGCCTCAATATGTAGTAACTAATGATGCTTCTGGTTTATAAATTGTCCTATTTAAACATTCGAATTAAAACAAAAATACATATAATACGAACAAATAGTTTCATTGGCGGAATTTTATACCATATACTAATACTATTTTAAAAATATTTTTCGATTACAGCGTCTATCTTTCGGCAAGCTCTTGACTGACATTGTAACTGAATTCGCGACTGCTTTTATTGATAATAATCAATAAACTCTCTAGATAGCGCAATTTTTATTAACGCCGATTTTGTGATCTATCGAAATGCTTTCCATAAGTGGCTATTTCTAGAGATTGATGTAAAAATAGATCTTTTTAAAACGTTATTCATTGATGAATCCCAATATTGGATTTGATTTAGGTGAAGGGTTTGACAAGACTATAGATAACACTCAATACGGATTTATCTATTTTGGCTATAAAACAAGAATTTCCTAGCTTTCATTTATTTCAGTTGTTTGAATAAGGAGGGGCCTGCCTCCGCATCGTAATATCGAATGTACAAAAAGAATATCAATGCCTGCACAGAAATCCAGTATACAAAAAAAAAAAAAAATTCTAAAAACAGAAACATTTCTTTTTTTCCTACTTACCAATACATTTGGAAACAACATTTGATTGGCTACATATGTTTCATAGTATCTTTGATCGGAAATATCGATCTTGTTTCTTATGAGTTTATGATGCAAGGACACTAATGAAAGTAATGAGCCGAGACCTACAGTTTTCTGAGGAATCGGACCCTCGACCCCCCAAGGAAATCAAACCTCAGACTACAGTGGGGCTTCATGCGTTCCTCGATAATATTTCGCAATCGCCGGGAAGTTAATATGCAGTTTGGAATCCGGACCTATTAAGGCGCCCAGGGAACCTATCCCTGGGATACAATGAGATGTTGGGTCAGCCAACGTTAATTTTGTTACCCCCGTTTGAAAACGAACCACTTCGCCGACAATCCCCTGGCCTATTATTAATATTAGTGTAATTAATATTAATTACACTAATTTATATGAATATTAATTACCTAATTTTATAATATTAATTACCTAATTTATATTATATTAATTACTAATTTATATTAATATTAATACCTAATTATATTAATATTAATTACCTAATTTATATTAATATTAATTACCTAATTATATTAAATTAATTACCTAATTTATATTAATATTAATTACCTAATTTATATTAATCTAATTACCTAATTATATTAATATTAATTACCTAATTTATATTAATATTAATTACCTAATTTATTAATATTAATTACCTAATTTAATTTAATATTAATTACCTAATTTATATTAATATTAATTACACTAATTTATATTAATATTAATTACACTAATTTATATTAATATTAATTACACTAATTTATATTAATATTAATTACACTAATTTATATTAATATTAATTACACTAATTTATATTAATATTAATTACACTAATTTATATTAATATTAATTACACTATAAATACATATATTAATATGGTGTGCGTATGGACGTTATAATGCATTTCATATCAATATATTACTATCCCAATCATTCTGGACGTTTCTTATTTGAATCGTTTATTTTATAAGCCCTCTAAAGGTACTTTTAAAATTTTTCGGGAACAAAGAACATCATTCTATCTTCGATATTATGCCTAATATAGATTTTGGCTTGAAAAAAAATTAGAGTATATATTAATACTAATTCTCGAAGTGGATGCTGTACTTTTCAAGCCGAACTCTATATTAATATCAAAGTTAGAGTGTTTCTCTTTGTTTCCCGAAAATTTGTGAAACTGCACTTAGCAGGTTTCTGAAATAAACGACACATTTAGGCATTGCGGTGAGGACACTGGTCACCGGTTGCTTGTGATTTTATAACGCAAGGTTCATTCTGAGCCAAATAAGGTATGTGGCAACCGGTTCTCTTGGAGTGCCGTTATTCCTGATTAGACCCCCAACGGTACCAAAAAAAGAGCTTGCCAATCAACTGCTCATTTTAGTATACGGTTGTTCCTCGAGCCTTAAGAGCAGTGCTGAATTTATATATAGGATAAATCGACCCAGGTCTACGGCCCACGATTTTGGGTCACAATGGGGGTCTACATAGGCCTTGATATTATTTAAGTTTAAGGGTTAATTTAATCTTGTTTATTTACATATATCCAAATTTCGCTTTTAATAAAGTGAAATTATAGATAACGAACTTCAAAGAAAACTGATGTTATTGACTGTACGGCGGCAAGGCTCTGTGGGCTTATTTGGCTGTTATATTAGGTAGTTGGCGGCTTGCCAGTATGTCGTTAGTGGAAATTATTCGTACAGAAATAATTGCTTCTGATTTTATTATATATATTTATTTAAAGCACTTTGCTTCAATATTAGCGTATTGCTCACTTAATACGAATCTTGCTTACAATGGTAACGTAATAATAAGAGGAACCTGAATTTAGAGGTTGGCCATTTTGTCGTCTCGCCTCCCTGAAAGCTCTGACGCTTCTTCACACTTTTTCCCGCGAATATGCTCGTTACGTCACATCCAACGGCTACATACAGATTTGGCGCGAACTATCGGCCAATTAGAGATTTTCGTGATTAACGTATATTTTTTCCCTGCGCGTGTGTGTCCTTGACTTAAGGAAGAAGGGCAATCCGTAATGGCGATATTTGAAATGCTAAAAATTGATAGACGCGGCCGGACATTGACTAAATATCACGGGGGGGCCAAAACGTTGGGGCCCTTTCTCACATTTCAGCCTAGGGACCACAAGAACCTTAATTCGAAATTGCTTAAGAGATTACAATTGCTAGAGAAATTCTAGGTTCCGGGGCAGTATGACATTTCCTGTCCTTGCGTCGTAAAATAAAAATATCTGATTCTGGACATTTTATTTAATTAACGGGGAAACGTCTTCACCTCGTGTAACACAATGTAGTTGCTAATTCAATGCTAAATTTGTGATATTTGTTGCACGGTTAAACAACTGAAAACATATTATATTTGCCGCGGTGTGCTGCGTCTTCAAAGCGACGTATTTGAGATGCCGAAAAAATTATGTTTGCAGTAATAATTAGATGTTTAAATTTATTAAATTATTTATTATTATTACTAATTTATTACATTAGAAGTACAGTACCGATTCTTTAAAAAAAATATCGAGTGCTTTTTGCATGTGAAACGCATTCCATCGTCCATTTTGATATGTATTTGAACATCAAGGAAATATTTGTAAGTAACATGCAGTGTAAAATAACGTTGAAATATTATTTCGAACTATAAACATTACGTTCAGAAAACAAATTTCGGTATTTTAAGAAGACGACAGATTGTCTATTTCCGCTATACGAGTTTCATTAGTGAAATTACTTTATAAAAGCGTACTGTTTTTATGTCAAGTGATTACTTAAAGATTCTGAACAATTTATTTTGAGTAGAATTCTGGGGAATTCACCACGGGTAGACAACCTCATCTTCTAAAATTGTCTCTTGAGTATTAATACTCCCGAAAATCAGAAGATGATATACCATTTCATTAAAATAAAAGGACACAATATCCCCTTTTTGATCAACTTAATTCTTTTGAAAATAAGCTTGAGTTTTACAAACAAATATTTCTGAAAATACAAAATATTGCAACCAAGAAAGGCTCTTAAAAACATGATCTCTTGGTAAGAGCTTGAAAGAACTTGAACAAAAAGTAGAATAGTTGGTTGATAGTAATTTTATGGCGCAAGGATTAAAAGGGATATTCTGTACCAAATAAGGCGATTTTATGGCGAAAGGATTAAAATGGCTATTCTGTACCAAATAAGACGAAGCAGTGCATACGGTTTTGTAATGAAAATAAATTATTACTACACAATGACAAAAGGTGCATTGAAGTAAATCTTTGTAAGAACCAAATGTGATTGAAAAAAAACAATAGCAGATAAAAAGACCAAAAATTATTTCATCATTAAAATTATTATATAAAATGTTACGAAGGTTAAAATCATTTTGGTTAAAAGTTAGTGACTGCCGTTAGGTAAAATTTGTTCAACTGCATAAAACATATTACGATTAATAAATTTGACATTGGATAAAACATGTAACACATTTAATGGCTCGTTACATTTCACGCGCATTGGACCATGTTCTCCCTTTAACAGATTTTGACAGGAGAAGCAGCCATGGTCAATGCGAAGTACAAAAAGAATAATTCGTTGCAAAATATGTGAGCATTTCACATCATTTCACATCAAAGAAATCTGTTCTCGAATAATCTGCACATCAAATAAATATGTTCAAGAAACAGCTAAGGATCAAATATATTTAAGAAATAGCTGAACATCAAAGCAATTTGTTTGCGAATAATTCGCATGGATGTAAGATATTATTACCCTTCACAGGGATAACACAATTGCCAAATAATGGTCAACACAGAAAAGCCTCCGGGGCGAGATTTTTGTGAGTTTTTCGTGGGGGAATTTATTATACAATAATTTTTGCCACCCACGTATATGTAGCTCAAACTAGAGCTTTATTCGTTTTGGAGAAAAAGAGACGCCGTCCCCATCCTGGATTCGAACCAGGGTCCCTCCGTTTAGCCCGGAGTGTCTTGGACCGCTAGACGAATGAGGACAGGAAACAACGCTCTCTTTCTCCGTATATAAAGATGTAAGGTAATAATATCCTACATATTTATATACGGAGAAGGAGAGCGTTGTTTCCTGCTCTCGTTTGTCTAGCGGTCTAAGACACTCTGGGCTAAACGGAGGGATCCTGGTTCGAATCCAGGATGAGGACGGCGTCTCTTTTTCTCCTAAACAAAAAATAGCTCTAGTTTGAGCTACATACACGTGTATGGCAAAAATTATTGTATGATAATTTGCACACCAAATAAATATGTTCAAGAAATAGCCAAACATCATATAAATATATTTAAGAAATATCTAAACATCAAATAAATATGTTCAAGAATAAGCTGAAGTTGGCAACAAAAGTGCCGTGGATGGTGACTTGTGTTTGATATAATGAAAAATAATAATGATCATTTGAATATTGATGGCTATCCAAATCCCTGGATTGCAAAACTGCGACTGTTTAATACAAATTTACATGCAATATTTTTACAGCAAACTCTTACCGCCTATACAATTTACATAAAACATAATCACCCGCGTGATTAAGATTAGATTTTGCAAAGTCTTAAAAACTTTGTAGAAACGCATATAATGTGTGCTACTGAAATCTATCTCTGATTTAAAAGCCGCCAATTAAATTCTAATAAATTACTTACGATATATCAAGAATTATTTCAGTGACTTCAAAATTTGTTAAATGTAAAGTTTTCGTTGCATATGAAATAGGCAATAAATAAAGATTCTAACAACTCCAAGTAATAACATGGGCGTGGGGTATATAACAATAGAAACGGAATATTCAATAGCGTAAACACGGCTGAAGTATTCGTAAAATTGGTAACAACATAAACGTGGAATATGCAACAACATAAATATCAATTAGATAACAACATAAATATCAATTAGATAACAACATAACCATTGAATAGGGAACAACATAAACATTGAATAGGGAATAACATAACCATTGAATAGGGAATAACATAACCATCGAATAGGGAACAAAGTAAACATTAAATAGGGAACAAGATAAACATTGAATAAGGCACATGGTAAACGTGGAATAGGTAACAAAAAACGTGGAATAGGCAATTATTAGGGGAAAATACTGCATGTGTGTTATGTGTATGTGAAAGCAGAAATAGACCCTTATAAAAAAAAAAACCGGACTGGGAAAGAACCGATAAATACCCCCCTCTCCATAAGGCAAATCAGGAGGCCAATGTAATGTGCAAAGTACTCACGTTGTGCATCATTTCTTGTCATTAGTTTGTGGCTATACTTTTGCCATTACATATTCGTATTACAAAGAAACGAACTGCACCTTTTATTACAGATACATGGATTCATCGCAACAACAGCATGAATTTCCTTCTTCGTATTTACCAAACCAGCTGAAACTGAAATATTTAGTAATTGCCGTCCGGCAGCTGACGACAATAAAAGAACTTATAACAGAACTCAAAACCATTCAGGAATGATGAGTCACGCCCCTCACGCTTTCCCCGGCAAGACAAAGAACGAGAGCTGGACAATGGTTGAGAAATCTTTAAGCTACTTAGCTCTTCCTTCACTCTTCAAGCAAAGAGCCACTTCATGACAAAATAATTACCCATAGGAGCTCTTAAAAGTTACATTCAGTAATATTTTTTTATAAAAATTGATGAAATACAGCAAATTTAGACCAAGCGCGTGTGACGTCTTGGTTTTTCATTCATTTTAATATCTCAGATAAACAGTAAACTGTAATTACAAAAATTATTTTAAAACTGTGTTTATATGTGTTTTTTCTTTAGAAAGAACTATGAAATAAACAGGATAGATTTTCCCACCTTAGATATTAACGATAGCAGAAGATACGTTTGATGATTTTGAAATTGTGAAATGCGTGAACTTAATAAAAGTATACAGTGCGGAGACTCGAAATAAAACTTCTATATACACAGATTAAATACATTCCCTAATTCAAGTTTTGTCCTGCCCAATATAACTTTCTCAGACGAGGGCATAAATTAACATAAAAGATTTTATAGGCTAACGAAATCCAAATTGATGCCTGTTATGCCTTTAAATAAAAGTTAAAGCCCTTAAACCAAATTAAATTAATTAAGATTCAATATTATTAAATATTTCGTTTTTCCTATGTATTCAAATATATAATAGTAGTTAGCTTGAAAGTCTTGTACACGCACGCAATATGTAATAACCAGGGCATTGAACTCATGACGTACATGGTCCATATGGATCTATAAAAGATTCCATTGGCTCCCGTAACATCTCTTCCCATTGGTTAAAAGCCCAATAGTCTCATTGGACAAAAGTTTCGGATGTATCAAAATTATAAATGAGAAACATACAGCAAACTCAAGGAGAATGCCCTTGAATCTTGTCTGAAACCGAATGTAAGCGCGGCCGGGTATGGCTCGAAATGACCTCTTACGTGTTAAAAAGAAATATCTGTAATATCTTTAATTTACGTGAATAAATTGTTGGTGTTTAAAAAGCGCATATTCTTCTCAACTTACAATGGATACCACGAATCTTATCAACATGAAGTTATTTATGATGGTGGACAGCCAACAAAAATGTAAGTATTTTACATTTATATTCCGCTCAAGGAACTGTTTAAGTGGGAATGAAAGAACCCACCTATCTTTAAAGGGAAGATAGGATATTTTTGTTGTCAGGATGTCAGGAGTGGGGTATGAAATGTGGGATGTGAAATATGAAAAGTGGAATATGAAATCTGGAAAGTGGGATATGAAAGTGAAAAATAGGATATGAAAAATGGGAAAAAACTCAGTTTGCACGGAAAGAAGTAAAATTTCTAGGCCATGTTGTAGGAGAAGGGAAGATACGACCTGATCCTGAAAAGCTGGAGGTTATAGGGAAAATTCAAAAACCGACGACAATGAAACAATTGAGAAGCATCATGGGATTACTAAATTATTACAGGGATCACGTTCCAGATTACGCTACCTTGGCATCTCCGCCAACAGACCTAACGAAGAAAGGAGTACCTAACCAAATTCCCTGGGAAGCCAAACACGATCTGGCTCTGACTACATTGAAGAAAAGACTAATGGACGCCTTAGAGCTTCATACTCCAAACTATTCGTTACCGTTTACTATCGATACTGATGCAAGTCTGATAGGTGTGGGCTGCTGCTTATCACAGATCAACGGAGATGGGAAGGAATATCCCATTGCTTTTGCGAGCCAAAAATTGACTAAAACACAACAAAATTGGTCAACAATTGAAAGAGAAGCTTATGCGATTGTGTTCGCGTTGAAAAAATTCGAACATTATGTGTTTGGAAACAAAATTTTCATACGTTCAGACCACAACCCATTGGCGTACCTAACGATGTCCTGCCCTCAAGGACCCAAACTACAAAGATGGTCATTATCACTCCAAAGGTTTGATTTAACCATTCAATATCGAAAAGGGAAAATCCATACAAACGCGGACAGCATCAGCCGCCTACATGATAACGAAATGAACTAACCGATAATGTAAACAACAGATAAGAACTGGTGAAATAAAG
>QLNU02015270.1:23351311-23370933 GCA_006491805.2 Dysdera silvatica
TTGTCCAGGGAAGCGAATTTGTTTGGTACATTTTTGGGATCAAGTATCAATGTTCCTTCATAAATTATCATTTAGGCTGTAATCTGGAAGCATATACTGAAAGCATTTCCAAAATAAACGGTCTTTTGGTAATACAACTGCATTTTAATTTTTATAAACCTCTATTTTAAATAGTTATAGTAAACAATTTTCACTTACAACATGCTATGCACTGAAACAACTTGGTCATAGGTAATTTATCAATTACAAGGCTGCCGACCTTATACTTCAGGTCATTGCCAGAAATTGGTGATGCGTTGTTAGCAAGCAAAAGCCAACTAAGCAGAGAAGCAGTCAATATCTTCATTGTGAGTTCAGATTTGCTCTTTAGTTCTTACGTTCATTTCATTCGCGCAATGTTATAAATATATGAACACGCAAATATATTATAAACGCACTTGTTTGGAAATATTTGCATTAATGCTTTCTTCACTTAAAGAAATAATAATTATCATTATAGAATTTCCAAAGAATTAACGAAATTCATTAAATAAATCCACCTGCCATATTTCCTTTTAAGTGTGAATAAAAGCTTCAGTTATGAAGTAATAGATTGATGAATATTTTCTAATAATTTTCTTGTTCATTTGTAGCTGCCAATTAAATCAAGATTTTCGAAAATTGCAATCAATAATTCTTATGGAAATGCGAACTAGAAAGCTTTTATCCAAGGTAGCATTATGACACCTGTTTTAAGTACAGTAAAATCCACTTACCATCAGTCCGCATTCAGTGAGTTTCATAATTTAAAAAAAATGTGGATTGTGTTAGACATAAAGATTAAATAAAATACAATTTGATCATTTTTAAGGATCAAAACGTTTTCGGGCCTCGTATTAATTGAGAAAAAGTATCAAGTGTTTTCGACTAAGGTGTATAAAATGTTTATTGTGATTTTTTCAAAAAAATGGAAAAATGTGCCAAATAGATATGGAAACACAATTTTTTTTATTTGCTGTAGTAACATTTTATTTATATATATACATACATATATATATATTATATATAAATTAATATATATAAGTTATTATATATACCATATATATATACATATGTATTAATAGAATAAGAAAAGGGAAGTACATTGAGGACATAAATATAGAAAATAAACCAAATATGAACAATAGTTGATCAAGGAAAACTTTAAAAATTAAAAAAATAAAAACAAACATGGGTTCCGGTAATATAAATTATTATGGTATTAAGATGTGGAATTCATTACCAAACGAAATAAAAAATATTACATCAGAGACTGAATTTAGAAACAAATTAAGAAGACTAATTATAAGAAATGAAACTTAAGCCAGTATATGGAGAGAGGAAATTAACCTTAGGTTTTGCAACTCTTCCTCCATGTACAGGATTAACAAACCCGTAGCATGTATATATATATATATATATACACACATACACATTAATTAGAAAAGAAGTGGGCTCAACCCGGGCCGGAAACTGGCCAGGGCTGTATATTTCGTATAAAGTCTAAGTCAAAGTAATAGCAGCAGTTATATATTTGCTAATTTTGTTTAAAAAAATGAAATCAGCAATATAAGGAAAATATATGTGTTAGACTTCTACTTGCATAGTAAGAACAATTCATGCTGCCATTTGCGTAAGCACAATCTTTAATGAAAAGAAATTTGGCAACAAAATTCTGAGCCAAATTATAGCACCAGTCATATTTTTTCACGCGTATACGTATTAACCTAAATTTTTTGAAGCCATTTGCATACATTTCTAACAAATACTTCTTCTTACAGTTCAACAATGAATTGTGGATAAAATTAGAACATTAAATTATACGTGTTTTATCAGTGAAAATAGTTTATATTTATAAAAGGAGAAAAACATTTTTTGTGTTCGTGTGTGTTTTGGTGGATTTTTTTTAATTGGCACTGAATGGCAACATATAGTATTTTATTATTGTTATAAAATAGTTCTGAAGAGAAACGGTTTACAGGTAAGTGCAGACATTTTATAATGCGGCATAGAAGGCAATTAACTAATTTTGAGAAGGACCAAATAAATGAATTGCGTAAGGCTGGACACTCCATGAGGAAAATATCTAGAAGATTGACTCCTTCCCACAAAATTATATACAATTACCTTACATTAAAAGAAAATTACGGTAAAAAGAAATCGCCTAGTCGCCCACCTGCATCAACAAATCGGAAAAAAGACGTTCTTAGCGGAATGAGTAATTCCATGTCAAGCACAAGGCAGATTGCTGCAGATCCATCTATCAACGTGTTATGCCTTTAAATAAAGGTTAAAGCCCTTAAACCAAATTAAATTAATTAAGATTCAATAATATTAAATATTTCGTTTTTCCAATGTATTTAAATATATAATAGCAGCTAGCTTGAAAGTCTTGTACACGCGCTCAATATGTAATAACCAGGGCATTGAACTTATGACGTACATGGTCCATATGGATCTATAAAAGATTTCATTGGCTCCCGTAACATCTCTTCCCATTGGTTAAAATTCCAATAGTCCCATTGGATAAAGTTTCGGATGTATCAAAACTATAAATGAGAAACATACAGCAAACTCAAGGAGAATGCCTTTGAATCTTGTCTGGAACCGAATGTAAGCGCGGCCGGGCATAGCTCGAAATGACCTCTTACGTGTTAAAACGAAATATCTGTAATATCTTTTAATTTACGTGAATAAATTGTTGGTGTTTAAAAAGTGCACAATCTTCTCACCTTAACAATGGATACCACGAATCTTATCAACATGTAGTTATTTACGATGCTGTACATCCAACAAAAATGTAAGTACTTTACATTTAATTTCCGCTCAAGGAACTGTTTAAGTGGGAATGAAAAAACCCACATACCTTTAAAAGGAAGATAGGATATTTTTGTTGTCAGGATGTCAGGAGTGGGGTATGAAATGTGGGATGTGAAATATGAAAAGTGGAATATGAAATCTGGAAAGTGGGATATGAAAGTGAAAAATAGGATATGAAAAATGGGAAAAAACTCAGTTTGCGCGGAAAGAAGTAAAATTTCTAGGCCATGTTGTAGGAGAAGGGAAGATACGACCCGATCCTGAAAAGCTGGCGGTTATAGGGAAAATTCAAAAACCGACGACAAAGAAACAATTGAGAAGCATCATGGGATTACTAAATTATTACAGGGATCACGTTCCAGATTACGCTACCTTGGCATCTCCGCCAACAGACCTAACGAAGAAAGGAGTACCTAACCAAATTCCCTGGGAAGCCAAACACGATCTGGCTCTGACTACATTGAAGAAAAGACTAATGGACGCCTTAGAGCTTCATACTCCGAACTATTCGTTACCGTTGACTATCGATACTGATGCGAGTCTGATAGGTGTGGGCTGCTGTTTATCACAGATCAATGGAGATGGGAAGGAATATCCCATTGCTTTTGCTAGCCAAAAATTGACTAAAACACAACAAAATTGGTCAACAATTGAAAGAGAAGCTTATGCGATTGTGTTCGCGTTGAAAAAATTCGAACATTATGTGTTTGGAAACAAAATTTTCATACGTTCAGACCACAACCCATTGGCGTACCTAACGATGTCCTGCCCTCAAGGACCCAAACTACAAAGATGGTCATTATCACTCCAAAGGTTTGATTTAACCATTCAATATCGAAAAGGTAAAATCCATACAAACGCGGACAGCATCAGCCGCCTACATGATAACGAAATGAACTAACCGATAATGTAAACAACAGATAAGAACTGGTGAAATAAAGTGGAAAAGACGAACTGTGTGCAAATTACGCAAAGGAGATGGTAAGACATTATCAACAAATGAATTGTATGATACGTAGTGAATTTGAAAATGAGTGTATTTCATGTATTATAAATGATATGTTTTTAAAATTTATCGACGCATTTATATTTTTAAAAATTTACTTATACATTTATATTTGGAACGTACTTGAATCTTTATATTTTGGAATTTATTGATACATTCCTTATTCGAGAATTATGTATAATATAATGGTTTAGATTGATAGATAACGTTGTTATGATTATGTATAATATATGAGAATGGTGTTTTTTTTAAATAGCGCATATTATTACTAAGAAATGAGAAGGAATTTATATAAGTGTGTTGTAATGATCGTGTGAAGCTTGTTTAAAGTCAGTAAGTTTGTAGAGGCAACATGTTACGGGGAAAATATGTCCCAGATTTGAGTAGGACTTTAGGATAGTTAACGTTCATTATAACTTTTAATAATATGAAGATAACGGTGAGTCTTGGTAAAACTATATCTTTGATTATGTAACATGATTGTTTTAGATTTAGTTTTCTTTCACTAGAGAATGAATTGTATGAGGAAAATGTATAATTACTCGTGAGTAATGTTATCAATGTATGTTTATAATCTTGAACCAGAGGAAACTTACGTTTCTTCATGTAAACTATATTAATGGAAAATTGTTCATCGAGCAATAGGTCGATTAACAATTTTAAAAGGAAGAGGGAAGCAGATGTTATGCCTTTAAATAAAAGTTAAAGCCCTTAAACCAAATTAAATTAATTAAGATCCAATAGTATTAAATATTTCGTTTTTTTTTTCAATGTATTTAAATATATAATAGCAGCTAGCTTGAAAATCTTGTACACGCGCTCAATATGTGATAACCAAAGCATTGAAAGTATGATGTCATGATCCAGATGGATCTATAAAGGATTTCATTGGCTCCCGTAACATCTCTTCCCATTGGTTAAATTCCAATAGTCCCATTGGATAAAGTTTCGGATGTATCAAAACTATAAATAAGAAATATACAACAAACTCAAGGAGAATGCCTTTAAATCTGGTCTGGAACTGACTGTAAGCGCGGCCGGGCATAGCTCGAAATGACCTCTTACGTTATTAAATGAAATATCTGTAATATCTTTTAATTTACGTGAATAAATTGTTGGTGTTTAAAAAGTGCATATTCTTCTCAACTTAACAATGGATACCACGAATCTTATCAACATGAAGTTATTTATGATGGTGGACAGCCAACAAAAATGTAAGTACTTTACATTTATATTCCGCTTAAGAAACTGTTTAAATGGGAATGATAGAACCCACCTATCTTTAAAGGGAAGATAGGACAATGCCCATCTCATCATTAGATTTATAAAAAGTTAAAGGTAAACAAACTGTAAAATACGATTTAGTAATGCGTTAGCTATCTAGAGTTGAGCATCTCACCACGTATAAGTTATTGCTTTATGTTCTACATTCCCCAGTTCTAATCTTTTGTCAGTGTATTCACTTAAGCTCTAAACGTAAGATCAGAAATATTACGCAGAAGATGTATCACCAAAAGCTCTTCATAAATTGAGTAAATTAGGTAATCTATTCTGATATTATTTGCATGCAAGTAAAATGAAAATTCGTAGACCAATAATATATAACAAATATTATATTTTTCAATGTTGTCAACCAAATGAAATTCAAATAAGATTTATTTTGACTATTCTTGTCAAAATATGAAAATATTTAAGCCAACATTGTCACAGATAATACTCCCGGACCATCTGCTTTTGAAGAGTTTCTGATACTGTAGATGGAAATGTCAGGAAAATGTGATAGCAAAATAAGAGTGTGTAAAGAATTTCACTTCGTGTAAGCTGGAAGAGTGCACGAAGTATTCTTTCTATTCATAAATAAAAAATCACTTTGCTTTTTCCAGTTTGACTTCTGTAGTTGATATTTCAAAATAACTTACAAAATAAATAACAGCCTTTTCGTAAAAAACTCTAAGAAAGGGCCCTATTCATACATGTTTGCTCAAAAAATTATTTAACTGAATTTATTTGTTCTAAAATTATAAATTATTTTTAAATGATCATTTTTACTTTTATGGTTTAATGTTTGCAAATTGGTAAAGATTTCTTCCAATTATGAAAAGTTATTGTATTTATAATTTTTATATATTTTGTTTGAGGCAGGAAAGTGGCATTAGCAGTTATCTTAATAGTCAATTCGCATAATGGGAATTTCTTATGCATATTTTTTGGCTGCACGATATTTACATTGATTGAATGTTCATATTATATATTTTTTTCTTTTGATTTAAAATCAGATTGATCTTTTTTACCATAGTGGTATGTACAGTTTTTATAAAAGAAGAAACCGTTGCATCCCGAAAAGAGTAATTACTTCTAGATGCAACATTTTTGGACAACGTAGCATTTGTCTTTCTTCTAATTTTGCATATTGGTTATTTTTGCAACTGTAAAGGTATATACGCAATCTCCGTAAATTAATTATTGCACTCATATGTAACTTTTCCCCTATACAAGTGCAAGAATTTTTTTAAGAGGGTGAATATTTGTTCGTTTTTATCCTTCACGCGCGTTGACCACAGGATACCAAATGGAACTTAAAAAATATGATGCAAAGAGATAATGATATTTAAATTTGCATTTGCAATAACTGTGTGCCAAATTCTTTGTTGATTGAAATCTTGTATTTTATAACTAATATATTTATTGTAATATATTATCAACACCTATATATTTATTATAATATATTATCAACACCTACATCCCACCAAACTGTGTGAGAAAGTTTAAATGTAAATTTGAACGTAAAGTTCAGGAAAATAAAAGCAAACCGAAACTTACAACCAGTTATAAGTTAAATCTGCTCGATTGGTGTAAAAAAAACTGCGAATGGTGTCATGAGTGGAATGAAATGCTGTTTTCTGATGAAAAACGTTTCTTCCTGGATGGTCCTGATGGATATTCATCAATTGATATCAACGAATGATCAACGCACTTATTCAAAGATAAGGCTGAGTAGACAGTAAGGAGCCGACGAAATGATGGTGTGGGCAGAATTCGGAGGACGGGACAAAGCAGACATCGTACTCCTTCAGAGCACTGTGCACAAAAAATATCAGGAATTAATGTATGATCACTTAATCCCAGTTGGGCACTTTTTAGGTGGTCCGAATTGGAAGTACCAGCCGGACAATGTCAGTGTATATGCAACAATGTCCATCAAGGAGTAGTTTGAACGAGAAAAGGCTGATGTGATTCCATGGCCATCGCGTTCTCCCGACCTGAATCCGATTGAAAATGTTTAAGACTTGATGGCAACAGCTGTATATGGGTGAATCAAGAAATATCGTCATGTGAATGATCTCCAAATAACAATTTCGAATGCCTGGGAAGACATAGACTCAAGTTTTAAAAGGTCTAATTAATAAAGCAGTAGCAGTATCCTTTCAGTTAGCGGGAGATCTTTACACGCGCAACTGCAGTCGTGCACGTTGTATGTAATGTTTTGTCTTATCGTTTTTTAAGGGGTTTGTCTAATAGTTTTGTGTATCTCATCAGTATTTTTAGTACGAGATATTGGTCAATATTAGAAATGGCAAAATCATCGCAGTCAAAGTTTTCATGTCGGCAAATGTTGCAATGCCCTATTTCTGGAGCACTGAAGGATTTTTTATGTGTGCTCCCAACGCAAAGGACATTATAAGATGTTGCACTTACGAGAGATGGCGTATCGGTTGCGAAACTGATGGAAACAAAGAGCCACGCTTTTCAGTTGTTGCAGAAACTGTTGCTTTGAAGATTGAAAATTTATACCTCCATGCATCCGTTCCTTCAATTTCATATAAATGTGTTTGTGATATGATACTCTCATACCATGGAAAATATCGATCGATCATGAAAAATATAAAACGTGTGAAAAAAGCAAGACTACTCGAGAAAATGTTGAGAACTTTAAAATGGAAACAACAAAACTATTTGACATATCTGCTTGCAAATGCGCGAGTTTTTTGGAGTGTATTTTTCCGAAAGACAACAAAGTTCCTGAAAACGAGCAGGTGTTCCTCATTGACCAAAGAACTGAAAGAAAAATGTTCATCGGAAGTGTTTATGTTCCAGAAACAAAACGGCTCAAAAAACGCCAAATGCGAAAGGAACAGGATACTATTCGTTTTGCAAAACCGGCGTCTTCTGATTCAAGCTACTATTTAGTGAAAAATGAAGGGGAAACTGAAATAGAAGACGTAATGGAGATGGAAACGGAGGAATACCAGGAGGGCACCAAAGACGCGTCTTACACAACATTTGCAAGCAAATCTCTTCAGCAGCCCACTTTGAGTATGCAAATGCGTTTAAAACTGGATAAAACACTCTTGTCAGCCACAGATATGGTGTGTCCAACAGAGCCACGGCTGCTATTGCATCGAGTGTTATGCAAGATTTGGGTTTAATATCTGAATCAGACACCAGCCTCGTCACAGACAAAAGTAAAATATCGAGGGAAAAATCAAGAATTAAAAAAGAATTGGTCTCAAAATCAAGTGAAAATCGTCTTACTCTATCGGTCCTTTACTTTGATGGACGGCATGATAAAACTTTAACGACCGAAATACTCAAGAACAAGCAATTCCAAAGAATAATTGTAGAAGTGCATTTACTGTATTGTATCGGAGCCTGGTTCCACGTACATGGGGCATGTTACACCTAAAAGTGTATCTAGTCTTGATATATCCAACAACATTTAAGAATACGTAACCAATGCGTTATTGAATGATTTTATCAACCTTATTGTTCTCAGGTGTGACGGTACGGTCGTGAACATTGGAGCGTTTAATGGTGTAATTCGCAGGCTTGAATTGAAACTTCAGAGATCAATCCAATGGATTGTCTGCTTACTTCATTTCAACGAGTTGTTATTACGACACCTATTTTAGTACATAGACGACAAGTCAGTTCGAACGTCTTACACCGGAGACATTGGACAAATCCTGAAAGGATAAGAAAGCTTCTACTTGTTTCTTTTAATAGAATTGAATGCAACTTGATAGGCATTGATCCCACCGCCCTAAGTTCTAATCAGAAATACTTCTTAAACATTTGAACCGCGATGAGTTCTGGCGTTTGTTCTTCAGATCTAGCTAAGCGTCAACCATCAACGTTGAATTCGGCCCGCTGGCTAACAACTGCCAAACGAATACTGAGGTTTTATATATCTACATTAGACCCATCAAATGAGTTGCTATCTTTGGCTGTGTTCATTCTAAGAGTCTGTGCATCCTCATGGTTTCGAATTTAGATTCATCATTCCATAAAGGACGGTGCTAGAAATCTCTGGCATTTCATCAGCTCATCTCGGTACTTGACTAAGAAGTATCCTGACATAATCGAACCAGTAACTTCTCGCAGCGCTTACTTTGCGACTCCAGAAAACATGCTTTTGGCCATGTTAACTGATGAGAGATGCCATATTAGGACGCTTGCAAGGCAAGGGAAAATGGCGCAGATGGAAATTGTGTTAGCAGATGCGTTATTCCTGATGTTAACCTTGGAGCTACAGACTACGTAGATCTCATTGACTGGCAAACTTGTTATGAGACATCGCCTCTAGTTCTCAGAGAGATCAGTTCTCATGAACTGCTGAAGATGATACAGGACGGTATGCCAATGGACGGCTGGGACTTTATTAAATATCCTTCACACACACAAGTAGTTGAGCGAATTGTAAAACTAATCACTGAAGCCTCTGAAAAAACAGTTGGACCACAGAATAGGGATGGATTTATTAGAGCAACACTAGAATCCAGAAAACACATGCCAAAATTTGAGTCCAAAAAAGATTACAAGCAATAATTATTTTGTAATTTGTATGTCTGAACGCTGGAATAAAGTTTCTGTTCGCATTAAATTAGGTAAGAGTAATGTGCTTTTATTTAAAAATTTGCCTTCGATTTCCAAAATTCGGTGCCGTTGAGGTGGCAGAAGGTAGTAACGTATAATTCTAAGGTTTTGAATAGGTGTTGCTGTTAAAAATAGTAACTTTTAAGCCCCACCACAAATCGCTTAACAAAATCTGTGATTATTTATTCATTTTGAATTTTAAGCATTTTTAGTCCAATTTTCACAACTTTCGGTCCATTGAGTCGACAGAAGATACCAATTCAGAGTTACAAGATTTTGCATACCTTTTAATGATGAGAGTTCACAACTTTTCTGCACTACCGCAAAAAGATCTAAGACACTTCGATTTCTTCGAGTCGCCGTAATATTTATCTTTTGATATAAATTTTACAGGTTTTACAAAACAAAAAACTGCACAACGCGTAAAACCTAAGTTTAATTGTCCTATCTGCGCAAATAGCAGACCACTAGACGAAAACGATAAAACAACATCTTTAATCTAAATGTTCTAATTTTTAATATTTGGTAATCATTTAACAGTAATTCAGTATGTATAGTATTTGCTTTATTCATTCCTATTTGACATTTCTGAATCTTTAATTTCTAAATACATCAAGAGTATAAAAGTTATCGTTTTAAATGAATTTTAATTATTAACAGATTTCAAAAATCATGAAATTACCTAAACGTAACAATTTAATAAAATACCTCTTAGTCTCAACTCAGTGCGTTTAGTTTTCGGTTCCACAACCTTGGCTTAGTTTCTACTTTTTTCTCTTTTTCATATCTTACGTTATCACTTTACGTCGTTCACCTCGATTATGGAATACGTGGATTTTATTTAGTATGTTGTTACCAGATCCTTGACAATCATAATTTTAAACGCTTTCTAAAAGTAATGGAAAGTGTAGTATTTTTTTTCCTAGCACTGGTTTTATTGTGTGGGACTATTCTGATTCCTATCATTCTGTTGACAGACAGGTTTTCTAGAGTCTTTGGAACCAGGCCTTATCACCGGGAAGAATTCGCGATATTGATGGTCGGGAAAAGCATTCACGTTTTCCTCATCTGTTTCAGATTGCATAGTTTCCATCACTTCGTTAAAGAAAGTAACTGTTTTGTGAAAATCTTGTATGACAGTTCCGAGTCCTGATGGATTATTCTTGTAATTTTTTGAAAATTTTTCTTCGTCTGCTGGAGAGTTTTCTTTGTCTTTTGGGAATCTTTCGTTGACCGTTCGGAAATTTTCATTACTTGCTTGATGGTGTTTATCTTTGGCGTATTGATCATTATTCTGTGTGGGTTGAAAAGTACTACTATCTGATTCATCTTTCATGTAATTTTCACTGCTGAATTTGGACATTCCGGGAGAATATTTTTCATTGTCTCTTGTTTCTGATCCTTTTCTGTATTCTGCTACCAACAAGCGCAAAGCGTCATTTCTCTCTTCTAGGAGTTTTTTCAAACGCCCATGCGTTGTTTTTTCATCGTAGGTATCTATTTTTTGCTTTAATTGCTCTACTTTACGGTACAGAGAACCTACAGTGAAGAGTTCTTCTCTCTGAATTTCAGTTTCCTTGTTTTTCGAATATTCTGACAACTTCTGATAAACTTGATTCGGCGGTTGTATTTTTTCGCCCACGAAACTTAAAGGAAGATCCTCTGTGAAATATTTATCATTTAAAAGCGTATACAGAGCAAAGGATTCTTCAAGTAAATGTTCTAGTTTCTTTTTTACTTCAAAAATGGTGTTTCTCGAAATGCCTTTACTCATGATTTAGGCGTCAGCAGTTGTTTTCAAAATGATCGCTTATTGAATTTTTGTAAAATATAAAAAGTAATTTATAATGTTATTCAAAATGCTTTTAAACTTGCTAGTTGCCTCTATTGTTATTAAAAATATTTTTTAGATGAAATGAACAATTTTTTTTGTATTCGAAATAATAGAAAATTTGGATCGAAAATATTAGATAGCTTTTAGAAGAAAAATTTTAATTAAAATAATAAATATTGTATTAGATTTGGGATAAAATGTGACATCCAATACGATCTACAAATTTTGTTCACAATGTACGAATATGACCATTGTTATCAAAAATACTGTTAAAATAATTTGAATTGAAATGTATAAATGTCTTTGAAAACAAAAACATTTGTTGGGCATCTACGCTTTAACAATAAATTTGATTCAACATTAAACATTATTTAACGAATGATTTTATATTGTTTTACAGCATTTAAAAATTTAAACTTTTAAATTACCACAAAGTATTTTAGCGTGATCCGCAGAATTCATCTTAATATTTTGTGTTCAATTATAATTATCTGAAAGAAGTTTCTTAAAAAACTTTTAAATAATCGAAATATGAGGTAAAGACATCGTTTTGTATAAAGCGCTGTGAGTTTGGAAATATAGAAATAACATAATAATGAACTAATATTATAATTATGGAAAAATTATATTTTGGCTGACATCGAGGTAAGTTTGAATGAGTTTTGCTTAAAATCACGTCTCTATTTACAATAATATCTCTCTTATTAGCGATTTAAAGTAACGGAAAAGAAGTCACTAAAGAGAAAAATCCATTTATCGAAACATATGTAATATTATGAAGCCTTTGTTGGAACTTTAAAATACCATCGTTAAATAGAAAAGTCGTTATTTACAACGATGTTATTGGGCAATTTTGTGTTTCAATGCACCATGGCTATTTAGGACATATGCACAGAGAAAAATAGTCATATGCACAGATGCCCGTACATTGGTGACTTCTCTTTTTGTGATGTTTTCGCTGGTTTTTGTATATAATAATTAAGCTATTTTGCCTTGGAAAAGACAGACAAACGAATTTATATATTGTATTATATCGTGGAATCCGCATAAATTTCATCTGGAATTTACAACTGTAAATATATATAAGTTGGAAAATAACATGGAAATGTGAGAGAGGAAAGGATAGTGCACGAGGTCTCCTTGAATGTTTCTCCCTATGAGGTGTGTCCATGAATCTTAATGAAGAGGAAGCTAAGTGTATACCGTAGCTCACTTGGTAGAGAATCCTACGTGTGAGTGGAAGACCTCGACGGCCTGGTTCTCTTTTCCTTTCTCTTCTCATTTTTGTATGTGATTTTAATATTTATATGAATTATTTATAACGAAAATATATAAACATAATAGTACGTAAAAATAAAGATGATAATATATGTAATGTACAGAATAAATAACAACACGGAATGAAGAATATATAAATCTGTTTTTACGAAAAGAATAAAATTTAATTAAATTTAAATAAATGTGTATGCATGAGAATTTCCCGGCGCAGCATGACCATTGTAGTCTTTGAGCCGTAAAACCACAAAACAAACAAACAAACATGAGAATTTAAAAATTCCGCCGCGAGCCTTTTCTAAAACCACAAGCATGAGGCTTTTACAGGAGGCATGTTAACAAATATACACACACTAATACATAAAACATACAATCTAATAAGCAAAGTGTGTATACAACAAGATATATTTAAGGCTCAAATTTTAGTTTACAGCAATATTCTCCGGCGGCCGCCTTTCCTAAAACTATTTCTGCACTTCGTTGGCAGCTGCAGATACATAAATTATAATCGCGGTGGGGAAAAACGCAAATGTAGCCGTAGCTTAATACAGGGTGTTCGAAAAAGAATGTACCCTTTGCAATGCCTTCTGTTGTTGTGTGGGAGCCATCTTGAAAAAGTCGTGGTCTTGGAAACGGCGGGTATTTCAATCAAAACTTGGAGTATCCAATAGCAAGCCTTGTCACTGACAACTCTCTCCACACATTGGGCTCCTGTGCACAAAATAAAGAATAGGGTACATTCTTTTTCGGACACCCTGTATTTAATATCAAGAACGAATATGTGATCAACGTTGAATAAAGCTAAACAACGATAAATAAACAAAGTTGAATAAAGCATTTATTCAATGATATAAATTTTCTTTAAATAAAAATCAGACGGATTTTCGAAAAACAAAAATTTAAACATCTGTCTTGTGATAATTTGTAATAAAAAATTTGGAATATATAGAAGACAGAGAAATTTTTCGTCCGATTTCACACGCTCTTGTTATTTCATTTCAATATTTAACATGGTTAATTAACTTGCTTGTTATTCGTTGAAATGAGGTTACCCTTATCATAATGTTCTTTTCTTTCTGATATAAGTATTTTATTAGAATTTGCGTACTATTTCAAATTCCATATTGAAATATTGAACTACCTCTCTCCCTTTCTCTCTCAGAGAGTTACCTTTCTATATTTCTGACACATTTGTTCTACGTTTAATAATTTTTCATCATGTGAGAAAACAAATGGTGCGATAAAAGCAAAAATAAGAAAAATTTATAAAAATTATGAATGATAAGAAAACGAGTAAAAATTTTTGAATAAAAATTTTTGAAAGTTCTAATTAATAGATGGTAAGCTTCTAAAAGTTGTATCTAGTCAATAAATCTGTATTTTGCCAAGATTGACAATTATACGCAATCAAATTCAATGAACCAAGATCATGGTAACGAATTAAACAATAATATAAATCAACGTTTATTGGCGTAGTGATACCAACGCCGATGGTATGGCGTGATTAGATGGTGAAACGTTCGAAAGAAAATAAATATTTCTGCCTTCGGTGGGACCTGAACCCACGACCTTCCACTTGCCGGGCGGAGGCTCTACCATCTAAGCTACGAAAGACAACATCTAATCACTACGCCAATAAACGTTGATTTATATTGTTGTTTAATTTAATCTGCGTAGTGTTCGATTTATTTAAATATATAAATCATGGTAATTGCTTAGCAAAAACCGGAGGGAAAGCGCATATAAAAATGCTTGACAATTTAAGACAACCATTATCCACTTTACATAACGTTAAGTTAGATTTGTATTTGCTATGACGAATATGACCTAACCTTCCTGCTGATATATATATATATATATATATATATATATATATATATATCAAACAATTGTATTCCATGCAATAGAAATATTTTGTCAATTACATAATGCAAAACTAGCCATTGCCTATAAAAACAATCGACACAAAGTTACCTTTGTAATGGGCCTAATGCTTCGTTTGTCACTTGTGAGCCAATAGGCGTTTCTACAAGAACAGACATAGAGAACGTAAATAAGATGGACGGGATTGATAAATAGTTAACAACACGACCTCATTACTTGTAGCCATTCGGTTGGGTCTAATTCGATCAGGCATCAAAGGGATTCCCTTTGGTGCCATTTCACCTCTTAGTACCGATAAGGGTAACATTCTAAATGGGAGTGCAATAAGTGTAACTTAAGAGTGAAAGATATATATTATTAAACCACTATTTACTCTCAGACCTGCCTTACGAATAGATAATTAGTCTCGTGAACATTTAAAGGAAGGCATTTCTTTCTGAAGCTGTTACGCAGTGTAAATCTACTGAAATTCTTTCCTGTGTATTTTTTAAAACAAACTAGTTCACATTGCAATATCACGAAAATCAATTTTTGAACATGCACAAAAGTTACGAGTCAGAATTTAAAATTTCTTCAATCTGCACTACGTGAATCTCTACTTAGAAAGGCCTGCGTTTAAAATTGGTTACAGTATCAAACGTTGTTATATTTAAAAAAATGCAGTAAACCTCTGTATAGCCAACATCTTGTAATTTAAGTAGTTGTTCGCTATTTCGAGGTGTCCACTATGCGGAGGTATTCGACGATAATATACATGAAAGTTTAAAATTGGAAACAAGTGTGCGTTAAAGAGATTTTACTGTGTATGTTTCTTGAGGTACTAACTTTCAATATATTGCGATTTTGGTAAAAATTCTAATTATTAGTTTATTAAACAAAGGCAAGCCGTATTTTTTTATTTGAGTGAATTTGAACATTTTTGAATAATCAAATCAACCTTAATTATGTTTCTGGATAAAAAAAAATACATTTTTAATTTAAGACGAGAACTTTTCCATCCTCATTTCGAAGAGAAGTTGCCTGGCGGAAACAGCTGTGTCCTTTTGAAGCAAATAAACGTTTTTTGTTTGTCCACAGTTTTCCTTAAAGTTTTGCCAGCATCGTTCTCAAATTTTCTTTCATAATGAATATAAAAACTGTGACGTTGATCGCAATCAGTAGCACGCTTCAATACCTTAACCCTAGAAAGACAAACTAAACTATATTTATTCCAGAAATATTTAAAACAACTTTTATCAAAAGTGAAAATATACTACAGATGGTTAGGACGGACGGATATAAACGTACATACACTTTTCATAAATTATAATCTTTCTATGAATTACTGTATATTTTCCATTGGCATTATTAGAATTTTTAACCTTGATATTAATATAAAAACAGTGAAAATAAGGAGAATAAAACTAATAAAATATATTGAATGTTTTTACTAGCTATTGAAAACAAATTTCAATCTTAACACCAATACACTGTTAAATCGGTTATATAATGCATGATATATTATATAAAATTTATTGCGGTCTTCATATCAGACCTGTACTTAGAATGAAAAGTTCAACTGGGGCAAGTCAAAGGGCATGTTATGCTCCCACCTTGACGTGCGGAAACCAAACATTTTATTATACATTGTATTTGCTAACTTTTTTCCGAGAAGAAGGAACAATAATAAGAAGTCATGCGCTCGTGTTTTCAAAGCTTCTGGGTTTTGTCAAAACGAGATTATTAAAGTATTATTTTATAGCGTTCGAATTTAGGTATATTTTCTCTGTCCTGTCATGCTACCTCCTAATATCGCTATAGGCATATGGGCAACCGGATACCCGGTGATTGTTCTATATATATAAATAGCTCGATGAGGCAACTGGGACACAAGAATGGGGCAGATGGGGCCGCGCTTCTGCTGGCCCTGGCTTGGCTACAAGCCCGCTTCATATTCTTGAAGGTAAGAGAAAATATAACATATTAATGCAGAAATTCTGGCGCAGTATAGCCGAAATTCTCTTGCGCCATAAAAACTCCAAACAAATAAATAGAAATTTTATTAAAGGATAAAAGCAGATTGGATAGTTTAAGGTTAAGAATGTTATATTTGTTTTTTAGCATTACTTCGCATGGAAAACAAGGGCCATGTTCGATAATTTTACTTGCTCTTTCCGTAAATAATTATTGCGTAATATATCATACAGTATCATTATTATCGATAGTTATAACATATCATTATTGACATTATTTATCTCTAGGCATCGTGCTTGACATTGTAATGCGTAATATTGGTTGGTTTTAGTTCTATGGCGCGAAGGTAGCAAGGGGCATATTCGACAATTTTACATGTTTGGGTAAATGATTATTGTGCAATATACCATTCGATATAATTATCGACATTTAGTTTTACAATGCAAGGGCAACGAGTAGATTGGTATCTAGACACTTGTTAAAGGACGAGGGGTCTAAAAGTTAAAGGGGTGCTGAGAAAGCTACGAAGGCCTAAAATTCGTGAACGTTTTGATGTCTTCCATTAATATATTTAATAATAATAAATATCTGAATAGACTATATTTAAAGTTGATGAATGAATTTATTGATATCAATTTTGTATTGAAAACTATAGAAATATAGTGGAATTTATACTGTCTGATATTATTACCCTTCACAGGGATAACACAATTGCCAAATATGGTCAACACAGAAAAGCCTCTGGGGCGAGATTTTTGTGAGTTTTTCGTGAAGGAATTTATTATATAATAATTTTTGCCACCCAAGTATATGTAGCTCAAACTAGAACTTTATTATTTTTGGAGAAAAAGAGACGCTTTCCCCATCCTGGATTCAAACTAGGGTCCCTCCGTTTAGCCCGGAGTGTCTTAGACCGCTAAATGAAGGAGGAAAGGAAACAACGCTCTCTTTCTCCGTATATAAGGATGTATGATATTATTACCCTTCACAGGGATAACACAATTGCCAAATATGGTCAACACAGAAAAGCCTCCGGGGCGAGATTTTTGTGAGTTTTTCGTGGAGAATTTATTATACAATAATTTTTGCCACCAAGTATATGTACATGGGTGGCAAAAATTATTGTACAAGAAATTTATAAGTTCACTTATCTTTATTAAAGAGTATACAAAGACTCAACCCTCTGTAAAAAAATATGATCTATATAAGATCAACAGCAGAAATTTACTTCGAACACATTTTCAGCATCAAAGGAAAACATCTATGGTCATCTGAAATTTTATAAAAAAACAAAATATTTAAAATAATTTATTTTGATGAAACTATATTCGGGGGCTAATTACACTTCCATGAAAGGCACAGCCCCCTATGTAGCCTTAGTCTGGCTACGGCTGTGACAGCAAGGGCCATACTGAGCCAAGCAGATACAATTTATATAAATAATTGAATATACCTTCTTCCTAAAGGAAAATTCTTACCCGGTAACGATTTGAGTTTTAAAGAAGCAAGTGAAAGAAAATCGTCTAGGGTCGACATTTAAAATTAGCAGGTTTCAATTGACGTTAATTCGCTATTCTCTAATTTGCAACAGCCTAATCCACAACTCTCTAATCCGCAACTCTCTAATTCTCAAAAAGCTTGATTAGTTTTCAACGTTACCAATAGCCATTATTATTGCATTTCCGAAAGATCTCTCTCTACCTTATCCTTTTTATTGCGTATATATAGACAAACCAAAAGCAATAGCGGGTTCAATATCTGTTGAGAAAAATAGACTCTTGAGATATCAATTTACAATTTTGTTTTATATATATATATATATATATATGGCCTGCAAAAGGGTTGCTGGTATCTAACTGGAAGGAGACCCACACGCTGAACGTGTGACGATGTGGAACAAAGCGAGCCAGTAACCTGATGTCCTACCCGCCTTCAATAATATAGATTAGAGGGCTTAACCCTAACCGAGACAAATTTAAAACGACTAGAGGCGTTTTCAATGTGATATATAGATGGCGTTTTCGCGTAAGTTAAGCATGCAGTCAGAAATACTCGAAAAGTGGTTTCGAAGGATTAATATTGCATATTTTTCTACAGGGAGGGAAAAGAAAACGATCGCCAGTCAGATATTACAATATTATTATATTTAGTAGTAAGAAGGAAGGTGAGGAGGAGTAGGAGATAGAAATTATACCATACCTACCATATTATGAAAATTGATCCAGTTATTTAAAGTAAATTATGGTGCAGAGTTTATATGAAAGATATTTATAGATTTTATTTTAATTCTATCCTCAGAGGAGAGTAACTAGGCCTATCAAGATGAAAAAACCTGCTTTGTGTGCATTCTCCAGATTATTATTAAAATGTTAGCAGTAAGCTATTTTCATATTATGTAAAATTTCTTGAGTAAGTCCATTTTATTAGAACCTAAAGGTTAAAAGCAATAAGATCCAGTTTCATGGAGTTAAAGGAATTTTTTCTTTGATAGGCTTTCATTAGTCAAATCAAATGCCGAGCGAAAAACTTTGGCACGTTGATCTGATTACGACCCTCTCCCAACTTTCTCAGTTCTCGTCAGGACGGTATAATTGAATTAACCGAAGCAAGGACTGAATGGCAATCATTCGCAATCATATTTCTTCATTTTGCCTAAGCGCCAAATATTCGACTTGTCGAATAAGATTTCAGCAAAGGAACACTGATAATTGCCCATTTATACTTTTTCCTCCTTTCCAATTTCTCCGTCCAGTAATGGCTTTCTTTCCAGATCTTTTCAGTTCGAAGTTAACGGCTTACATGAAGAAATTTCAAACGAAGACAAGTTGCATATCTCTCTCTCCATCATCTCACTTGAAGAAATCACGCAATTTTTAACAAACCATATTATAATTTGAATTATGTACTATGCAAAATTTATCCGCGAAGATTACGATGGGTGACATAAGTATGAAAAAT
>QLNU02015270.1:23397655-23441289 GCA_006491805.2 Dysdera silvatica
CTTTATTGAAGGCTGAGAAGATAAAGATTTGAAAGACCAATACGAAGAAGATGACGAAGAGGAAAAGAAACCGAGTTCCGAAACATCGCTGACATCACCATCGGATGAAAATTCATCATCATCATCCGTCATATTTCCCCTCATTACTCAGAGTTAGTTTTTGCTGTCATTAATTAATTCATTAATTTACGATAATCAACATTTTTCTTATTTAGCTGGCTTCTATTATTTTTTTGGACTCAAACCTCAAGCACCATCAAAACATAAACTGCTGTAAACAAACAATGCATACGGTCACGGTTATCATATCATGACCAAATATATTTTTGAAAATATTATTGATTCCCTTCAAAAGTCGCATATTTGTCGACGTTACGCTGTAGACCGAACACCTGCTTCTAGTAATCTAATATTACCAAGATGGATGCTATTTTTTTCAAGGCTTTTTTCTTTTGTCTCCTTCTGGGGAGATTTTGTGTATTTTGGTCAATTAATTTGGTCAATCCTTTTGGCAAGTCTTTCCATTGTCAGGTTAATTTAAAGCAATACAAGAAACTTGTCTCATTTTAGAGAGATTTTCTACTGTTGGGTGAATTAAAAAATCGAACTTGACTTCAGTTTGGCGCCCTCATCCAAACGGGGCCCCGATTAGACGTTAAGCCGCCCCTGTGCACGCTTTTTTACCATATCTCAGGATATAATCCATCTCATCCCCTTTAAGAATGTTTCAACTGGCAGCACCAGTATTTCTACAATTTACTTCTACCAGTTTAAATTACACAATTCTTAACCTCCCCTCCCCAATTCTTGACCATGAAATTCCCTCTTACAGTTCCTAATTTAATATCCGCTGACTACAAAATATGTGAAAATTTCTTATATTGTTGTTAATCTCGTTCATCTGATGAAATCATCCCAATTATAGAAATGCTCAAAGATTGATCCAGTTTTCTTTTTAAATGGGTCAGATTACGCTTTGTGTGAAGAATTGATATATTTATGACGACGAAATTGGTTTCGAACCAGTTTTTCTTGTAATTTTTTCCTCAGTTGCTGGCAAATGGCAACTTCCATTTGAAATACGAAAGCAGAACAACATGGATGGTGGAAGTCTTTTCCTAACATCGTACGGATTTAATAAATTTATTCAACATAAAAGTCATGTCGAGTCATGTTATAATGTTTCCATAAGTCTTCCCGATGTAGCAGAGACCGCACAAGATTTCTTATCCAACGACCTCCTCCTTATACAATTCCACGGATCACACGAATCAGTTCACGCTGCCTCGGTAAGTTTGACTACATACGATGAAAGTTGCGTTTCTTTGTGTCGGATATTTCCTCTTTAAATTTAATTAAGTGGTCTAAGTGCAATGCGCGGTTGCATAGAGGTAATTCATTCGTCTTTCGGCCATGCTGTTGTACAGTTGTAACGCTTTCATTTAGAATGCCGTAATTTCAATTTCTAACCGCGCCCCCTAGAAAAATACTGTTTATTATAGTCGGGGATGGTTCACTACAGGCCAGGCAGGGCCTGATCACTGCAAGGGCGTCCAATGCTCGGGCTTTGGGCCACGCAAAATTTTAAGGACCCCAAGAAAAAGCCAAAATGTTACTTCATTTTTATGCATCAATTTTTTACTTTTGCCGAATTGTTCCCTAAAAAATAAAATTGCAGCGCAGTAGCATTGTGCAATCCTTATTACAGTGTTACCTCCCAATAAGGTACACCCACGGGACAAGTCCTTAATTTTGCCCCTTAAATAGAGGTGTCTTTTTTTTTTGGAAGTACATGTTCTGATATATACTGTGGACCAGTAATCGCCCCGTATTTGAAGGCATCCCTTTCAAGAGGTAACACTGTATTTACCTATCCAACTTATGATGCGACTAATTCTGCAATGTCCCTCCAAAACGGGCTCAGCTCGCTATTGAGGGCATTTTAAATTTTCGTGAGGACAAGGAGCCTTAAATATGTGCCTGGCCTAGGGTCCTGCAAAAGCATGATTGGGCCCTGAAGCCAGGAGTCGGCAGCCTATGGCACGTGGAGTGATTTTAAAACAGTGGTTCCCAACTCAATTTAAGACGCGGACCTAATGAAATTGATGATATAGCTAGGTAAAACATAGATGTCTTATACTTAACTGCAACGTCAATGTAGTTAGGTGAGACAGTATATCCTGGTAAATGATGTATCCATGAAGTTGGACAATTTCTGATCTCAAATATTGGGAACAGTGCAGAAGAAAGGCTTGGCGGGAAATCGGTTGCCAAAACTCGTCATATACTCCCCCACTTAAGCAAAAGCAACCCTCTGAACGTTATTGCACTATGGCAAAACCCGAATAGGAAATTGGCGACAGAGGCAAGCCTTTAATCTGCACTGATGCCTAAATATTGTATTATTTCAGTTTTTTATTCTTTATGCTTTATTTTTGCAGGAACATATAAAGTCCTTAGTTACGCCAGAAAAGAGTGTGCCATTTTATTTCCCCACAAAGTTAGAGTGCATATTTAGATGTATAGGATGGCTTCGAGTACTCTCAAAAATCCATAATGTCGACATAAAAACATACAAGAAGCATATTACGGTTTCAGGTTCCAGTCTCGACACCCAACGTGCATTAACAGCAATGGAAATTTTTAATTGTGAGTTTCGGAATTATAATAGTAAAAATGAGCCATGCAACTCGAGGGAACCAAAAGTTGTAATTCCAGCTGACATGCCAGTTCCTCCAATGTTAAAACAGTGTTTCCGTTGCGTCCAGCATTTTCCAAAGCCTGTCATTGAAATTCTGCTGTCATGGATGAAAAAAGCACTCGGTTACGAAGAGCCCAAGTCATCTGATGCCTCTGTTATAATTTTGGAGGACTCAGTGTTGGAAGAAAGCGTAATTGTCGTAGAGCAGTCGCCTAAAACGTTTGAAGTAGTAACTCTTTCTGATGAAGAAACAGATGATATTGAAGTTCAAGAAGACATAAACGACAGAGTTGTAAAAAATGGAAATAATCAAATTCAAGGGGAGAGAAGAAGCGACTTAAACCAGTGTATTAGAAGCGACCTAATCCTAGAAAACGGACAACATGAAACTCAAAATGAGATGGTAAATGCAAGGAAACCGTTTCTAAGGGATAAAATTTGGGTAAGGTTGATTATTTTTTTTTAAACTTTTACATGTAATCTAAAAAAATCAAACGTTGGGGAAAAAATAACTTCTTGTTGACAAGGTGTGACCTTGTGGTTGCATAGTCATATCACATTCGCGTAGTGACCCGTTGATCCTGGTTCGACTCCTTGTGGATAGTGGGTAGGGACGCTTACTGCTGACTGTGGTCCGTGGATATGGTTCCCTAGACCTTCAGAGGTCAAATTCTGTGGAGGTATGTAGATCGACTGCTCTATGATGATGTAGTGGTTAATGATCCAGTTACCTCGATTCCCAGTGATATTATAGAATACTTTGCATTTTTCTGTCCATCCTGGTCTGGTTCCTTTTGGTAGCGGAGGTCTATATTTCCTCAGAATACGCTCAAGTTTTAGTACAGTATAACCTATGCCAGGGGTGGGCAAATGCCGCTCTTGGTTGAATTAAGTGTGGCTTCTGTTGATAATTTAAATCCTTTTTTTTTTTTTAATTATTATTTTAGAACCTTTTCACAAACCTTGTTAAATTGACTGAGATATGAAGATCATTTTTGCGTAGGATCTTAAGTACAAAATATTTAATAATTTTACACGAGTAAAAGCAAATATAATTAATATCGAAGAAAAGTTAAGACGAATACAAAGAAAATTCGAAAGAATTGCAAGCAGATTTCAAATATAGGTTTGAAGATTTGAAAAGTTTGAAATCTACATTTGCATATTTAGTAAATCCATTTATTTGTGATACTATTGAAGATGGGTTTTAAATTTCTGAAATAATACTTGTTGAAACAGCAGCTGGGGAATTTTAGTTATTGGAGATGAAAGAGAGTCAGGCATTGCAAATGCAGCACAAATCTACTTCTATAATTGAATTCTGGGAACTAGTGCCAGAATTAAAATACCCTTACTTAAAGAAAGCTGCTTGTCGTCTAATTTTAATTTCTGGTGCAACATATTGCTGTCAATCTTTGTATTCCACAATGCAGTTCATGAATTTGAAATATCATTCACATTCACCTCCCACAATTTTCGCGGATGGCTTTAAAAACTTTTTCACTAAATTTCAAAGATTTGACCAAAGGTCTTCGTTAAATGTTATACTTTTTAGTAATACATTTTATCATGCTTTATTATTAAAATTTTAAAATAATTGTTTTGTATTATATATATATATATATACTTTACATAGAATTTAAGGTGTGTATGGAGCATGTAACTATATTAATTAATTTAATTTTAAATTTATGTATTTAAGAGGCATTGCACGAGCCAATCAGGCAAAAAAAAAAAAGAAAGTTTCCATCACCATCTCATAATTTCATGATTTTTGTTTTTCATGTATTGCCTTGCCCAAGGAAAGAACAAATCTCAAGTCTTCTTGCTGTATCTCTTTTAGTTTTGTAGTTAGTAGGGGGGGGGAGTCAAAGTACCCTACGTGTGATAAAAAATAATTCTGCATAATTTTCGCTACTTTGTCATTCTATGACTGGCTCTGATGTGCTTCAGAGAATTTTTTTTCTCTAACTGATGATATACCTTGCATATTAACATTTCAAATTGAAAATTGATTTGAAGATAGTCAGAACCCTCAAATTGAGTCCCCCCTCCCCAAGTACCCCCAATTTTGTAAAAAGTTAGTTTTTAGGAATGCTTTAAATCTTGGCTCTGATGTTATACAGAGAACATTTTCAAATGTCATTTAGACATCATTGTACAAAGCGGATGTAAGGTTCATATTCTATGAACGTCTGTAGGGCCGCTCGGTATGGGGTCCAAACATGGTCCTGAATGCTATTTTATGTAATTTCAAAGCATTGGTGTAACTGGCTCTGACCTCCTATATGAGGACTTTTTGCATGGAATTGTAGTATCAACATAGAAGTTTCATATTATAGAAAAATATTTTTTGAAGATGCCACTGTTCTCAAGAAAAATCCTATATAATACCTACCTATTTGGGGCATTCCACTGCCATGAATGGGACATTTCGGTGGTATTTTAATAAGTTCAATCGACTGTAGCAAGATTGCAAATTAACCTACAGAAAAATAATTTTGTATAATTAATGCCACTTAAAAGTTTTTATTGACTAGCATTTCAATTTTTAATATCAATTATTCAGTTATTTCACTTAAAAACATGGAGGACATGTAGACTCCTTGCATGTCCCACACATTTGAAGTAAAATAGCTAATTGAAGAATTGATAATAAAAATTTAAATGCTGGTCAATCGAAACTTACCATAAGTTACATGAAGGATATGAAATAATTTTTATGTAAGTTAATTTGCATACTTGCTATAGTCAATTAAACTTTCAAAAATTGCCGAAGAAATGCCCGATTTATATGTATGTTATTGTGCTTTGTAGGCCCTTTATTGTAAATAAAAGAAATTGTCACAATTCTACATCATTTATTTCGGGCTTGTACACCATTTCACAACCAAATTGACAAACTTCACTTCAAACAAAAAGTAATATGTAAATAAGAGGAAAAAAATTTTCACATTATTTACTTAGTTTTATGATTGTTGTGTAGTTTATTGTGAGCTGTTTTTATACTTTTCATATTAGCAATGGCAAATGGAGTAACAGAAGCAAATTCAATTGGACCAAAAAATATCCTGTCTGCAATGACTGTTTGTGTCATCTCGTCGTGGCTAATTAAAAGAATCTGAGCCATGTATTGCATGCAAATATTTCATTGTAGCAGTCCCATCTGGTTTGAACCATGCTATGACTCTTCCAATGTAAAATAGCTTTTCATATTCCACTGCATAGTAAGAGTTCAGCTCGATATCAGCAACTACATACTTTTTTTCACCAGTCTGTAAAGAAAATTATAGTTTAAAAACGGAAACAACTTAAAGTGTTGCATAATAAAAATATTTTGTTTATCGAACATACATAAAATATGTTTTTTATTTTTTATACTATGTTTACATCTTTTCTGGGATTTTAACTATCCTTGTTAACATTTTTACATCTGTAACTGTTATAATTAGCATTATATATATATATATATTAGAACGTACTAAACGAAAAATAACCTCAACACGTTGACATTCAGTATAAATACATAATCAAGATAAATCATCTCTTAGGGCTGAAAAATCATTCTTCATCTTCCTCATCAGATTTCTCATCTTTATTTTTTTTTAAGCTTTACAGTGACTGAAGAATTTATCATCAGCTTCTCCAGATCCGTTACTGCACTCAGTCTTTTGTTCATCTTCTACTTCAAAACACTTGATATATTATGCTGCTGCTTCAACTTTTTCTTTCCCGCAGAAGTTTTAAGAACTCTTTACCAGCCTGCTCTTTGGCAATTCTGTGTTTGGCACAGATACCAAACCCACTTGCAAATTGACCGTGATGTTTTGCAATCATCCATCGGCAAAAATTTTATGAAGCACATGTCACCGATGTTTTCTGTTTACTTAAAATATCCGGATGACTAGGATGGTAACATTTGCTACCAATTTGGAAGTAAATACCCCAATAATCATGGTGACGTGGACAAATGTCTCTTTCTTCAGTCACAATAATACTCAGCTTTTTAATTTTAACAAATGCGGATACATGTTGTAATGTAAGATCCTTTTCTGTCAGTGTACTTTTTGAAGGTCCAGGGATTTTTCGATCCAAATTTTAAGGCTAAATTTTTCTGTTCTATTTTTGCATGAAGAACCACATAAGTTTGGTGAAGAAAGAACACATAAGCTGTAATCTTCCATTTTTCTTCAGCCATTCTGTTGTGTAAACCTTAGTCAACAGTCTGGAAATCTGTTTGGTGCTGTATTCAGATTTTGTTTGGCTTTTTTATGGCGCAAGAGCATCTGGGCTATACTGCGCCAAATTTGTAGGTTACCTGCAAAAGTAATATAAATCTCTATAATTATGTTTTTCCATAATAGCCTAAAGGGCATGCAAAGCACAATGGAATATGCATAAATAGGTAGGGTCGGGTGGAATAAAATTGTTCTAATATATACACACATTTAATTCACACTTCAAAAAAAATATTTTCATTGGCAAAGAAATTTCACAGGAGTAGCAATTTTTCTTATAATATTTCAACTGTAATTTCAGTGAAAAAAAAAAATTGAAATTGGGGCTCATAATGTTAAAATGGGCTCTGTTATGTTTAAAAAAAAATGTACAAAGAGCTGTAGCCACTTTCCATTGAAAATTACCCACAGTGATGGCTGAAAATGACCTTTACTAATTGGAAGTATTTATCATTCCGATCACAAGTTAATAAATGCAACCATTTTTTGTTTCATTCATTAAGTCTAACAACATAACAGTTTTTCCTTGCATAGTTTATTCCAAAATACAAATTTATCATACTTCCGTAACAGAAAAAATGCATAAAGTATATCCTGAATAAGTGTTTTATGTATTATGCTAGATAAATTTTCTAAAATTTACCTTTAATTTACTTTTGGGGTCTTTCTCCACAATGTAACCAAGCTACCATACCGAGATATTTCAAGACAGCCGCCACGCACGACAGTAGCAGCAATTATTTTATTATTCAGTAAGAATTATGATTCTTACCTCTTATAAAATGTCCAAAACTGATAAAAAGTTTTTAAGGAATATATTTTAAAACCTACTTATTTTACAACATTACACATTCACCCCACCTAACCCTATGTAATATATTGCATTTCTCTTGAAAACAGTGGTACCTTCAAAATGTGGTTCTTCATAAGATGAAACTACCATGTTGATACTGCCATATAAAAAGTCCTCATGTAGGGAGTCAGAGCCAGCTACACCAATGCATTGAAATTACATAAAACAGCATTCAGGACCGTGTTTGGACCCCTATACCGAGGGGTTCTGGGGACACCCGTAGAATATGAACCTTAGATTCGCTTTGTACAATGATGTCTAACTATACGGTGTAAAAATGTTCTCTCTGTCACATCGGAGCCAAGATGTAAAGCATTCTTAAAAACTGACTTTTTAAAAAGTTGGGTGTACTTGAGGGGGCCCTATTTGGTGGCTTTGACTATCTTCAAATCAATTTTCAATTTGAAATATTAATATGAAAGGTATATCATCAGTTAGAGAAAAAAAACTTTCTCTGAAGAACATAAGAGCTAGTCACGGAACGATAAAGTAACAAAATTTATGCAGAATTATTTTTACGCCATACGTATGGGGTACTTTGACACCTCCCCTAACTCCAAAACTAAAAGAGATAGAGCAAAAAAATCTTACATCTGTTCTTTCCTTGGATAAGGCAATACCAAAAAATGAAATTCTGAGATGGTGATGGAAACCGCCTGCCTGATAAGCTCATGCAATGCCTCTTAATACATCACAAGCACTTAAAGAAACTTACAGACAACTCTTACTGTGAAATGTATGGGGTTTCCTCAATATTAGGTGCTCCGTACAGGCTTCTCATTGGTTCCCACTGGGTTTTTTTCATTCTGCGAGACTCTTCTGAAGAAGGGTTTTTCCAGAAATTCCAAGTATAAAAAACAGACAGAAACACAACATTGTCATTACTCCTGAAAAACTGCTGCTGACGCGTCCGCATGTGATCATTTCGTTTTCTATTTTACCAGTGTTTAACTTTTCGTATGTAAATATAAAGTATGCAATAAAGGTAAAATTAGTATAAGCTTGTGACATCATAATACAAAGTATGTATGAAATAGTTTTTCTTAACGAATGAGATTTTATTAAACATATGCAAGTGATTTTAAAACCGTTGTTTTTTTCTAAGATTACATATTTTGCGCTTCTATGGTTGGGTATTGGCAATGTATAATATTACCACCCGTAAGGGACGATTCTTCAGGCTCTCAACCCTTTGAATAGGGGCATGTGCCTCCTAAGGGAGGCCACCTATTTAAGCGACAAAATATCTGGTTCTGTTGGTATCCCTTTTATTGTGAGGTAACACTTTATATATAGTCTATTAATCAAACCGATACACAAAGAGGCATTGTTGGGATTAAATCTTTCTCATGAATTTGAAAGACATTGGAAATTTCCCTAAGAAAAAATTATTCAAACAATCATTTTAAGTATCAACCTCTTCCTTTCTGAAATCCTGTGCGTAACTCTGCTGTCATAAACAAAGAATACATTAAATAACGTAAGCAATGCTAAATTATATGAACATTATTAACCTGTTAACTGGGTATGACGACATTTTTCGTCATGCCCAGAAGACTACCAAAATGCGAATGACGACATTTTTCGTCATTGAAATTAACCGTATTATGTTGAACGCATTACGTTTTATGTAGTTCTTATATATTTAATCCTAGCGTGATGGTGTGATGACATTACTTATCACTGTGAAAAAAAGTCCCCAGTGTGAAACGAGTTTCACAAAATTTTATTCCCCGGTTAACAGGTTAATTTTCTTATATATATATTCCACACATCCAGACACATCCAGAAAATCTGCGGAGCATATAATGTTTTGAAACACCCCAGATAAGGGCTCTAAAGTAGTTTATTTTAAATTTAATTAAATTAATTTAACATACAATATTTTTCTGTAAACGTTCTCTTATATTATTCCTAGATTGCATCAATCGTGAATCTAAAATTTTATATAATTTATTTTGTTTGTAAAGGATATATATTTCTAAATATTTTAGTGAATACGCAGTGGCTAAATTATTATGATAATCGGGTTAGCACTTCGATACGATGATATAATCAGGAACGATATTTAAATAAACTTGCTCAGCGAAACGTTGCTTTACCCAAATCAGAGGTATCTGCTAATCTCATGCAAATATTTCCGATACCTTGTCGTTGTTCCACCATCCTGAAAAATCGTGACGATGCAAGAATTATTCATGATATTGTATTGCTCTCTCCATATCCTCATTCTGAATCCGAATGGTGTATTTGACCGATTAAATGTCCCGTTGCTAATCATTTATTGCTCAAGTTTTATATCTCTGGGTAAACAGAAAGCCTGCCTCCAAGTTTCTGTCAGCAGATAACCATAAAATACAAACCTTTGCTTTGGTTTCTCATTATGCCATGTGTAGAATACCTTTCGTAAAGAAGCTATCTCAATTCAAGTAAGCATTCATTTATTCCATTGTCATTTATATATAAAAATAAATAACGAATACTTATATTGCTTGTCTTAATTTACTTATCGCAGTTCAAGTGCAATCATATTTCTGAACTCTGCTTTTCTTTGCGGTTAATGCGAGAATCTGCGTTTTAGACAGAGAAATGGTAGTGCGCTGTATACTCAGGCGGATCTAGAGATCACAGTGTTACAATCTCACTGCCTTGATAGCTGAACTGATAGCCGCAATTCGTGGATATTTGCTGTTATATGTACCTCATGGCCTTCTCGTTCTGAAGCAGGCTCCATCACTCACTTACCTACAAGGGCGGATCCAGGGAGAGGACGTAGCAAGTTCTCTACCCCCGAAAGGCAGATTTTCACTTATATTTTATATCGATTTTCTTGTTTTACTGCCCCCAAAAACTAGATCTAAATGAGATTTCAAGCCTTGAGCCCGTCGAAAAAAAATTTTGGATTCACCCTTGCCTGCCTATTGCTAAAATTAAGGGTAGCGTGGTGTTCTAAAAGACTTTGGATTTAGTAGTTAGTGTAAATGATGACATGAAAGTAATATGTAAATGAAATTAAACTATAGAAATTTATGCATAATAAAACTTACGATATCGAGTATTATAGCAAAGTATATTTTCTAGCTTTTGTTAAATTTTTCAACAAGTTTAGTAAAATCAACTTTTTTAGCTAAATCATTTCCTATGCGAAGGATTGATATAATAAAAGTTCCTTATTACAAATAAATTTGACACCCACGTATTAGTAGCTCAAACTAGAGCTATTTTTGTTTAAGAGAAAAAGAGATGAGCCTTTTTTTTCTCCTAAACAAAAATATCTCTAGTTTGAGCTACTAATACGTGGGTGTCAAATTTATTTGTAATAAAAAAATCCCCCACGAAAAACTCACAAAAATCTCGCCCCGGTGGCTTTGTGTGTTGACCAATATTTGGCAATTGTGTTATCCCTGTGGGAGGTAATAATATCTTACAATAAAAGTTTCTCTTTTTACTTATTTTATCAAGAGAAAGTATTACACAGGCTTAATTTATGCCATAAGGGGCCCGGGAAAAATTTGTCTATGACCCCGCAAACAATTAATCTGGCCATGAATGCACAAATAAAGAAATATACGGAAGCTTAAAAGGGGATCAAAGTTAGGATTAAAATAAGGCTTGTACAAATAATATTTGGCCTTGTAGGTCCTATTTGGTCCATACGTAAATTCGGTACAGGACACTTCCGTTCATTTCGTTTATTTGACCAATCCACTGCGCCGGGTCCCATTCATACCGGTCCACCAGTATAGAGTCCTATCAGTCCCCCCACAACTTGCGGATGCCATGATTAACTTCTGTGAGAAAACTCGTGGGGTGGTAATTCTTTCTCAATAGGATTAAGTTCTTGACGCCGTAGTTCTTCAATATGAATACAGTAGTGCTCAAACTTCGAAGATAACCAAACTAATTCCGATCGCTACAAAGAAAACAATTTTAGTTAAAATTGTTTACTAACACATAATTACAGGAAAGCCAAATACAGTACGACTTTTATCACACAACATGAATGATTTTTGCAACATAAAACTTGAGTATGAAACAAAGTGTTTTAAGTGACGTTTTTGAAATATTAAAGATTCGTAACAGCATCTAAGTAATACAGTTCCCACCAATGTCAGCGGAGAGTGAAATGGTACGAAGTTTAATACAGGCAAACGAGAAATGAATACGAAATAGAAATTGTGAATTTTAAAATATCTGAATTGTTACATAAATATGCTAGAATGCTACAGACTATTTCATAATGAAATGTTATAAATTTATGACATCCTAATACCACTGGGATTTCACCAGAACCTAACTTGAGTCCTTCTACCACATCTCGTTAAGAGCTCTGATCCCCAAATTGACTCTCTTGGAATCGCTGTATCTCTTCCTCTCCTGGCAACACAGTACTCCTTGTTCGGCCAACATTTCCAGATCATTATTATATTTAGTACACAAAACATACCACAGGAATGCGCAGGGGGATATAGATGGGGGACATAAACCAGTGTGAGATAATTTCACATATGCATAAGAAATATGGAATTGTAGCTTTAGCTCCTCATAAAAGCCCATAATGCCCAGTTCATTTAGTTGATACATACGCTAGTGTCTTTCAAAAATCATATCTGAAAAATATTTAAATACCATATCAGCTGCTTATTACATTTTAAAGCCTACAATGATATTTCATAAGGAAATTTTATAAACGTTATAATATTATCTATACTACATTTTTAGAGACATATTCATTATCTAAAGTTTGTGGTGTTTCATACGAAAATTTTATGTATTTGGTATTTCCGCATCGTATATTTTAGAAGCGTATATTTAATTTTAAATATTAGGATGATTTGCTGTGAACATGCAAAATGTTTGCATGTGATTATGAAACAAAAAGTTTGCTAAATTTATCGAAATATTCGCTATTAGATAAGACAGAAAATTAGTATTTGGAAAAATAAAATCTTACAGTATTTTCAGAAATAAATTTAAAATTAAAATATACTGATTTCAATTTCAGCGATGAGATTTGGAAAATATTTAAATGTTGTCACTTTCTTATATTTTGAATTTTAATTTTGCTTTCCGAAGAAATTTAAAAAAAAAACCATCGAAACAAAATATTTTCAATTGCTCTTACTTCTTTATCCTAAGAAATAATTAGACAAAAATAAAAAATATATTGATTTTGAAAAAGATTTTTTCAGTTTAAATTGATAAAAATAAAATTAATAATAAAAAAAAGTGTATATTCATTTCCGTTTAAAACTTGGAAAAGAAGCAGCACTGAAAAAAAAATGATTCATGTTCTAGATGCAAAAGTTTCACGAGAAGTTCTTTTGTGAAACGCTATTGCTTTTCGAAAAATAATATATCTTCGCTTTTCATATTTCTTATGGAAAATGAACACTTTCTTACTTTTGTTTTTTACAATATGTTCTCCGGCTTAGGTGTATTCTTCTCTAGCGAAGTGTTATACGCACTGTTCTTTTGTTGCAATTTCTCCGACCATGTTGGTTCTAAACACCCACATTGGATGAAAGAAGTGAGCTATGAAATGCCTTCAGAACTCATTTCTCAATCGATTTTCCGAAGGTCACTAAATCTGCAAAACTCCTGAGATGCACAAAAATACTAGATTTGGGAATCGACGTTTCGTTAAAGACACAAGGTTTCATTTTCACTGTCTTTCATTACAGTTTGTCTCTTGTGTTTGCAACTTCGTTTTGTTCATGCTGAATGCCCTTAGAGTTCGGCCATTTTGATTAATTACTTCGCTTTTGATTTGCAACGTTGCGGGCAAATCCATTATCCCTGCTCTTTTACCTTTTCAATATTATTCACAATAACTTGAAAATATAGCATTTTTAGTGAGAAAGTATGTACAGTAGAACCTCCATATCGCGAACTTCCGCGTATAGCGAAGTTTTGGTAAATCCCCATGGTCATTATACACGAAAGTGCTTCTGTATAACGAAATGTTTAATGACCAAACAGGAAATCAAGTGGTCACATCAGGTTCCACAATACCGTGGGAATATAATACGATTTTAAGGTAAGTGGCGAATAAACAGAATGAGGGACGCCTATAGGACTTTGAACTCCCTAACGAAGAGGTTTCCGAAGCACATATATCTGTGTCTGGTTGCCCTATAGAATGGGAAACTGCTAGGCTTGGAACAGGTCCCAATTGTCCTTGAATCCACTGTATTATTTGAATAGTATTATTTGTCGCGCTTTTTTGCTCGTTTCATTACCAGAAATCCAGGTCTTGCAAATTTCTTACAGGAGTTCTAATATTTTTATGATGAATCGAAATCATCATTTGTTGTGAAGAGAATTTTTACAGTAGCATTTTTTTTTTTACAAAAGCATGAACATGTATGAAAGAAGCATTAAATACATTTTAATTTTAAGGTAAGAATTTTTTTTTTTTATATGCATATATATTTCACATTTAAAAACGTACATTTTTAAATGGTTGAATGTTATTTATGAGAAACAGTCGTTTACTGAAAAATGGGATTTTAACTGTGATAACATGTTGCCATGTTCTGGTTCTTGAATGAACTGTTTTTCCGTATAGCGAATTTTTTATATATTGAATTTTTTTCACGGAACCGTCGATTTCGTTATATGGATGTTCATGTTCTACTGTATATGCATACAGACTTTTAGGTGCATGAGAGTAGCTTTTTTTTAGAGGGCTGATTTTTAGTACATAAATGCTGAAATATTTTCAGCATCAGGGTACATAATCATCTCAGTTCCTTCCGTTTTCATAATAGAATATACGGATATTCAAATTGCCACTATGTATTGGTGGATAAAGAAATTTCGTATTGGGCGATTTCTTCATCTATGGAGAATGGTAATTAACGTTCTTTTATTTCATGAGAACAAGGTAAAAAAAAATTGTAACCGTAGACAAGTTGATTAACCTGTTCATTCTCTTTGTGTCTTTCCATATTTATATATTAGCATTACAATTTGAAACTTAACATACACATAAAGTAAAATCACTTCCATTTTAATATAGGTATGATGCATTGATAATACAACACTTAAACTAACACTACATATACACAATCAATGTTATTACACTTTGATGATACTTGTACTTATTGATACATTATATTTATGGCACTATTTCTTATACTTATTGCCTGGTACGTAGATGGTATTTATTTTATATATCATTGTTCATACTGACAAGGGAACCACTTTTGTGGAAGCTCGTACTCTGACACAAGACATATCACAAATGATAGTCCCTAAGTTCCTTATTAAGAATATGAAATCAGTTTTTTGTGAATGGCGTATAAATGTTTTTTATTAATATTCAAATTCCAAAAATCGCACTTTTTAGGTGAAGTTTGATATTTTTTATTCGCACTGTATATGAAGATAATAACTTTTGAACTCAATTTGAATGAAGAGGGTGGTTGCATTTAACGGATAAAATTATAAAATTACACGAAAAGTTATTCAGAGTATTTTAAAAAAATTTATAAAAACTAAGCTTTTTAATACTTATATTTGGCGCGTTTGGCTGTGGTTTAGAACATGGGTCGGCACACCACGGCTCCGGAGCCGCATGCAGCTCTTTGATAATTTTTTTTCATAGATTTTTACCGACAATAATGGTAGTAATAGTACGTCGGCGAGATTGAAGTTGACATGAAGTAAAATTTGGATAATATTTTTTTTCATACATCTTTGACGACAACAATAGTAGTAGTAGTAACGTCGACGAGATCTAAAGACTAGACAGGCTACCAAACCTCGCTATAATTTTTTTTCTTTTGAGCAACGTGAAGGCTTGCGACTAATAAGCAGAGTTTATGTTCTCCGCTGAACTACTTATTATTATTATTACTACTTAAAAATCTCGTTCGAGGTGAGTTTTTACCTGGATTTATAATTTGTTTGCTCCGGATTATTTTTCCGGTAACTTTTTAGTGAAGTTTTTATTTAAAACCACTTTTTTTTTAAATACTCTGTTCGAACGTTTGGTGTTAACACTAACGTGGCCGACACCGGAGGGTAATTTAGTGCTTTTTTTTTGGTCCCTTCTGGGTTGCCATTCTGGTGATTTCCTGACCACGTTACTTAAATTGCTAGTCATTTTTTGTGTTCTATTTCGTTTTTTTTTATTTAATTCTTAAAAATATATTTTTAACCTTTCTTTATAGATGCTGTTAAATGGCTTCTAAGAAAAAATACGAAAAATAGCAGATGAGCTTCGCGAATTAAAAAGTGGATGGATTGAGTCTTTTGCGTTCATTGCGAGCTCAAATGGTCTTCCCACATGTCTTATTTGCAAAGAATAACTTGCAAATAATAAGAAGTCGAATGTAGAAAGACACTTTCAAATAAAGCATGGCTCATTTGCCACAACATATCTCGTTGGTGATATGCAAAAGAAAGTAGTAGAAGAACTTCAGAAAAGTTTGAAAGAAATCAACCACTACATTTAATAGTTGATTGCAATCTGCTAATGCCATTTATATTGCCAGCTTCATAGCGAGCCAGGAAATCGCTATTAGAAGAAAACCTTTTAGGGATGTCGAGTACATTAAAAGCTGATTTGCAAATGTATCTAAAGAACTCTTTGCAGATTTTAAAAATAAAACTGACGTCTTAAATAAATTTGAAAGTATTCCATTGTCTGCTAATTCAATAACAGAATGACTAAGATGGCCTCCAACGTAACTGACCAACAAGTTGAAGAAGGCTTCCGCCATATCAATTGCAGTAGACGAGTCTTGCGACACATAAAATACAGCATAAATTTGCCTTTTTGTGCGCTATATTTCATCCGAAGGTCCCAAAGAAGAACTTTTAGGCTTATTGCCACTTAAAGGCCAGACCCGAGGAGTGGATATTGCAAATAGTGTCGTTATTTGTATGGAAAACAAATCGCATCCCACTGACTAAAATTGTGTTCATAGCAACAGATGGAGCCATGAGTACGCTGGGTTCCGAAAAAGGATTTGTTTCCATTTTAAAAGCAAAAATCAATCACGAGGTGATTACTTTTCACTGCATATTCCACCATGAAGCTTTTTGTGCACAAACGGTTCCAAAAGAATTTAGTCAAGTTATGAATTTAGTAATTAAGACCGTTAACAAATTGTAGCACAAAAGCTTCATCACCGTCAATTTAAAGAGCTTCTTAGTGAAGTGAACAGTGAATATTCTGATCATCTTTTTAACAACGTGCGATGGCTTTCAAGAGGTAAGATGCTAAAACGATTTGTTTCTTGCTTAAAAGAAATCGAACTATTCCTTGGAAACAAGGCGTACATTATTCAGAATTGCAAGATTAGTGGTTGCAAAAGTTACATTTTATAGTGGACGTAACGACACATCTGAATTAACATTAAACTGCAAGGTAAAGGAAATATTGCGTTTTCGCTTCTTGAAGAAGTTATTTCTTTTGAAAGAAAAATGATTCTTTTGGTTAATGACACAGAAAGGAGAACTTTATTACATTTTTCAAGTTTATCACAATATGAAAACGAAACTAATGTTGAAATTGATGCGGAATTTTTCAAAACAGCAATTTAAAAATGAACGAATCTTTTCTAAAGAGATTTCAAGACATTCGACAAGTAAAAGAAACTCTGGCATTTATTATATATAGATCCTCTCAAAGCTAAAGTAACCAAATTAAGATTTCATCCTTTCGGAATTGAAACAGTAGCTTTTGAAATGCAATTGCTAGGCTTGGCTAGTAAAGCTTTATGGGAATCAAAATTTATACGTCTTGCTACTGAAATTGAGAATGTAGAAAGAGAAAAATGCACTTTGCTTTCATGTTAACTGCTATCACAAATGTACAAAAGAGAGGCTAAATTATCTTCAATACTTGGTTAAATTATCTTCAATACTATAACTTGGAAGAGCATGACAGATTCATATAACGAGTTCAAGAAGTTTGCATTTGGTGTCCTTAGTATCTTTGGCTCGACATACACCTGTGATCAAACGTTTTCCAACATGAACCTTATTAAAACTAAATTCAGAAACCAAATAACCGATGTGAACTTGGATTCATGCTTAAAATTAAAAGCAAATTACACACTTAATATTATAAAACTTTCTAAGGAAATGCAAGCACATTGTTCTCATTAATTAAAATGCTTACTACTTGCATGTGAATTATTTATGAATATATTATTTACATAAATGTGTATATGATGGTGTATTGGTTATTCAATAATTTATTAATTAATTTAAAGATTATTTATTAAAATATAACTACGGCTCTTTTAAATTTTTCCCGACACCTTTCATGGTGAAATTGGCTCTTTAGCGTCTAAAGTTTGCCGACCACTGGTCTAGAAGAATTGGCGATATCGACGTGAAGCATTTATTATTAAATTACGCTCATATTGCAACCTTCATTGACATTATTTTAGGGAAATGATCTTCTAAATTTTATGGCCGTAACATCAAAATATTTTACGTAATTTTTTAATAAAGAAAAATGTTTTAATGAAGCTGGCATTTAAAAATTTTACAGGTAAATAATTTGTTTTAAAAAAGTAGTCAATCATTGTATCATACTGAACGTCGACCAATTTTTGCGCAATCGACCTGGCTCTCGTAAAAATTTGACACAGAAAGTTTGAATGTTGTAAATCAAAGACTTTCCACATGAGAAAATTATAAAAAGACTCAAAATATCGAAATTATGTACTATTTTTATAAATTGTGATGATGATACTTTTCATAAAAACGTTCAAAACGTAATTGTTCTTCACAATGGCTGCACTTTAAAAAGGATGTAAATTACATTCGTTCACACTACAAATCATATTAATTAAGCGAAAAGATATTTCGTCAATATTTTTGAATTGAGTAGTTCTGCTAGGGGTGTGACTGCAGTTACACCAAGAATATTGCAACGTAGGGCGACATTCTCCTGTGCGTTTGGTTATATACCAAAGAACGAAATTTTAAAATTTCATTTTAGTGTGTTACATTAATTTTGATTTTATTCAATGCAAGTTCGCTTGTAATTTTTTTGACGAAACGTTTATACTTCATGCCGATATCGCCAATTCTTCTAAACCATAGCCAAACGCGCCAAATATTGGTATTAAAAAGCTTAGTTTTATATAATTTTTTAAAATGCTCTGAATTACCTTTCGTAAAATTTTGTAATTTTATCCATTAAATGCAATCACCCTCTTTGTTCGAATTGGACTCAAAAATTATTATCTTCATATACAGTGCGAATAAAAAAATATCAAACTTCACCTAAAAAGTGTGATTTTTGGGCTTTCATGATCTTAATAAGAAGCATAGGGACTATCGTTTGTGATAAGTCTTGTCTCAAAGTGCAAGCTTCCACAAAAGTGGTTCCCTTGTGAGTTTAGTGTTATATTTATACCCTAGTAATCTTTTGTGACAAAGTTTATTGTTTTGTTTTCTGCAAAGGTTCAGACAAAACACAAAAGGTAACCTAACACAGCATTTTAAAGTAATGAGAAGTTTCTCTTTGGACGACGTTGCGGAAAAGTCAAATCAAATTGCCAAGAAACTAAGCCCGATAGCAATATTTTGAAATCAGATTTTAAAATAGCACGGCAAATATCACATGATTGAGCAAACGAAGTTTTTGCAACTGAAAAAAAAATTGTCGTTCGGTATAATGGACCCCTACATTAGGAGGGGGGAGAAAATGAATATCTCTAAAGTTATGACTATAAACTAATAAAAAATCTTCATTGAATGAAAAAGCAAATTTAAATCCGTATGCACTTAATCGTCGAATACACTGAATCTGAGCGGTATTATCGAGACACTGGTAGCTTATTAGCTGTGCATGTCTGGAAGGTAGGAGTTAACGATTACGAACGAATGAAAATTATATTTGAAAGTTTGGCCTCCTCTTGAATTTAATTTTACAAATTTCGCCGTCCCAATTTTTTGGCGACAAGTAATCCAGCTATTTACGAACCGAACCATCTACTTTTTCCGTATTAAATTTTTCTATATCATGACAATCTAACCAATGCCCGCATGGCCCTATATGGCCCGCATGCAGGCGCATATAGTCATAATTCAGAATCGATCAAGGCATAGGCTTACGGAGGGGGGGGGGTTGATGTGGGTGATAACCCCCCGAAATTGGGAGAAAATTAATAGGCCTATGGAACCGAAGCCATGATGTGGAGGTAAACCTTCTCATTCGAACCAACCCCTTTTAGGAATTTTCTGCGTACGTTACTGGATCAAGGGTAATTTTTCGATACTAACTTTTATTATCAAGCTATTTATTATTTACCTGCAGGACAGACTTCTGAATTCTTGAATGGTAAAACATGAGAGAAAATAAAAGAATCTTCGGAGCATGAAAATTGATGATTGGCAGTTGGAGTGTATTGACGGATCGAGTACGAACCCTAGAGGTTGGGGAGGGGCAATTGGACGGAAGTGCGCGAAGTAATTTTAAATTGCAAGGGTTGGGGGCGTCCCAGTAGCGCAGTTCGTAAGGCGTCCGTAGACGGTTTCTTGGCTAAGGTATACTAAGGCGGAGAGTTCCAATTCCCCAGAAGCTATGGTTTCTTCTTTGTATCATGGTTCGGAGGTCACGGTAAGCTGGTGGTCCTGTCTCAGATAGCCTATTGTGTAGCTTTGGGATGCAAAACAAATAAGTGAAACTAAATGCATGGGGGCAGGGATCTCACCTTTGCACTCCCTCTGGATCCGCCAGCGGTGGAATGGTGGTGGTAAAACGAAAATTTTTATTTTAACAAGAACATACTTCCAAAAATGATAGGGCTTAGGACTGGCCGATTATCTTAAAAAACACACGTAGAGAGACTACGTTTGAAGCCGAAGAACCCAAGGGCCCCAAAAATATCAAACAATGGTTAGATTGAACACAACAAATGTGGTCACAAAGGGGGAGATACGTGGCAGTGCACCATATCACCGCCAGTTTAAGTCCCATTCGTTGCCCATGCGATGATGGGGAGGGGTAACGACCTTAAGAATTTCCGAGTAATTATATCTTTTGCAGAACCAACATTTTTACTATGAGCAGGAAAAAGTACACTTGCATACTTCTCTCTTTTTCGTTTGAAAAAGAGAGCAGTGGTTCTCGGAAAGTAATAGATATCTTCGGTTATGATATTTTGGTAAACATTATTTACCCTTTCTGAATTCGATCAGTGGCAAACCCTTTGTTACCTTAAAACTAGGTTCTACCGTCTTACTTAGGTTTTCTTCGACTTTCACATTACCTTTCATGGCCAGTGTGGATCAGTTCATGTAAATAATCTTTGGTGAAAGTCAATATCGCGTTTCATGTAAGTGAGTACGTACAAATGACGTACGTTTAACCTTTGACGTTAAAATCGACGACGTAAAAATTATATCATGTGTACCGGTTCTTGCAAAATCGCTCATGTTAAAAATGCTAGGAGAAAGTCGGTAGCCAATAATTTTTTTCAGGGAAGGCACTACATTTTTATTTCTTTCCAGAAATAAATAGCTGCAAGTTTTTTAATATATATAAGAGTATCGTTATTACTTTTAACGAGAATTGATTCTATTACGAAAGATTGAAATTTCGTGGTGGGGAGGAGCTGCCGTAGTCGCTAGAAGCCGCGTCTTTATGTCATAGTCAAATGTTATTTAACCTTGTAAAAATGTATAAAATAACAGATTATGATAAACTGACTCTTTATTACTCAGTCGACATAGAAGAAAAATTTTAATTCATGATTTTCATCACGAACATTTGTAATTTAAAATTTGTTTTGACAACTATTTCCGAGCACAGAATTGGCGGATCTCCCGCGGGAGTTCATATATTATATTATATAATGCTATATAAGACTGCAACAAACATTACATAGGACAAACAAAAAGAATGATCAAAACAAGAAAAAAAGAACACAAACAAGCACTCGCGAAAGGAGACATAGCCTCACGTCTGGCAGAACACGCTTTACAACACGGACACGAACCCGACTGGGACTCAACAAAAATACTACACCGTCACATCACAAACAAGAATAGTAGACTCTTCTTAGAATCTTGGGAAACTTACAAACTACACGGGAAAGCCATTAATACATCACAACCACTTCCAGAAACTTATAAACAACTCTTACTCTGAAATGTATGAGACATCCCCAAATTAGGTAACCCGCAGTGTGGGTTTCTCATTGGTCCCTATTGGGGTTCTTCCATGATTCTATTGGAGGCCTCCCATTGGTTCTCATTGGGTTTTCCCATTCTGCGGGACTACTCTGATGAAGGGTTTTCCAGAAATTTCAAGTATAAAAAAGAGACAGAAACATAACATCGTCATTACTCCTGATGAAGGACTGCTGCTGATGCGTCCGAAAGCTTGAGTGATCTTTTTCATTGCTATTTTACCAGTGTTTAACCTTTTTATGTAATGCTATATTGTTCATAAACTTCTGTTCTTTTAGTACCGGGCCTCTCAGCCGCACGGACCTCTGGCAATGCACCCCTCCGTCTATCGCCTGCCCTGACCTTCGTAGCAAAAATTTGAACTCTCTCTAGGTAAACTTCTTTAATCGGTGTTGCGAGTCTCGAGATATTTATTTTTCAAACTAAACTTCTTGTTTAGAACCAAGAGGGCTCCCACGGACCTCCCCCTACTTCCCATGTTCTGAAATCACCATTGGCAAAAATTGGAAGTTGCCAGCTTTACGTAAGAGCCGTGAAACCTTCATGAAAATGGGCCACTATAGGATTAAGTCGCCAAATTCCGGCAATCGCGAGAAACCACCAACACACCTCAGAAACCAATTCAGCGCTACTATTTTGCAACCCCGCGCCAGCGTTTAGATGTACAGACGGGCTGTCCATCGTTTGTAAGCTCCATTGGTCATTAGAGATCCAGCCTCTGTGAATTAAAAGTATACCTAACTCTATGGATTTTCATTTCCGACCACCTCTCCCACCCAATATAGTGGTCCATTTTGCACAAGGATCGCGGCCAAATACATTTGATCCGGTGTTTTCGGAACACCCTGTATCTAAAATTGTGTTTTCCCATTATTGTCCTCTATTCAATATAATTATCATTTCAATAATGGTTATATATGATATATATGAACAGAAAGATATATTTAGTACACAAAACTCAAAATTTGTACACAAGGAAAAATGGAAGCATTTAGATTACCGCATGCCATTTGGAGTAAAATTTTACTTAACTTATTCTATATTTATAATTGATATATTTATATGTCACATTGATTTAATTTCTACAGAGGGATATTTAATACCAAACAAATATATGAAGAAAACTAGTAAATAGAAACTCTCGTCTATCGAAATGGTTCCACTCGCAATAGAAAAACCCTTTTAGAGAGAGAAATTGCAATTGGCGTTCACATATTTTCTACCTTAAATACTATCTGTTTCTGCCAAAAACATTCATCTCCTTTCTAAGGGGGCTTCTTCGTTCAATTTGCTCATATTGCAAGTATTTTAACCTAGATTAATAAACCAAATAAAATGTGAGTGTGCATCTGTTCGCGCGCATCCCAAATTCAGGCGTCTAATATGATAAACCAAATCTTTCACATAGCCATCATTATTTTCCATTCAAATTTTCCACTGCGTGCACCTTATTCTTCTTGATCTCAATTCCCTAAAATTTGGAAACCAATTCCGGTTTTTTAATGTTACAAATGTTTAGTTCGAAATGTCCTATTCGTCTTAAAACACACTGAAACTTTTACGATTGCACGTAAACTTTTGAAATGCAAAGAAACGTTTCTGATCGGGATAAATTTTTACGCTGAGAAACTAAAGTAAGGTTCCACAGATGTAAAGTTTCTCTTCAACGAAGCATCAAACGGCTGTTTGGTTCTGATTCACGTAGATTTTGAATTCTCACAGGGTTAAGTATCTGGGGAGCATCGATTGAGCACCATGTCACGTATGTCGGGAAGAATAACGTAATAGCAACTTAGGGAGGAATGTGCAACAGAAATCGTTATTTGGCGCTTGGTAAACATCTCTTCAAGCAGTTTTTGGCAGATGTTTCTAGTTCAGTTCCACGGAAGTATGGCAGTTGTTGGCAGGAGCGATATTCCACCTTATCTACAACTTTCAGACATGAATTGTACCTTCACATACGACCATCGAGTTTGGGGGAAATAAAAGTAATTCCCTGAAAACTTTGAACGTCGCTTTACGGTTCTGTTTAGTGTCGTTTGGGCTACTACCTAGGCTAGAATTTTTTTTTTGTTCAGGATAGATATTGCTAAATTTAGCTAAATCACACTCTGCATCAAGGTATTATGTTATTTTCGAAAAGCATTTGCAACGTGAAGTGAAATTATTATACGTAAGTGAATTTAAAATTTTATAATTGAAGCCGTAAGCAGTATTATCAATATATTCGTCGTTTATCGGTATTTATTTTAAAAATTATGTTTTCTCATGTAAAATTTCCCATAACTACATAGATGAACATAACGTTGAATTTTTTTATCTGACAAATTTATTTAAAGCTGGATTAATTGTTGAAGATTATTATAAAGTTACAAACAATTAGTCGTATTACAAATATAACTTTCGAACCAAATACAGATTTCACTGATATTTTAGCAAATCAAATCATTCTGATATGTGAAAAGTTATTGAACAATTAACTGTCGCATACTCTAAGAAATAATAAACCTCATATGCAAGCAGCGTAATTTCAATACTCACCCCGAAATGTTAATATTGCCAAGTAAATTGTATGTACCAAGATTTTCCAGTTTCTGTACATTTGATAACATTTAGAAAATGAAATAAAATAAAATATGTAGAAATTGGAAAAAAAGTGAAGAAGAAGAAGACAAGAAAGAAGAAAAGATTATGACTCACTTATAAAATTCTAAAATCGAAAAAAAAAATATCTCGATGTCATTGGTAACTTTCAGGAGGTCGAAAACTTTGCTTTAAGTCAGAAAGATAATGAGTTACACAGAGAAACATGAGTTATAATATAGTTGTTAAGATGAATTATAGAGAAAATAATGTTTCTTTAGAAAAATATGTATTATACATATAAAATATATACATTATACAGTATATATATATAAAACATTGATTTTCCATAAAATAAGCACCAGCATATCACTGATTTTTTTAATGTACATTAGAATAAAGAGATAAGTTAAAATGACACACTATATATGTACTATGCATGTGTGTTTATTATAAATTGTATTGGATTTTAAAACGCAGAACCTCGAAATAACATACCTCCGAAAGATGGGCAATTTTGAAAAGCCCTACGGGTGAATGTTATTCAGAAGTTTGCTATTTATATTTTATACAGAAATTTTATATCGTTTAAGTGACGCGATACGTCATAATATCACACTGAAAAATTAAAATAAATATCGTGTTTTACTTTTATTAAATGCATAATACGAGGGCTATTTGATAAGTAAGGTCCGTTTTGCAATAAAAACGAAGTAAATCTATTTTTTTCAAAAAAGCATTCATATTCTGAATTTGCATATAATTCTTTATTTTTCTACATAATTTCCTTGCCGATTGAAACATTTATCATAACTATCTACCAGTTTTTAGATATCGTCGTCATAGAACTCTGCCGCCTGTGATGATAGCCAGTTACTCACGGTCGTTTTCACTTCTTCATCAGTTTCTAAACGCTTGCCGCCCTGGAAGGTCTTCAGATAAGCGAAGAGGTGGTAGTCGCTAGGCGCAAGGTCTGAACTGTATGGCGGATGATCGAATCACCACCTTCCTCTTTGTAAAGGGTCAAACGTGTTAGAGAACTTGCCAATCTTTTTTTTGTGTTCCTCACTCAGCGGTTTAGGAACTCATCGACGGCACAATTTCTTGTACACTAAGTTCTTAAACACAATTTTAAATAAAATTGACCTTGAAATTTGTGGGAATTCCTATGACAGAAATTGGAATTTCCTATTTGTGTGAATTTGGGCATTAACTGCCTACACCAAATCGTCAGTGATTACAGATGGCCGACCAGAGCGCGATGTGTCATGGATATTTTCCGAACTTCCTTGAGCAATCTTACCCATTTGCGCACTTTAGAATCACTCATTGCGTTGTCACCGAAAACTTCGAATATATATTGATGAATATCCACAGATTTCATGCTTCTTGTTTTAAAGAATTGGATGACTGACCGTATTTCACAGTTGACGGTTTTGCTCGTTTTTTTTAAACATTTTAACGAAGCGTACAAAACGTACAGACTGACGGCGTGAATAGAAAAGCTGTCAGATTCTGCTCAAAGAACGCCAAGAGCCTGCGCGAACACTCATTCTCACGTGCACGTGGAAATTCAAATGGTATTCACAAACGGACCTTATTTAAAAAATAACCCTCGCACATCCTATGTCTATATTATGAGTGATAACACGGCTTTGCTCCCATGTATTTTAAACTTAACTTTAACATTCTAAAGCCACACATCACTAGAAGGCAAGGAGGGAAATACATCGTGAAGCTGTTCACGCATGAGATAATTTCCTTGCGTCTTTTGAATATCAACTCCCAGTCTTCAAAATCTATCACTCAGCAGAGATAATGAACTTCGAAAAGTTTCGACCTCGTTCGCGAATAGGGACTTCGAGCGTAAAAGTTATAAGTTACAGCGAAAATTGCATGCCGATTTTATGCAACCCTTTTCAACGAAGGAAGTCGTATAGGAGTTCTACGTGTAACTTCACTCCTCAAGAATGGCATAATTCACAACTTCAAAAACCCTTCCAATAATTAGTTTACGGCAATAATTCTCAGAGGCCTAAGCAGGTTTAAATCAATATTTAGCGGTAATTATTTCTCCATGTTGAAACAACGGAATATTTAGCCTAAAGGTTTGAAGCGATACTTTGCGTTAGACATTCGCTTTTCTGCATTCAGATATTTGTAATTTTTTTTAAATTCAAAAGATTAAAACACTGATAAAATAGCAAATGAAAAAAACAAAAAAACAAGCTTTCTGACGTGTCAACAGCAATACATCATCAAGTGTAATGGTAAATGACGGTAACTAATTATTCTGTTCGCAGCATTTAATTTTGTTTAAACGTTACTTGTTAAAATCCAACGTGATGATTATGCATCGAGTTAATTGAGCACATTTATATATGTGCCTTATTAAATAATATTCGTGTTTCAATTAGAACCGTTTGTAAAAAATAGATTTTCCTTATTTTAAACTCCGACTTCGATTAAACAAAATATTTGCCTCACCTTCATTCTTTCTTCATTGCATTTCCAAAGTTCAATGGTAGTTCGTGTTTGTCAAGCCATTTCTCATGGCAATAATTCAAATGGTTTGCTCTGAAATGAAAGTGTATTGATAGCTAATTTTAAAAGGTTCAGTTTCGTTTTGTCACTAAAAAAAAAGCAAATATTTTCTCAAAATTAAAAATTAGGATAGTAGTTTTATTTTAAGAGTGCTTCATGGCTCATCTAAGAAGAGACCAATGTCCATCATTGAAAGAAATTGCTGAGGATCAAACATACAAGTTTTTAAACATTCAAATCACGGTGAAGATATGGATTTAATCTCAATATGTGGTAGATATGTTTTTTAAATTGCGGATGGTTATTTTACTTTCCCATGGAATCAAGTTCTTCCAATAGTGAATTAATGATCATTTTCAGCTATTAGAAATTTTATGTCTTAGGTAATAGGGCAACATTTGTATACTAAAATAAAATTCCTTAAAATACCAGCATTGTAAGGAGTCGAGAAGAGTATGTAACAACATTGAAAACGAGGATTTCTCTCACCTCTGTTATATCCTAATCGTTTGCTCGCGTGCAAACAAAGAAAGGGTTTTCATCCATAATTCGTGTTTGCATGCACTTGTAGTCTCAAAACCCTAATTACCACGCATTATAGTCTTATGGATAATTTGACAGAAACTCCGCATAATGGGCTTTATATGGAGGGTGAGGGAAAACCCATTCATTTCCTCATTAGGGTCCCAGCTCCTGTCTAAAAGAACAGCAGGTGTTGGTGCGATAAATCACAAAATTTTCCGGTATTATGACACGAGTCAAAGAAGGGGTCTGAATTTCTCTGCATCGATTTTAAATAAACATTGAATAATTTCTTCTTAACTTACTAAAACTGGAAACATAATCAAAAATTCAAATTCAATTTGAAGTGAGATTAACTAATTTGAAAGGACTTTTAATTAGTATGGTTGATTGCATCTCATCTACGTAATTCTTGAATGCAATGAAGAGTAGTTAGAAGGCGGCGCTTCAATTGGTTTGACTCAATGTATTCTTTTCTATTAGTTGCTAATATTTTCTGCATTTGTGGCTGAAATAAAGAGAGATGAACTCGTGTGAAATGAAAAAAAGAAAAGCTCACTCCATTAAAATATCGACGTTTTGACGTCGTGGAATTGTTGGGAAATATTTGACATTAAAATAAAGTTATTCCGGCACATATGATTTATGGGCTACTTTTATAAACATTCTTGGAAAATTTTGACAGGGCCATGGTAGATGAGCTTGCAATCCAGAAAGTTCCGACGACGACGATATCAAACCATGAAATTTATTATGACGAATGATCTGAGAATTTTCCCAGAAATTATTCTATGATGAGTGTAATTTCGAAATACTTAAAGAAAGTTAACTGGAAATGTATTTTTCAGACTACGAGAGGTAGGTGCAACACTGCAACTCAATTGAGATAAAAAATTATATATATATATATAGGGCTATATATATTTTATTCATTCAAGAAGTGTTCATTTAAGTAAGTAATACTTTATTCCTTATTATTATGTACATCAGGAGACCATACAAACGATTTGCTTGGGAAATGGAAAGACAGCAGCAGCGGCGCTAGTAACGGGGCTCTCTTTCCGGTAGAAAAAGCAAGGGATTTCTCGTATTCAACAAGAAACAATAACGATATCGATTCGCGCGTACAAATCCGCATTGTTATTAAGAGATTTACATTTGCAGGTGTATCACATTTACAGAGTTTATGAGCAGAGTCTTGACTCGAAGACGTTACAAGTGAAGGTTGAAGTCCAAAGGTGGAATCTTTGTGGGCTGCAGAGTAAGAATGTTTTTCCTTGTAGCCAAGGCCGAGAGAAGAAGTAGGAGAAACAAAAATAGTAGAAAAATGTAAATGAATTTTGAGTTGACCGTTGCGGGTGCAGTTTTAAAGGACATTTATAAGGAAAGGCAGACAAAAGAAAAATGGAAAAGGAAGAGCAGGGAGAGCAGAGGAGGGGGAAGAACTGAAAACTAAAAGGAAAGAGTGGGAAGGCAGAAGTAGCAGGCAGAGCATACTTGATTTAAGTACTAATCAAAGATTTTGGCTTTAAAGGCGTGAAAAGACAGGGCTTTAAATTCTTGAGGGATCGAATTCCAGATTTTAGAACCCGTAACGGAGACACTGTGTGTTTTATAGTTTGTGCGAGTCCGCGGTAGCCTGATATCGTCCTGGTGACGTGTATTGTAATCATGTGTCGTCTGTGAGATGGAGAAAGGTAAAACTAGGTCACCTTTTGTGACTTTGTACATAAGGAGTGCAAGTTTATATTTTACTAAGAGAGTGAAAGGAAGAATGCGCCATAATTTAAAAAATTGGCCAGCGTGTTCATGGAAGCCTGCAAAGTTAACTATTCGCATAAGCTTTTTTTTTTGCGTTCCTATCAATTGCCTAAGGGAAGTAAAATATGTGATTCCCCAGACCTCAAGACAGTAGGTAAGTTTTGAATAAAATAAAGAATAGTAAAGAATCATTAGGATATATTGAGGAACGACATGTCTGAATCTCAAAAATATTCCCAGGAGACTGCTAAGAGAATTGGTGAGATCGTTAATGTGTTCTTTCCAGGTTAAATTTGAATCGAAAATTACTCCAAGAAGTTTGGCTGATTTCGTTTCCTGAAGGATGGAGTTGCGGAAAGTAATAGGAGAACTGTTAGGTAATATTTTTTGCCGGGAATGGAAGATAACGTAGTTAGATTTTGCAATGTTTAGCTCTAGTTTGTTAACGTAAAGCCAGCGTGAGACGTTATCTAAATCTTAGTTGACTTTTTGCACTGTTTCTTCGATATTTTTTCCCGATACCAGAAGTGTCGCGTCGTCAGCATAAAGAAACAGCTGACTATTCAGGACAGCTTGGGGCAAATCGTTGATGTAAAGAAGGAAGAATAGCGGAGCTAAACAGCTTCCTTGAGATACACCAACGCAAATAGTTTTGCGAGTTGAGGGAGTTTTACCTATGAAAACTTGCTGTTGCCTATCAGAAAGGTAGCTGTTCAGTAATTTTAGAGGTGTACCCCGAATACCATACCGTTCTAATTTCGTCAGTAAAATGTCATGCTTAACATTTTCAAACGCTCTTTGGAGATCTCTTTGCATTCCTATTACAAAATTGCTTTTGTCTATTTCGTCAGAAATCATCTCTTTGATATTAAGGAGGGCGGTAGTTGTTGACCTATGTTTTCGAAAGCCGAATTGATGTTTGTAAAGTAAGTTTTTACTTTCGAAATATGATTCAAGTCTACTGTGTAAAGCCTTTTCAAAAATTTTGCTAATAACTGGAAGGATAGAAATAGGATGATAATTCTGAATGTCAGATGGGTCGCCTTTTTTAAATATAGGAATAATTTTAGCCATCTTAAGCTTCGAGGGGAAAATACCCTTATTGAAGCTGATATTGATTAAATGCGCAATAGCATTTGCAAAGAAATCTGGGTTGGCTTTAACAATATGCGGCGGGATATTATCGAGACCTGTGGACTTGGAACTAAGAGCATTAATAGAACGCTTGACCTCGTTTCTGCTCAATGGTTTAAGGAAGAAAGAAGACCCGGCGGCGGGGAAGGGTTCAAAAACTTCTGAGTGGTGCGGGGGAGTGGAACTACTGTTGGGAGGGGGGGATCGTTTGCAAAAAGTTCGTTGAAGCCGTTGGCTATTGTATTAGTTGTGTGGAGCTCAGTGCCAAAGGCATTGATTTTGGTGGGGAGGAGATTATTTGATTTTTTGCGGTTTAGGGCCTCGTAAATTGTTTTCCACGTAGATTTGTTGTCTCCGAGTGAGATTTTAAACTTCGCATCAAAGTAGTTCCTTTTGGCTACTCTCAGGATTGTAGTTAACAAATTTCGATAAGAAACATATTTTGATTTTAAAAGGGGGTCAAAAGGACTGTTCCTGTATTTAGCATGAAGCCGATCCCTATTGATGATGGATTTCAGGATACCTCCTGTGATCCAAGGCTTTCTTGGAGTGCGTTTATAAGACTTATTAGTTAAATATTCGGAATTTTTTAAAGCCCCAGTTACCCCTTTTGTAAGAATATTGTAAGCCTCGTTGGGATCGAAACTGTTGTACATCGCGTCAAGCCAGTTTGCATTGTTGAGTAGTGAGGAAACTTTTTCTAGGTTGTAGGAAATTCTCGGGGTTTTACGATCAATAGTGCATCTTGGTAGTAAATTCGATATTTTAATAAATACCGGAAAATGATCTGAGATTCCCGTTTGAATTATGCCTGCCTGAAATGGATAGTCGGTGATGTTGGAATAAATATGATCTAGGAGGGTTTTTGACACGTCTGTAACTCTGGTAGCTTTATTAATGAAGGGAATGCAGCCGTGGGAAGCAAGGATGTTAGATAAAGAACGGTTAATAGGGGTGTTCTCGAGCGAATTTATATTAAAATCACCGCAAAGTATTAAATTCGATTTTGAAAAATTTTGGAAAAGAGAAATTTCAAGTGCTTTAAGGAAGTCGGCTGCATTGTTGTTTGGTGAACGATAAATAACACCCACAGAAACTGTATTCAGGGGGAATAAGTATTTATGTCCAGAAAGAGTGATTCACAGGAATCAATTGGGCCGACGTTTTTAATTTTGTAATTAACCGTTTTATGCACGTAAATGGCTACACCCCCGTGAGAGCTGTCTGGTCTGGAGACGTGTTCTAGACGGTAATTATCTAGATTTAAATATTTAGCGTCGATTTGAGAAAGAGTTCTGGTTTCGGTTAATGCAATAATTTTGAAAGGAATTTTTGAAGTCATGAGCAACTCCGAGATTAGATCTAAGTTTTTAAGGAGACTACGGATATTGATGTGCAGGACGCTTAGGTCGTCCCTGCAATTACCTAATATGCTTTGCAAATCGCTTGCATAGTGATAGTGACAATTAATAGATAAAGCTTAGCTTATAGTTGATTACTTGTTATTACTTTTGCCGTGAATAACTTGCTATTTCTAAAACTGACATAAAGTAAATTGCGCGAATCGGAATATTTCTGGCCAGGGGCGTCTGCCAGAATATTTGCTCGGAGGGGGTGTCAACTGTATTTGTAGTTTTACGGCTCAAAGACCACGATGGTAATGCTAAGCCGGGATCTACTCTTTTCCGAGGAATCGGAATCTCTTAACACCTAGGGAATTAAGCCCCGGACTACAGTGAGCAGTGCGATCTTTATGAGATCTCTGAGTAAGCATTCTTTGCACCGTTGGGAGTCGAACCCGAGTTAACGGCGCACTAGGCGAACGCATTACCACACTGCGCCACTGCAGGGATCGAGGGGTGTCGAACTTTGTTGAGGGGTTGTCAAACTTTGTTGAGGGGTTGTCAAACTTCATTTTGGGAGGTGAAATTTGCCTTCAAGGTTTTAATTTTTTTTTATAAAACGTACGTAACAGCAAAAAAACGAAATAAAATATTCAACAGAAATGAAATAATTGGTCCATATTTACACAAAAAGTTATTTTTTATTATTCTTTTCTATGTTTTATTTTTCTTTTATTCGGAGGAAAACAAAATTCAAGCATTTCTTCTTGGACATTTAGTCCATTCACAGACAGTTGATAATTTTTGAGGTGGCAGGATTTTACTTCATACGTTACCTCTTGGTATCCTTATCCGTGTTTTTCTTTGAAAAATATCTGCATATAAAAGGCCTTACAATTTGCATATGCAGAAAATATATAGAAAATAATTTGCGCAATATTCTTTTCATTCTTGTAATTTGAATAGTTAGCGGGTATATAAACTTTAAGTCAATACACAAAGACGCCGGGACAAGTTTTTCCGAGTTTTCATGGGGAAATTTAATATATAATAATATTCGCCGCCCACGTATAAATAGATCAAGATATAACTGTTTCCGGTCAATGAGACACTTCGGGATCAACGGAGGGTCCGTGGTTTGAATCCAGGATGAGGACGGCATCTCTTTCTCCTGAACCAAAAACCGCTCTAGTTTGAGCTATTTATATGTGGGTGTCGAAAATTATTGTGTAATAAATTCCCCCACGAAAACTCACAAAAATCTCGCCCCGGTGGCTTTGTATGTTAACCATTATTCGTCAATTATGTTATTCCTAAGAAGGGTAAAAATATCTTACGTAGTTAATAACGTTTTTCAATGATTTGTAGAAAATTATAAATATATAAACTTGCCAGTATCGGCAGCAAAAACATTGTATCCTAAACTTATCAATTCACATTTTACGCACGAGAAACGAATAAAATTTAATCGGGTCATGCTGATATTTTATAGCACGCCTAGTGGCGAATTTACGATTTTAACGCCTGTGGGCTTTAACGTATTTCCCTATCTAATCTCTCTAAACGTAACTAGAGGCATAACAGAAATTTTGGCGCTTTTGCCAAATTCTTAATTTGACAGCCATGATCATTATTTCAAATTGGCAAATATTCGCATATTTGTCGCCTTCAGAGCATCTCCCAAGGCTGCGTCCATAGAAGCTACCCTGTTGCCAATACCTAGTTACGCTTCTGAACGTAACAATTCAAAATTAATAATTCGGTAGGCTACCAGAAATTTTATCTCCGCCTTCGCAAATTTCTCGGAGACAAACTTTTTGTCGAAAATTTGGTGCTGCAGGCTTTCAGCTCACTTAGCCTATTGGTAAATCCGCCACTGAGAAGCACCTTATTAGCCCGTTTAAAAACATATGACAGCAAGATTCCAACCGCAGCGTCAGCTATAGTCAAATCTACCAGATTTTGAACAGAAAAAAGCTGTGCGCCCGGAAAATTAACACCTGAGCTAACGACACGAATACAGATTTACGTGCCGGAACGTTTACGCTTTGTTAAGCTTTATATATTGTGTTTACTTTTAGGGATAAGAAGCCAGAAAACAATTTGGAGATACTTTAATATAAATAAATTCAGAAATATGTAAATTAATAATACATCCCAAAAGTGGGCGTGCACTGCACAACTTGTACACAGTAAGTATTTGCCTTCACCTAAATATGTATGAATTTATATAATGTAAAAAATTATAAAAATGTATTTAAATAATGGGAAGAGTATACATATTCTGCGACACACTGTGCAAAAAATCACAATATAACAATTATAATAACTAATGGTACAGTTAAGCAAGTTTATTATATATATATATATACACACACAGAGAGAAAGAGAGAGAGAGAGAGATCGTATACCTATATACACACATGTAAAAAAAATAAAAATCTATTTTTAAGTATGCAATTTTGTTTTGAAGTCCTTATTTGCTCCGGAAAATTCAATCTTACGGATAGTTTATACAAAACACACATTTCCTATGTAAGGAAACGGGCCATCTTAAGCAATCCGTAAAAAAATTCCGAATCAAAATATTTTCCTGTCGAATTCCTACTTTGTCAAGCCCAAAGGTCGTTTTTTAGGGATATTGCTTTCCGGTTTCCGGAACTTTTTGGATGTGCTCGACGAAATGTTTTTTTGTAGATTTCCTCCTTGTTTACTTTTGAAGCGATCTCCTAGCCAACCATATTCCCTTTAGGGGAATGCAAGTTTTGCTGGAGTCAACAAAAGTCGTCGTTCCTCCCAAGATAAACAAGGAAACAATGAATATCACCCGACGCAAGGCCCACTGTTTAGAATTCCAGTAATATATTTTTTAACTGTCAGCATCCCGGATTCAGGAAATTTGTTTTTTAATATATTTGTGCAAGAATTTATTTCGTTTTTAAAATTTACCTTTCTTTCCAACAGAAATACTTCCCGAATTAGGTTTCTTTCTGCAATTTTAAAGTTTTTTATAGTTTCCCAAGAGGCGAAGGAAGGAAACTCCTTTTATGTTACAAACCATTTTTTAATTTTGTTTTGACTCAACTCAAAAGCGTTAATTTCTAACGTTATTCAATCGTTTTATCTTGAGAAGCTATTGAACCAAAATCGCATATAACATCCATGTTTTCGAGTTTTATTTAACACAGTATTTATAATTTTAATTGCATTACTTCTGAAGATTATAAACGTAATGATTTTTGTATGAAAATTTATACAAATTTCATAGATAATATTTTCATATTTTCTTATCAAATATATAACATTATTCAATTTATGCTTTTAAACTTAAATCGTGTCTTAAAATATCGCTCCAAAATAGAGGAAGCACATACAAACATATTAAACATAGTGATACCGACGCCGATGTTATGGCGTGATTAGATGGTGAAACGTTCGAAAGAAAATAAATATTATAGAAAATAAATGGGTAGAGCCTCCGCCCGGCAAGTGGAAGGTCGTGGGTTCAGGTCCCACCGAAGGCAGAAATATTTATTTTCTTTCGAACGTTTCACCATCTAATCACGCCATACCATCGGCGTTGGTATCACTACGCCAATAAACGTTGATTGATTGACATTGTTGTTTGATTTAATCTGCGTAGTGTTCGATTTATATAAAATAAATATTAAACATATTTAATGTTTTTGTTCAGTCCTTATTACTATAGTCAACTTGAACATAAAGATTGTACTTTTCCTTCCTATAAATAAATGTTAAAATCTCTTCTTCTTTCGCTTTGCCATTTCCCATGTTATATGGGGTCGGCGTTATGGTCCTTTAATCTTCTCTTCCACAATCTTCTATCCAATGCCTCTTCTCTACTCCATCCATACTCTTCCAGATCTTCCGTCACTTTATCCTTCCATCTCAGCCGTGGTCTTCCCCTCTTCCTCTTACCCATTACCACCAGCTTATCCAATACCTTTCCCACATATTCCTCATTTCTCCGCTCCATATGCCCAAGCCATCTTAACCTATGTTCTTGTATTTTTCTTCCTATGAGTCCAACCTTGACCGTACCTCTAATTAGGTTATTCCTTATTTTATCCCTCCTTGTAACACCATTCATCCACCTCAACATTCTCATCTCAGCCACTTCCATCTTCCTTTCATGCGCTCTTGTAATTGGCTAAGTTTCCGCCCCGTATAACATTGCAGGTCTCACCACCGTTTTGTACAATTTTAATCTTAAAATCTCTATACTGTTTGATATTCCTAAACTATTTAATTTTTAAGTGATTATTGATTGAACCCGTATAGCTAGTCGTAAACCTTGTTTCTTGGGTTTAAAGTTTGCAATCAATGATATTCCCTTATAGCGCTGAGAACATATGCAATATACATGCGCAAAAAGAGTGATTTAGTCACTCACTTATTTATTTATACAGAAATATGTATATATTAGCCCACATATTAATACTATTGAAAGAAACTCATAAGATTATCTGAAAGGTATTGTTAAAAGGAAATCCATTTCAATCGAAACGGGTGCTAAACTCAAGCATCCATGCTCCACAATTACTTTAGTCACGAAAATTACATAATTATATTAGTCACAAAAATTACATAATTATATTAGTCATGAAAGTTCCACAATTATTGTAGTCACGAATGTTACAATTATTGTAGTCACGAATGTTACAATTATTGTAGTCACGAATGTTACAATTATTGTAGTCACGAATGTTACAATTATTTTAGTCACGAATGTTACAATTATTTTAGTCACGAATGTTACAATTAGATTAGTCCCGAAAGTTCCGCAACACTACCGTATGAGGTAGTATTTCTGAAGTGAGGGGATACTCTCACAAAACGATGTTATTAATCTTGACATGAAGAATGAATCTATATAATAGGGTTGCATTTTTCGTAAATAAATCCAGGGAAATTAATGGGGACAGACAAAGGTTTAAAAGTTAATTTTGTCATAAATTAGAATATTCAAAGGAATTAATATACTCACATTTAAGGAATAAGAATGCTAATGATTAAAGGATTCATAATTTCCTTTTTGGTGGATTTGGTTGGTTGGTTGTAGTTTTATGGCGCAAGGACAGCGAGGATCATTCTGCGCCAAATATGATCTTTTCGGTGGAGACACCCATTCAAAGTATGTGTAGCAGGTGATCGGGCAATGATACTCTCTTTTTGGAATTCAGAAGGCTTTTTATACAATCCTTCTCAGATACACGAAATTATATATCACGGTTGCCAAATATAAAAGGCTAAATAACAATCTCGAAAATTAATAACAATGTATAACAGCTATTATAAAAGTTATGACATCCAAACTAGTTTAGTGGCAACATTTTTTTTGTAGGTAAAATAACGGACATATACATTTTTGCATACCTTTTCAATAATAGAAGCACATTTTTACCTATTTTAACCTACCTCCTGTGGCGCAAATTTTAAAAGGAGTATATATATACATTTTTCAACATTGAAAGTACCTAATTTAAACGGTTAATTAACGGTTAATTTAAAGTACCTAAATAAACTTAAGGATAATTTACTTTTCGTCACTACTAACGTAACTCAAAAGTAAAATGGAATTCAATAAAAATATTTACCATTAAATAATATAAAACCATATAGTTTACGTCTGCCGGTTTGACTCTTTTTTGCATCTTAGATTCCTTTGTCCATAAAAATGTAAATTGACCATTCTCATAACTTCAATTATTTTAAAATTTTTGTAATAGATATAGACTACTAGTGTACGCAGGAAGGTGCTTATAGGGGTTGTAACCCTATTTAATTTAAATTATATATAATATAATAATATAATTTAATTAAAATATAATTTCATTGCAATGAAATTTTGTATATTTAACATAGGAATATGTGAGTTGTAGCTCTGCAATAACCCACCGTTGGGCCCATGAACTTTCTGCGTATATATGTAACAGACCCATTGTTATGGCGAATTTACTAATATACAAAAGACGTTGTAGCAGCAAAAAGTAACTTGATCACTTTACTCGCAAGTCCTATTGCTTCACACATCCTGAAAGAAACAAAACAAGACAGATTTAAAGGCACTGCCGCCATGAAGGCATCTGTGGCAATCCCGTATCGAATCGATTGAGGGGCGCTGAAGCAAGAAACGTTGCAGACGAATGATGGATGAGGAGGACAGAGCCTTAAAATAGTTTGTTATGCGGGTAAGAGAGCAGGTCATTTACGAGGATTAATCACGTGGAAGATGACGAGGGATCTGACTTAAAACGGGCTTGCTTCTCCGTGAAGAGTTTACCTCCAAATATCCGAGTTTGTGCATATTATGGATGGCTTTAGAAAATAGAAACCCTGAGGGCTATGAGCTTAAATATTCTTCAGCTAAATGGGGATTTTGAATAAGTTTCGAACAAAAATTATTTTGAACATGAAAAGGGAGGGTTTGGACCAGACAGTAATGTACTATTTTTCCTTCCCCGCTGTATGGCATTACTAGTAAATAGGAAGGTCAAATATACTGGAAACAGACAAGTATTTGTTATAAACTGGCTGACGGGTCCATCTAATTTCTTATCGGAATTCAGACTTAACAATTTCTATTTTCGTTTGGAATTTAAACTTCTGGATAGTTGTTTTGGTTATGGTTTCATAAAATTTATTGAATATTCAATTTGTCGTTCTTTTGATATTTTAAGATTGAATGTTTCTACTTCATGGATTTCAAATAAAGCGTAAAGAACAGGTCTAAATTAAGTTATTTGATAACACACATACACACAAAATCTATATTTTTAAATGTCAGTCAATTCGGGATCCGCAAAAGTGGCTTCAGCATCATGCCTTCGGAATTCCGCCCTCTATAGATAATGAGTTACGTTTCAAAAACGAAAAACACGAACTTTTTTAACCCTAGAATTCCTGTCATCTGCACTCCACTTAAACGAAATGACTTTATATACTATTTTTTTTTATTGAGTGTCCATTTAAAAAAGTTTATAGCAGATAACTTTGGTTAGAAGACGTTCGGATGCACGGAATTTCTTATAACTTCCACTGTCTAAGCGTTTCTGCCAAAAGACATTAAACGAGGGTCCACTTAAAAGAGAACAATTAAAAAACAAAATGTCCGGAAGGTCATTTCGGTTAGGCAAATTTTCGATGACCTGAATTCTACTTTTAAAAAATTAGGTGTATTGTCTATAGTGGGGGGACATTCCGGCTGGGGGGGCCACTTCAATGTACACCTTCTTGATACCCGGATCTAGAGCCCCTAGGATTATAGGCCGACGTGGCAGCCGCCATTTTCTTATATATTTCCGGTTTCATAACACAACGTTTATTATTGGAAAATTAATAATCCATTTTCTTCTCACAGAATCTGTTGCGAATCAACACATTCTATATTTATTCCTCGAATAATTAGAACAATTCTCAGCGGAACACCCACACATTTCACCTTATTTTATTAAAAATAACACACTTGTAAATCACTCAACTTTAACGCAGCAATGAATGGGATCATGTGATACGAGGCAAAAACACTGGGAATAAGCGCCAGCTCTATTATTTAGAAGCCTAGATAGGCAGGTACGATCCGGGTTTAGGTTTTCCTATCACAGAATTACAGGCGAAGTTAAGTGACGAATATCAAACGTTTATCAGCAACAGATATTAAATTTTATTGCTTACCACGAACTTCATAGTGCTTTAAGTATCTTATCATTTGGAAGGAAAACGGTAGATAACGGACTTTGGAAATTATATACTAACATATTAAATAATTAATATATTGCAAGGCATTGTGTGTCTGGACTGTTTTAATATCTGAAATCAAAGCTGATGGGAAAGCACGTGTTTAATTAAAATTGCTGCTGTATAATACATCCGCAAATAACTTTTGATCGTACGTCAAATTCATATTCGAACGACGATATGAAACTAATGTTTAAAAATCATTGTAATGTCATCATAAGCGAGTTATATACTTTCTACTTGTTAAATTTATGTAAATAATTTGCAGAATAAGTTGCTGAACGAACGAAAACAATGATTTGCAGTTTGTTCTACTATGACGCCATATTTTCAAGTAATATTTCAAAGTTAAATGAAGAAACCATTGAAATAGAGGAAATAAACGGTAAATTTGGGAAATTGCAAAACTTGTAGCTCCACGAGTAAACAAAACCCACAAGCCATATAACATTACAAATCTTCAGTTCCTTAGAAACAAGTTTGTTTCAAGTAGAATTTAATTTATTTCCTGAAACAAAATATATGGGACAAATCAATCTTACCGGCAGAAAAAAAGCCAAAGTAAAAAGGTCGTGTCTTAAGTAATTACATTTAGATTTATTTTGGAGAACAGGTTTTACAAGGGAAACTTTCATCGTCGAAAAGTATTAGTAAAAAACAAGAGCTTATATTATTCCTCGGTTTGTCAATTTATTTACTCTTAGAATAAACAATTTTTAAATTTCTTTTACTAACCCTGTATGTGTATTAATATTAAGTTTATGATAATAGCGACATAATGATAATTATGCATTGTGTAACAGAACTAACGATTAGAACTTTAAGAAGTGATAATACCCATAAAAAAATCAAGGACTTTAAGTATGGAATATAGGGTCGCAAAGCACTTACAACGCCAGTTCGAAGACCGTCCAGCATGCACTAATATTTACAACCACTGCCTGTTGGGCACAAGATGCGATGCCCCAATCGCCTACGCCCTGAATCAGCTAACGTGAGTTGAATTTTGTGCCCCTCATGCTCTGGTTGTAAATACTTATTTGTGCATGCTAGACCAGAGACGGGTTAAGACTTTTGGAGGGCCCCTGGTGGCAAAGATTTAGAGGCCCATAGACCCAGGGCCGTAGTTAGAGAGTCGTGTGTAAAGCTAACACCAGGGATGCAGGCGAGGAAGAGAGTAAAATCGGCTGAAATAATTCACAGAGGAGAATATGCCCATAACTATGGGGGGAGGGGGGGCAGCGCACGGTTCTATCAGGGGTGAAAGGTCATCTAGCTACGGTGCTGCAAGCTAAAAACAAATGTGTACGGAACTGATGATTTTTTCGGAAAAATTTCAGATTTTTATTTAATTTCAGATTTTTATTTAATTTCAAATTTTTAGTGAGTTGCTTAAACTGGCAATATAAATGACTTTGAAATATCGATTTCCCCCCCTTCTTTAACCTATATAGTTATTATTGTTCATAATTTCTGAAAAAATAGAATAAGCAGTAGTTACGTTAAGAAGACATTGAATTAATATTAATTTATTGTGTGATGATGGCTGACTTGGGTTGGTGTGATGAATTTGATTGATGCACTTGATCAAACTTATCATTGACCAACAACTTGTTAGCTGAATTAATTATTTAGAATAAAATTGCTGTTTGTTATTGTAATCTAGTAGCCAAAATTGGCGAGATTGAGATGACACCAAAACTACTACAATTTCCTTAAAATACTGATTCGATTCCTCTGTAGTTAGGTTAGATTCTTCAACGTTGAATCCAGGTTCAATTTCTCAACGTTAAGTCCAGGTTCGATTACTCTAAATACAGGTTTAATACATCTGAAACAACCATCAGTTCAATTCCTCGGTATTTACTTCTAGGTCCAATTCCTCAAATCCCCAGGGTTAATTCTTTGTACCTCGGAATTTAACTTTATTTGCAGATGAAAATATTTGGGTCGTTTCGCACAGTGGCAATGGTACAATAAAATTTCTCAAGTACCCAATACCCTGCAACTACTAGAAATGAACTCCCAGAATTAAATAATTTAAAATTTGTATTTGTAAGTTATCAAAGATTGCGTTGTGAGAATTGATTAGTTACGTACAAAACCCACGGAATATTTATATACCCAGACTCGAAAGCTAGAGATCGTAGTGGCATGACACAAGAAATGTATAGGTTCAAATATATTTATTAAAAGAAAAAATAAGAACGGGAATACAATTAAAATTATTAGGGTCCCAGTGTGGGCCTACTAGTAGACACAATCTAGATTGATTTAGGAGATGAGTAAGCTGCATGTTTCAAATGCTTCCTTGCAATATGACAATTACTTGAATTTAGCTATTTTAACAGGTCAGTATGGAGTTTTTTCACATGATAAATTTTTAGGTGAATGTTCACCCTACGAAACTGATATATGTGGCCATAGCATAACTTTTGGGCCATATATAACATAACACAAAAATATATTGGTTAATTAATATACTAAATCAACAATGGGTAAAAAAAAACCCAAAAAAAAACCAATGCCCTGCGGTGGCGCAGTGTGGTAACGCGTTCTCCTATTGCGCGGCTAATCCGGGTTCGACTCCCAGCAGTGCAAAAAGAACGCTTACTCAGAGATCTCATAAAGATCGCACTGCTCACTGTAGTCCGGGGTTTGGTTCCCTAGGCCTTAAGAGGTTCGGATTCCTCGGAAAACAGTAGGTCCCGGCGCAGCATGACCACTGTAGTCTTTGAGCCGTAAAACCAAAAAGAAAGCGAAAGAAAGCGAATGATAAAACAACGAACAGGAAAAAAAAATGTGCTAACGTCCGATTTTAAAATGCCCACAAACAAAAAGATCTTTGTTTTCTAACATTTTCTACAACGAAATTTGATTGATCATGGCGCTATGTCAATAGCTAAAGAAGTATGAACTGAATCTCCCCTCACCATTTCCATCCTATTCGGAGGATCAAATTGACATCCAAATACTGAAAGCGCATTATTAAACCATCATAAAAATATATTGCAACGTTAAGGAAAAAAAAAGGGAGCCATCGTTAAAGGACTTAAATGCCTTTCTTTTAAGAACAGAAGATTCGTTGATGGTGGAGAAATTTTTAGCCTCGAATTTAAAAAAAAAAAAAACCAAGGACGTATCTATTAATATTGCCAGCCCAATACTGTTTTAGACATATAGCAAAGTTAACAATGCAAAATTAGACGAAAAATTCCAAGTTACATTTGCTGGCTTTAGGGAAATCTATTTACCTTCAAATCTTCGCATATGGGCAAGATTATCATATTAGTCTCGGTAACATTCACCCCAGTTACATCTCTGGTTGCGGAATGTAGATTTGCAAGCTGTCGTCCAATTAGATGGTTGGATGGACGGCCGCTGTGGTACGATTAGAAGCAGAATAGCAGACAATCTTAGCCAAGGCAGGAAGCAAAATGAATCAACCAGGTAATAAGTTCGGATTATAATAATGACCTACTCCTATATTAAAAAAAATATTGCATAGTTCCATTTACACAGAAAAAAAGGACAAAAAAATGGGTAGGTGCACGGGCTTCTCTACTTAAGAATCCCATAGAAAGAAATCTTCCCAGAAACACTTCGATTGCGAACATCAGATTCCTAAAATTGTAGAAGTTTAACAGCCACGATAAAAATTAAAAGGGTGAAAAAATAAATTAAGAGTCGAGCACCAGTCCAAGGTCTGTTCAAGGACTATTGACCCGTTTACAAATACTTTTCGGAGTCCTTGAAAGTAAAGCACTACTTAAGGATTTCAAACGTTCATTGAAAGTCGACGGCATGCCTAATGTACATACATATGGCAGCCATTTCACAGAGATTCTGAATTCCTCTCAATGACTTTTCAGGAAAATGGGAAATGTAACATTTATTTATGTTAAAAAAAGTGGAAAGACCGATACGTGGTAATCACGGTAGACAGTTTTCTGGAGAGAGGTTTTTTTTTCTCTATGGTACGAGTTGCCAAGATATATCAAGACACTGCTATCTATCTCAATGCGATC
>QLNU02015270.1:23459527-23530672 GCA_006491805.2 Dysdera silvatica
TATTAACAAACAGTTATTTCGACACTGGCGTAAGGTTTAAAAACACGACGTTTCGGGAGCCAACTGCTCCCTTTGTCAAGTGAAGGCAGAATTCTGTCTTCACTTGACAAAGGGAGCAGTTGGCTCCCGAAATGTCGTGTTTTTAAACCTTACGCCAGTGTCGAAATAACTGTTTGTTATGGAATCTCCTGGTGAAACTCTGTATTGTTTCACTGAAATTATTTTATCTAGGAGTGATTCCCATTCGTGTTGAGTTGCTTCAGTGGCACGGGATATATATACATATATAATGAAGATAAACATTCAATAAAATACCACGGAGGTGGGGGCACAAGAGTAGAACATGCATGGTTCCGTAGAGTTCATTGTTTGATATTTTTTGTAGGCAATAAGAAATAAGAAATAATCAGTGGGTACTAATATTGATATAGATATGAAAACAGGTATATTTTAAAATATAAGACTAACTATAGAGAATTTTAAAAATAAAATATACGTAAAAGTACTCTGTTCAAAATCCAGCACATAGAAATTTATAAAAGACCTGAACGATATTAAAAAAAGTATTAATACTTAAGAATCGCATGTCTTCAGAAACGCGCTCTCAGAGTCTTAACTTGTCGATCTGGAACTATTACTGGGGATCCGTGGGTCCAGTTTGATATCTTATCTTTTGACAGACTGGTCTGCTACAGAATGGCTTGCCTAATGTATAGAAGAGTCGTCATGGGTTATTATACTGAGCTGATTGACATCACTGATAGGACTATGTGCTATCCTCTTCATGGGAGGAATACCATATATCCCTATCCATCTAAGCAATAACTTTATACATAATTATATAAATTCTAAGGGCCCAAGGGTTTAGAACTCCTTGCCCGCTTATTTGGCTATCGTTCGAGCATACGATGGCTTCAAAATTGCAGTTAGACGTTTCCTAATGGAGACGTTGGATGGCTCTGCTTATAGAGCCGGGCTAATTGGAATGTGTTGTACAATGCCTGAATGTATTATACTGATGGCAAAATGGCTATACTTCTATATATTTGAGTCACACTGTTGAATTGGAGACGACTGGTTTTGCCCATTTACCACCGCTATTCGGTCAACTAGCATTATTTTGGCTTGCTTAATTCTTGCCATCAATTCTTTAAATGATATTTGTACTCATGTTTGTAAAAATTGCAACACCATGAAGGACTCGTCCGAATTGAATGAAATTTAATGTACAAACGACCTGTGTTGATACAAATAAACGATTAAAATTACAAAGCAAAAAACAATATTACATGTCGAAAATCAGTATTTGGTGAAGCCACCACGCGCTGCAATAAGTGATGCTATACGACGTGGCATGGAATCAAACAGATGTTGAATGTGTGCCTGAGGAAGAGCATTCCAGATTGCTTGTATGCAACCCCAAAGTTCATCTGTAGTAGCTATGGGACGAGGATCACGAGCGAGACGCCGACCAACGAAATCCCACACATGTTCAATCGGCGACATATCCGGCGAATAGGCAGGCCAAGGAAGAAGCTGTATCTGTTGTGATGAAAAGAAGTATTGAACATTCCTGGCAATATGTGGGCGGGCATTGTCATATTGAAATACAGCTCCGGGAATGCCTTGAAGGAAGGGAAAAACTTTGGGCTCCAAAACTTCATTGATGTACCGGTTGCTGTTAAGATTACCCACAATTCGTAGCAGCTGAGATCGTCCATGATACGCAATAGTACCCCAGACCATAACGCTGGTGGGTTCGTCCACTATGACGTTGGATAACGCACTCCGGAAGGTGGCGTTCACCCGTATAGTATATAAAGGAAATAAGTAATACTGATCATAGAAAATCCTGACAAACTTTGTCAGTTGTGTTCTATTTGCACACATGAAATTAACGTTGCATCGATTTTCTCTTTAGAAAAGTAAAAACCATGATTGTTATAAATGTAAGTATTAATTTCTGTTCACGAAATTGTTAAGGGGAAGGGAAGTATGATAACGCAGTCAATATTCTTTCCAAGTAAAATACTTTTTGATAGTGGAAGCAAAGAAGAAAATATAAATCTGAGAAAGTACAATGACATATCACGGTATATTTTCATTTAAATATAGAATAATTTCATGGAAGATACGAAGATACTGTAAACCTATTCAAAATAAAGTTGACATAAAAGAGTTTTAGAAAAATAAAATTTATATGAAAATTCTTCATTAACCCTAGAATACGTAACCAGTGCCAATATTAGTCTATGAATGCTTGTTTTCTTGTTTTTTTAAGTCTAGCTAAAATTATCATCCAGTTTCTTCTGTCATTTAAAATTATATATTTTTAATATGTTTATTAAGTTTGTACAACCAGGGTCAAATTGACCCTGATGAATGGTAAGACGATCTTGCAGGTTTTGTGACTGTAATTTCTAAAATTTTCTGCATTTACTTCCTCCACGGTTGAAAACAACTCTGAATACATTTTTCAAATTTATTTTTTAAATCTCTTCTTAACGATCCAGTCAAGTCAAGTACCACGAAAGTAAACAACCCTTGGTATACAAAAGTTTCTGATTGCCTAGTTTGTTTCTCCTCTATTCGATTTAGATATTCTATCCTCTGGATTTGCCTTTTTGTAAAAGTATTTTATTTGTGAATTAAAATTTGCTGTCTTAAAATACTTTTAATAAAATATTAATTTTTACTAATTTTGAATGGAAATTTCATTCGAGATTTTTACTAGCTAAACAAAATTCAAGAGATTCCTCTAAGTGTATGATCTACTTCATGATTCAACCTAATCTATTATATTGCATAACAAATTGTATACAATCAGAATTAATATCATATAACATAATGTATAAGATGTAACAAATTATACTATCATAGTATATAATATAAAATATATGAAATAGTATATAATATTATTATAAATTATTTATACTAATGTAAATATTTATTGAAGATGTCAAGAGTGGACTAACTGTGGAGAAGCAATCCCATTCATTGAATGAAACACATTTTTTATTGACGTCAATCAAGGATGAAGATGATGATGATTCGCCTTCCTCATATGAAGAGCAACACTCTATAGAAACTAATGCCATATCAAACTGTGAAAGTGATGATGATGCAACTTCAAATAGTGAAAGTGAAAATGAGTCTGGATTATCGAGTACTCAACAAAGTGGCAGAGTTCCAAGTGAAGGAATCGCGAAATCTAGTACAAAGTAGGCAGAATGTCCTCGTGTACAAAGACAAAATCCACAGCATAATATTATTCCGTTCCACATCGGGCCTACAAGAAATGTAACTACTGCAACGCCTAAAAGTGCATATGATTACTTCATTTAGCCGAATATTCTTCAAGAAATATATATCTGTACAAATCGGCAAGGTAAGCAAGTCGCCGAAGAGAGACGAGTGTCATGGAAAGCTGTGGAAGTTGAAGAACTGCAGGCTTTTATTGGAATATTATTGTTAGCAGGTGTCGAAGAAAACTGGGATGTGGCAATACATGAATTATTTACGTCATGTGAATATAATCCGCATTATCGAACCGCCTTCGCTATTGATCGATTTGAGATTATCCGATGCGTTTTACGTTTTGATGACAAGCGAATGCCAGCTTTTCGAGAAAAAACTGACAAATTCATAGCAATTAGATTCATCTGGGACTTATTACCATCTGCAGGAAAAATTATGTTCCTAGTAAAACAATGACTATTGACGAACAGTTACTGCCTTTCAGAGGACGATGTAAGTTTAGGCGGTATATGACAAATAAGTCTCCAAAATATGGAATCAAAATATTTTGGTTGTGCGAGGCCTCGAATTCCTATGCCGCTAATGGTCAGATTTATGTTGGGAGGCAGCCAGAAGATGAAAGTGGAAAAACCTGGGATTTCGTGTATTGGATGATCTTTCATTTGTAATTATAAACAGTGGTCGGAACATTACGGTGGATTATTTTTTTACTAGCCTACCATTAGTAAAGCATTTATTGGAGCAGAGGCTAACCATTATAGGAAGCTTGCGTCAAAACAAACCTGATATTCTTCCCTGTATGAAAGCGAGTAGACGTCGACCATTGTATTTTTCGACACTTGGTTTTAACAATGAAATAACAATGGTGAGTTATGTCACAAAGCCAAGAAAATGCGTTGTGCTTTTAAGCACAATGCACCATGAAAACATTGCAAGTGAAGGCACTAAAGCCAAGCCTGAAATCACAACATTCTAAACAGCACAAAATCGTGTGTCGGTACTTTGGACCAGTCGTCAGGAACATATATGTGTAAACACCAAACGAGACGGTATCCATTTGATGTTTTCTGAAATATTTTAGATGTGGCTGCCATTAATTACATGAACATCTTTCAATACAAAATCCAGATTATTACGGTAAAAATGTATTTCATAAACGTCGACTATTTTTGAAGGAGTTGGCGACAGCTTACATTACTCCACATATGCCTACAAAGAGCACCCAATTAGCGCTTAAACTTCCGATCAAGGAGCCCATGGAACTTTGTGGAGTGGGATTTGAGAAGGTGGTACCCGCCTCTTCGACTGGATCGGTAAAAAGAAAGAGATGCTCAGTAAGTTTGCTCGTATACTAATGACAGAAAATCATCTACTTGTGTAAAATGCAAAAATAATGTTTGCAAAGAATAGAACGTTATAGTTTGCCAGTCACGTTTTGTAATATAAACAAACGAGTAAGTCAGAAATGAATATTGCCATTATTTCGTTGTCATATTTCTTGAAATATTTAATCATTGATTTACCTCTCAATTATATACATATATTAATAAGTAGTTGCATATTAATAATTGAAAAATGCAAATATGCACTGTGTAAAAGGTATTTACCAATTTTATATTATTCTAACCATTATGTATCTGGGCTTGAGCTAGCTATTCGCCTAGGTGAGAAATGAAAACAAATCATAAAATTATCTGCAAAAAATATTTTCACTAAACGAATGTCTACTCATTTCTTAGGGAGCTCAAAATAAATAATGATAACTTTGACCAAAATAATTCATGAAATTGAGTAATTTATGGACGGACGATATTAAATTCCTAGCTCGGGTCCTTTATAATTTAATTTATTACTACTAAATTATTAAATATATCATATACAATGTTAGTGATCTATTGGGTTATCAAATTTAAAACTTAAATTAATGCAAGGAGATAATTCATGGAGGGATTGCAACGAAAACTATAATTTGAGGGCCAGGGTCAATTTAACCATGGTTACGCATTCGTGTAAGCATTTTGGGTCAGGCATATAAGGGTTAAAATATGTTGAAACACAGATAGTGGATGTTAGAGGTGCTTATCTTTTCGGTATCCTCTTATTGAGCTGGTTATAACGATGCATATTTTTTAAATAATAAGAGTGGATTGTAAATTTAATTGAATTTTGAATTTCCTACAAAAGGCACCATAGCCTTATAAGTGAAAATTACTGCAATTCAAGGAACAGATTCCAACACATAATAGATATGCACGTGAGAGTTCTGTCTCCCAATACTTATCAATTGCAACTCACATCCTTCATAAAGTTGCATGTGCCAAATTGACAAGTAGAGGCGAGATGAGTTCTACAAGGCCGCGCCAAAAATGAATAAAATAGACCAAAATTTCGAAACAAATAGACATAAAGCGATGCATCATCTGCCAGTCATGGACCTTCAAGAAAGCGAGTATCCTCTTTACATTTCTTTACATTTTTCATTACATCTTTTTACATTTTTCTACTATTTTTGTTTCTCCTACTTCTTCTCTCGGTCCAGGCTACAAGGAAAAACATTCTTACCCTGCAGCCTACATAGATTTCATCTTTGGACTTCAACCTTCACTCGCATCAACATCTTCGAGTCAAGACTGTTCATAAACTATGTAAATGTGATATACCTGCGAATGTAAATCCTGTTATAACTCTGAGGATCGGTACCCGCGAATCTATATCGTTATTGTTTCCTGTCGAATACGTGAAATCCCGTGCTCTGTCCCCCGGAAAGAGAGCCCCGTTACTAGCATCGCTACTGCTCTCTTTCCATTTCTCAAGCAAACCGTTTGTATGGTCTCCTGATGTACATAATAACAAGGAATAAAGTATTACTTACTTACTTACTTACTTACTTACTTACTTTATTGGGAGTACAAAGATGGCTACAGAACAAGTTATTATATATTGGTCAGGTATAGAAGTTTTAACCTTAAAACGATAGTTATTTCTATAAAAATTTAAACATGTCCTTCAAAACTTATACTTATTCCTTGAAAATTAGTTTCTTGTTTTCAAAACAAAAATCCATTTTTCAAAACTAGCTTTTAAGGTTGTGATTCGTGTTACTGCACTTAGTCTTTTAACGCGTCTTTCATATTCAACCTTACGTTTAATATTACAAAAATTTCAAGTTAAAATGGTGAGAGTGGATAGTTTTCAAATTACCTTCTTTCGAGACGCTCTACTCTAATTTTTGAAGTTCGTGTACCAAGAAAATTTTATCATCTTCCAAAATTTAGATGCAGTCTTTTGACAGCCTTGAAGTTTTACCTTTTAAAAAATTCTCTCCCTTCAGATTTTTTCGTTTCATTACAGAAGTTTGAAATCTTTTCGAAATTACTTTTCCCCAACTTGTGGAAATTAAGCGAACACTTCTTTCTTCATAAACTCTTTCCAACTTCATCATCATTAGAACAGCAGAGGCTTACCCCAAATGAAAAAGTTGGACGGAAATCTCCCGTCCTTCAATCACCAAGTACATATCAAGCAACCAAAATCATACCCTGAGAAGTTTGGCAAAATTATAGTTTGATACTTAGCTTCAAGGATGTTACTTATGGTTGCAGTACAATTTTTACTTTGTTTCACATTAGTCAGCCTATGTTCGATCACCTCAATTATTAGTTTCGTAACATTTCTTCATTTCTTCGAATATCGTGGATATACGTATCTCTCCAAAAAGCCTTCAGATGCCTATTCTTTTCAAACATTATTTTAAAGTACCTCATTTACTGAATAAAATTTTTGCAGTCAAAATTTACACTGCTCAAATATTTTTTTCTAGACTAAATAAAACCGAATAGTTGTTAAATTATTCGTAAAGTTCGCCGGCGCCTGGTGGGACCCGAACTCACGACCTCCTGATTGCCGGTCAGGTGCTCTACCTACTAAGCTACAGGCGCAACCACTCTCTCCCTTACGAGTATATATATATGGCTTTCCATGGACAAGTTCGCTATTGGTGTGGCAGTACTGTGACTACCGTTGCCAAAGCGACAAGTAAGTGAAAGAAGCAAGAATGTCCGATATGAGAAACTGGATTTTTTGATATCATTAAAGCATAGTTTTTTCATATTAGCCGATGATGTGGCAACAGTAGATGTTAAATTACTCGTAAAAAACATAATTTGTCTTGACGAGTAATTTAACATCTATTGTTGCCACATCATCAACTAATATGAAAAAACCGAATAGTTGGAACCAAATATGCACTAAATAGTTGATTAAATGAGCCAATGAATGACTTTACACATTTACCATTCACGAGAAAATTCGTTCAGTGTTTCTGTCATTAAAATAATTGGAACACACATGAGGAGGTCCTTTGGGACGCTTTAGAAATTTGATCTACAGTTTAACAAGCGTTCTGCATCTCGGTCGCCAAGATGAAGTCTTGCACGAAGGCGAGATACTCGTTACCTTCCAACAAAGTTAAGACGCTACCCAGACTGCTTTAAGAGGGCGCTCTGTCAAAAACCGATATTCTTGGCAGAGGATATGTACACACACAACACATACAGGCTGTGTGATATATACACACAAAACACATACAGTACAACACATACAGGCTGTAGGATATATACACACGACACATACAGTACAACACATACAGGCTGTGGGATATATACACACAACACATACAATGTAACACCTACAGGCTGTGGGATATATATACACACACAACACATACAGTACAACACATACAGGCTGTGGAATATATACACACACAACACATACAGTACAACACATACAGGCTGTGGAATATATACACACACAACACGTACAGTACAACACACACATGCTGTGGGATATATACACACACAACACATACAGGCTGTGGGATATATACACACATAACACATACAGGCTGTGGGATATATACACACACAACACATACAGTATAATACCTACAGGCTGTGGGATATATATACACACAACACATACAGTACAACACCTACAGGCTGTGGGATATATACACACACACACACACATAGAGTACAACACATACAGGCTGTGGAATATATACACACACAACACATACAGGCTGTGGGATATATACACACACAACACGTACAGTACAACACATACAGGCTGTGGGATATATACACACACAACGCATACAGTACATGAATTTATATTGATTTCAATATTCTTCAGTAAAGTGTTTATATTATTTTAGCCGACGTATATAAACTTGAAAATGTAAAGTGTCGGTAAGGATTTTTCAAAATTCGCTTTAATATTTGAAATTATAACATACAAATTACTGAAAGGTTATAAAATTGATTGCACTATTCACGCTTGAAATATTTTTAAGTATAGGGATGAAACCGCAAGTAAATACTTTTAATTCATAATAATTTTTTGTAGGTAAACATTTGTTCAAATACGTTTGGTGTTTTATTTCAGCTATTTTCATTTGACTAGTTTGGAATCATGCACCATCGAAATATGGATTTTCTATGTAAGCTATTATTACACTTCACAGGGATAACACAATTGCCAAATAATGGTCAACACATAAAAGCCTCCGGGGCGAGACTTTTGTGAGTTTTCCTAGGGGGAATTTATTACACAATAATTTTTGCCATCCACGTATATTTAGCACAAACTAGAGATGTTTTTGTTTTTGGAGAAAACGTCTTTTTCTCCAAAATTACATAAGCTCTAGTTTGAGCTAAATATACGTGGGTGGCAAAAATTATTGTATAATAAATTCCCCCACGAAAAACTCACAAAAATCTCGCCCCGGAGGCTTTTCTGTGTTGACCATTATTTGGCAATTGTGTTATCCCTGTGAAGGGTAATAATATCTTACATCTTTACATACGGAGAAAAATGCGTTTGTTCTTGTCCTCATTCGTCTAGTAGGTCAAGACACTCCGGGCTAAACGGAGGGACCCTGGTTCGAATCCAGGATGAGGACGGCGCCTCTTTTTCTCCAAAAACAATAAAGCTCTAGTTTGAGCTAAATATAAGTGGGTGGCAAAAAAAAACATTGTATAATTAATTTCTATGATAACAGAATTGCATATTATACGATTGTTTCCTATTACTGCTTAGTTTTCTTTCATTCGGCGCATTATTATCTTTCTTTTGGAAAGTTTTTTTTGCAGAAAAACATATTAATTTACGCTCTGAAATAAATACAATATGATTCCATCGCCTTCAAGGTAGCAATTTTAATCGGATATTTACGTGCGTGTTGTGTTTTCAAAACTATTATAAATTCAAGATTTTAATCATGTTATTTATGAATATTGATAATGCGAGAAAATTATATGAAAAAGATTTTAATGAAAAGCAAATAGCGCGAATATAATAAAACAAAATTACGATAATTTTCAGGTATACTTTCGGGAAAAGCAAAAAAATTAAAGACTGAATTAGTATTAATAGTCAAGCAAACATCGAAAAACAAAATTTTATTAATTTTTCTAGAAATGCAGTTTTTTGTTAGGCGCGTTGGGAATTAATCGGCATGTACATTTAATTCGTTATTCATTTTCCCGTCTCATAAACGTAGACATTAAAGTGCACTTTTAAAAACGTGTTTAGTTTTATATCAAGATTTACTGCAACTATCAAACAGAATGCTGAGCGTCATTATTCTTAAACTGTATGGGAATTTAAGTCTAACTACTACAAGGTTAAAACAAGCAGTTTCTCAAAGAAATAGTTAAATGTGTAGTTTTCTTTAAACGTAGTGTCGTTTTTAAACATCATGCTTAAGCTAAAAGGCAAAATATATCGTAATGACAGAATGTGATAAAAATATTGAAAAATACAGAGCACTTTCCCATTTATATCATTTCTCTACTGGTAATTTAGTTTCTTACATTCCAGTGAATACTCAATTGTATTTAGTTTACAAATTTTCAAAAAAATATTACCTTTTATAAATAAATATTTGCTCATTTATTGACACGGTAAAACTTTTGTTTCAACACTGGTATAAGCTTTTAAAACACACGGTTTTTTACTGCCAACTGCTTTTATATCAAGTGAAGGCAGGAGAAGAAAAAGGGCACTAAGTTTATATAGTATCTCTTTATTGGTAATCGACCTCTGGGGAAAACCCATACTTGGAAATTCACCCTAGACAATCCCATTGAGGCAGAAATACCATCTGGCACGATGCTTTATCGGAAAACACCAGATGAGCATTTCCAATTAGAGCTTTAGTGACGACCTTGTAAAAAGTTCTTGTAGAAATTTTGAAATGCTGATGGCACAGCCTTTGAAGTAGTGGATATCTGTCACGTTTATAAAAAAGTATATTACGCAGTTTTTTCACGTTCTGATATTAAACTATCGTAGCTTTCCAGTCTGGTTTGGGGTCCTGTTCAAAGACATGTTCAGTAATTTTGTTCAATTTGTCTGTTTTAGCCACTGCATGTATACGCCCTGTTAATCATTGACGCATCAATCTTCTTCTTGTTTTCTAAAACATTACATCTATGTCAAAGTAAAAGTTATGGAACCTTCTGGTGAAATATTACGTTGTGTTTTTCTCTGTATGCTCATTTAAAGAATTATTTTGAGGCATAATAAAAGTTGATCAGCTTTAATTTTAACAAATTTGTAAACAACAAAAATTATCAAAGACTAAACAAAACATTTGAAACCATTTTTTTTTTACCTTACAAAACATAGAGAGTAACACAATTGTAGTTGAATGTTTTACAGATTTTCAAAAATGTTTATCTGTAAGAGAAATAGCGAGAGAGAGAAAGGCAGAATAAGGATATTAAGAGTCAAATCCAATAGAAAAAATTTCATCTTCTTACTCAAAAAAAAAAAGAGTTTAACATAAACAAAAACCCATGTCAAATCAATATCTGCCATAAATTGAGACCAGAATGGTTAAAATGTCTTTTAAATCGACCTTTTCGAGTACGAAAATTTCAAGACAAGGGTATTGATGGTGAAATCAAAGATAAATGCGAAGGAAAACGGAGACGGGGAATAAAATGAGAATCACTGCCGCCTATCACCAACTAGCAGTCTAGGCATCGTTAAAAGGTCATTAACTCTCTGAGTGATCATTACGGCCCTGCGTTTCCGTCCTCCATGAAATCTTTCTTTTTTTCTACTTTTCCGATCAGGCGCCGATGTCCTAATTGCAATTCCTTTTATCGATAAAAGTTGAATGGATTATTAAATCCAGATAAAGGTGCTACTCACAGTAAGACAGATCGGGAGACGATATGTTGAAAAACTGCAACAATTATGTTGCTTAAGCAACTGAATAAACCGGACTTGAGATTTTAATTAAAATTATTTGTTCGCTGACCAAGCTTATCAGAGGATAGACGTAGAGGAAGTAATTGTTACGGGTGTTGGCAAAAGTTTTAATTTATGATTAAATTTCTTCTCTAAATTTCCGGCTCGTTTTAATAAAATTAAAATAGCTCTTAGTTTTGCTTTGCGAAATAATGAAAGTTGTTAGGAAATGATTTAATTGGACAACATACCGTTCACAAAGTTTAATTTTAGTTTCGTAATTTTGGGCTTAAAAAAACAGAACACCAGTTGTTGCATATATTCGTTTTAGAATATTAAGTTTCAGTCTTATTATAACATTAATGAAAAGCATATGGTGTTTGAGTTTTATTAATTATTGCGATATATGGACTTGTGTACATTTATAATGCAATTAACATCGTTTTTTTAAAACATAATATAAGACATGTTGTGTATAAAAATTAAGTCATAACTGAAATACACATGCACATATGGCACGTTGATAGTCAAAACTAGAGTCCGGATTATGAACAAATGCATATGCATTTGTATATTTTAGAATCAATGCATACAAATGCACAAAAACCATGAATTTCCAGAATAAATGCATATTTTAAGGGTTTTAGTAATTTTAAGAATTTTATTATTTCTTTTTCAGAATTTTTTTTTCAAGTGTACTAAATCCAAACTTTTCTGTCATTCTTTACCTAAGCAGAAAGGCATAGGAATTTGAGAATGTACACCTTTAATTTAAATAAATTATATGTCCTAGGATGCCAAAAATATGGCCATAGCTAAATTGTTAAGCCACTATCCTTTATTAGGTAAATTGATGGTATTTTTGTGGCGCAAGGGCAATAGTCATTCTGCGCTTCCTTATTAGGGAAACTGAAGATTTAGTTCTGTTGTGCTAGACTGGAGGCTGAATTAAGGTCAGATTAAACGCACACTTGCATGGGTTAAAACGCACATCATTTTCTATTAATAATATACGTGCATGATGGCTTATAGCGTATGTAAGTCCTACGTAATAGAAAATCAGCAATATTTTATAAATGCTTTCTAGCTGTGTAGAACATTTTTGGCCATAAAGCCGCCATTGAATTATTTGTTGTTACTTACTTATTTGTATTTCATTTAATCCCACTAATGCGCTTCACACAATGCACGCAACGCCCACCCGGCCTTGACTTCGGGAAGCGTGGGCTTTGTCAGACCTCACTGTCTTTTCCCTACTGCTGCCCTGGCAGGTCGTCTGGCATTACGAAATATATTTTCCCAATAATAAATCGTACTTCTATAGTGTAATTATAACATTATTAGAGTTATTATATATTTTCAAGTTAATTTTCATGCTTTTCTTTCTCAAATTATTTCACAATAATCAGTACCACGTACGTTATTTTTAAGTTACCGTTCCTTAGAGAAACGGAGAATTGTTTGTAATGTCATGACATTTGTTTGAATAAAATATTGTTATTACTGAATGATAGAAGACAAAGCTTAATTGTTCAGAACACAGAGACGCACATTATTATAGGCCCTAATAAAAATTGTATTCACGGAATCTATCATTTTATGTGCACCGAATACTTTTATTCAGCAGTTAAAAATAAATTTTATTTTTAACTCTAGAGCATATGATTTCCAAGTAAGTTTAAAAATCTATATATGCATATTTATTCATTTGGATGCATATAAATGCATGTTTTGAGATTCCTTAGTGCATATTTTTCTGGTTTTTAGCATATAATCAGAAGTGTATCCTAAGTAAGTCTTGGTTGTTTTTAGTTGGGAGAAGGGTTGTTTTGTATTTGCGTTCATAAAAAAAAAACAATTTTGTAATTGTACGAAACACAAATAACACAATAATCGCAGTTAAATAAAATTTAATTAAAATTAAAAGGGTGATAGCTATTTCGATAGCGACAGCTATCTTCATCGGATCGAAACAAAATTGTATTTGTAATACACATGCGACAAACATTCATGGTTGCCGTCACACCCGGTTGAAAATTGGTTATGGGCTGACGGCCGCCTCTCCGGCTATGGAACAAGAAATTAGATGCTACGAGTTACTGGCCGCGTCTCGAGCCATTGGAGGGAGGAATGCTCTCCAAATGGAAGAAATGCTATTGACAGGAACCTGGTCATTAACGTTAGATAATGACCGAGTTAGGTAATAAAGTTAGATAATGACCGAGTTAGATAATGACCGAGTTAGATAATAACGTTAGATAATGACGAGTTAGATATAGAATGTGAAAGACTTTATAGAAATCCAGGTCCAACGGAGTACGGACTTTTTCAATTAGTTGGGCCTTATCGAAGGGAAAACTGTGATCAACTTTGCAGGCGTGCTTAGCCAGAGCTGATTTATGTCGTTCTTGTTTTCGAACATAGGCCTCATGTTCTTTCAACTGGAAGCGAAGACACGCACGTGTATTACAATACTATTTTGTACAGGTCTAATGGCAGTAGCTGTCACTATTGAAATAGCTATCACCATTTTTAATTTTAATCAAATTTTAATTTTAATTAACTGCGATTATTGTGTTATTTGTATTTTGTACTATCTACGTGCAGTGTGTCATATATTCGTGTATAATTTTGTAATTGTAGTGCTTTTAGAAATTGTTTATTTTTTTGTGTGAGGTTTACGATGCAAAAACGGGAAAGGCCGTGCTTTGCTGGGACCTATATTTTTCCAACTTATATTACTACGAACCTTTATAGAACCTACATAAATCCAAACATCCCAAGACAGGGGTCTTCAACCCGCGGTCCGCGGGCATGTTTTTTGCGTCCCGCTGGCTCATGAAAAACTACAAATTGTTGCACATAAAAATACATTCCTTGTGAATCTTAAATCTATGTATTTTATTTTATACTGTTCACATTTAGTAATAAATACCTTAAAACTCTGGGGAACGAAAATAACACGCAATATTCCCTCAATCCTTTTTACTTTAATCAGTGGCGCACCCAGGATATTCCCAACGGGAGGGGGCCCAGTGATAAAAGGACTTTTTGGTGGAAAAAATATCCAGGGGCCCACAACAATTACGGTTGTTTTTCGTGTTCATATAGCACTATCAAATTACTAGTAATTCTAAAGTGTAAGATAATTAATTAGAAATATTAGATTTTATATAGGCTTATACAATTTTACAATGGCCAGCTTTTGTTTTCCACAAAAGATCACTGTTTTAGTAATAGGTTTAAAAATAACCCTATTGTGCAAAACTTGCTTTTGCTTGCCCTCTGTCCACTACTTGATCTACGGAAGCCTTTTTTCCTTTTGCGACCTTTAAAAACTCATCGGCTTTGTGAATTGAATCCTTATGATAGAGAAAAGTTCTATGTTGGCTGAACTTCTTCAATGGCATTTTCTTCCAATTATTAAATTCTTTTGAAACAAGTTGATGTGTGGATTGTGTCGATCTTAAACAGACTTAATGGGGTGAAAAGAGAACACACAAAATTTTCTATAGGCACTGTCTTCCACTTTTGAGTAAGCTAGATAGTTATTCTTACTCAGTTCAGATGAGCAGAACTTGCAACTGTGGTGAGATTTTCCTTGCCTTTCTACAGCACTATTGTGACTGTCGTGAGAAAACTGAAATTTGCATATGGTTACCAAAGAGATTTTAGCACTGTTATCCTTTCTTCATCAGTGAGGCTAGATTTCTTGTATAATTAAAAACACCTTAATAAAACATCATAATTAAAAAAAGTTGGACTGAAAAAGGTTGAAGACCTCTGTTCTAAGACCTAGGGAAGCAACTAAAGAGTATGTGAACATTTGCTCGTTAAGTGTTCTTTAAAAGAAAATTTCTTTGAAAAAATTATTGAATTATTTTCCATCAATTTTAAAAATTAAACGATTATTATTTTGCCCCCATATATTTAATATTTTATCACTTTTAAATTGTTAATTTGTTTTCTAGTTCCATATTTGTTCTGTGCTTGATTTTGATGTAAGTATTTTCTTCGGCATAAACAAAAGATATTCTCGTAAAAATTTTGTTTTCGCTTTCACTGTTTTGAGAAATGAACCCGCAATGCACTTCGATAAATCATTCCTTTATGAATATCTAGTCTTTTATCGATATCTAGAAGAGAATAAAGTATAAAAGCATCACAAAATCAGGTTCTATTCGATTATAAGCAAATTATGTTAGAATCGAAGGAAACGCGGAAAAGATTTGTGAAGACTCCTGTAATTTCGAAAAAATAAATCGCAATTTTTTAAAATTGTAAATGAGGACCATCGAAATCAACATTTTAGTAATTGGTATTTGTTACAACGGACAGAACAGAAACATTTCACAAATAACCGCAGATAAATGAATATCCGAAAGGAATAGAATAGGACCTAACTAAGGGGACCACCTTTAGTACTGGACTGCAGTAGTCAACATAGAGTGGTTGTCACTATGTGTAGGCATAACTAAGTTTCTGTCAGTTTTCTCATATAAAAAATGGCCACAATATTCATGTAGTCAATTTACCTTCGTGGCCACTTAACCAGGTTTCACTGTATATAGTTAATTGCATAAATACAATAGAACCTCTCTTAACCGAAACAAAGAGCGGACAGGGTTTCGGATGAAAAATAAATTGTGATTTTTAAGTTAAGATGGAAATACGCAACAAAAACTCAATATGCTCTCTAATAATTTATTAAAATTACATGCAATATGCACTACATGATGTAATCCCAAAGATGGTTTTTCCTTTTTTGAAAAAATCTTTAATTTTATTTTACTTGTTTCTTTCACATCGTTTTCGCGCTGCGGCATCTTGCCATATTTTCATTAGAAGGATGTCTGGAGGTTGTACTCCAACGGCAGTGGAGGATTTTAGGGGCGGGGAAACGTTTCCAAAAATTGTCACTAATCGCCCCCTTGAATGACCTCTAAATGCACCCCTGTTCATCAGATTGTTTAACAAGCCGTAATGCAATCTGAAAAAAATGCATTACATGCTGCAATTTGTAGGAGAAGCCTGTACGGTATTTCAGGTAAGCTTTCATGCTCTAAACCAGTAGAAAATTTCTTGCCTTTAAGCACTGGAGCCCTCGACAGCGGTGATACGGCTGACGCATTCTCGAAAGTTGCCCTAGTTGTCTTTTCCTTGCGGCTGTGGCAGCGCCATGTCAACAATATCTTGATCATTAAAATCGAGTTCAGAACCATCGCCATTTACCCTTTTACTCATCTCACTTTGATTAATTTCTTCACTTCTGGGAATGTTTTCCAAGTCTTGGAAACTATCTTTTTCTCCTCCTTCATCAGAAATCAGAATTCCGTCAAACAGTTCATCCCAGCATTTTACTAATGTAATGCACAGAATTTCGTTTTCTATCAGGAAAAGCGAATTTCTTTCAATGATCGTCAAAAAATCATTCTTAATGCTTTACATATTTCGATTTAGGAAGTGTTCAAGTATTACGTAAGCAATATTTTGGCCATTTCACCCCCACCTCAGAAAGCAAAATTTAACATTGGCTAACATAGGAAAATAAGACCAACGGCAACCCCTCCCCACAAGGTTCTTACGTAATACTTGAACAATCCTTAATCGTTATTTTGGGCAAAAGTGTTTCCGTTAACGGATGTTTTACTGTAACACGATTTGTGGAAAAGTTGACACACACAAATTCCTGCTGAATTTATAAAGCACACATTGCGTATATCAGTACAATGGTGCATCAGTTTTGTTCTACTTATGGCCTTTTTGAAGAAACTGCAATATCGGTGGGATAATGAGAGAGTTCGATTGTATTTTAGTTACTTCAGGAAATGCAGCATTGGGACTTCTGGTTCCAAGAAAATATAACCCATTATGATGTTACTTTGCCGCATTGTTAAGTAGTGATATGCTTAGTCAGGTTCTGCAACTTGCCAATGAACAGCATAAAATGGGGGAGGTTCGGAGAGAAATCATTATCCAAATGGTATCATCATTTTGTCTAGAGCGAAAAGGAACACACATCGGGTAACGTCGCTTTGTCTAATCCTTGTTTTGCATTTGGAGAACGCCAAATGGATGAATTAATCATGAGAAATTGTACATGTACCGAGAAGTGATATGTAAATAAACTAATTACGGAATCATTACAATCAATCACCTCATAGATTAAAGCAGAATTTCGTGCAGAAGAGAAGTACGAACAAATATTTACTTCTCTTCACATTTTGTATTTCCATAGCAGAACATTTGTAGCAAATAGTTCGAATTTCGGAAATGTTCCGAAAATTAATCTACCACTAAAAGCAATAAGCATTTTACGAAATAGAATACTGAAAACGAATCAAGAAAGTGTAATCCCCAAATGAAAATCAAATAAATATCAAATCCCTATTTTTAGACCTCAGGGAGCGTTCAATTATTACGTAAACAACGTTTTGGCCATTTCAACTCCCCCTTCCCCCGGTAAGCAAAAATTAACATTGGCTAACATAGGAAAATAAGCACAACGGCAACACTCCCCACGAAGGTGCTTACGTAACTCATGAACTCTCCCATATGAGTATTTAAACATGCAATTTTAATGATAAGTTACGATTTCATGCATAGGAGCGCCTGTTTTCGACGTGTAAGCAATAAGATGCTTTAGCAAAAGATGGAAATGTTTAGTAATTCGTTATTGCTCGAGCTTCGAATCGATTTTCAAGAAGTTATTAGATTAAGGATAATTTGATGCCTTAGCATTATGTCGATAAGCAAAAGCAACATCAGAACAACGGCAATTGATGAAGTAATGTAGTTGAGCTTGGATAACAACAACCCAAGACGTCTACTAGAACCTGTGACGGTTGTTTAGTTTGTCGATTGTGTTTACTCTAGGCCCTAGAGTGATATTCTAGAGCCTAGGGTATCATCCTGCATACGGATACAAGTTACCATAGCAACAAGACCTAACGCCCTTATCTCTCTCACTCCTCATCCATCTCTTCTCCATCTTTGTCCTTTCACATTCAGTAAAAGAGGAGATTTATAAACGATTTGTTGGCTGCAATGTTAGTAAATTTAAAGTTAGTGACTGCTTTTATATTAATGAAATATTTGCTTTGTTTTCAATATTGCGCAGATCTAAATATAAAGTTTCTGCATTAATTTAGCTTGGGAATTTTGTTTCATTCAACGAAAATGATCATGTGCGCATGAATTTTATATTATAGGATGGATATTTATAAAACTTTGCTGCTGTCTTTACTGATGAGTTAATGTCATAATTTATTCATCGTCCACAATTTATTTTGCATACATAATCTATTTTGCATAGAGAATTCTATTTATGCTTATGTATTAAAATTTGATATAGTTTTTACGTAAAGCTCTGCTTTGCAAAATAAATATAAGTAACTGCAAACCAAATAAGCAATATCTAGTTATTAGTAAAAACCAGTTACAGATATATTTATGTTTTGATAATTAAAGTAAATGTGTTCCTTTGTCTCGAGCTTCTACGTCGCCAGGATGATTGATGTAACGCTGTACCGAAACCTTCAAATTTATAGGGAACCCGAGCATCTGTTGCTAAGGAACCCGAATATCTCTCGCCAAGGAACCCAAACATCTCTTGCCAAGGAACCCGAACATCTCTTGCCAAGGAACCCGAACATCTACTGCTAATGAAGCCGAACATCTGTTGCTAAGGGAATCAAATCTCCGTTAACAGTAGTCCTTAAGCAGGTAAGCATTCTGTGAGATCATGTAATTGCTCGATGGCTCTACGTGGTAGCACTTCGTCACTATAGGGCCCAGACCAACAGAATATTCACAAAAATGAGTAAATAAAATTAGAAAATTAGTTAGAACAACATGGCGATGAAGAATCCAGAACTACAAAAGGTATTCGCCTTAAATTTTCTAGGTGCAGAATAATTAAATAGATGAAATCAGAAGATAAACTCATGTTTGTAAAAATTGCAACACCATGAAGGAATCATGTGATTGAGCTGAAACTTTCAGGAAATGCAAATTAGGGTATGCTATTCAAATGATTAGAATTTCAGAGTCATCGCGCATGCGTGGGCTGAGCAGCGCCCTCTGAACTGCTGATGGATCCGTATAAATAGAGGGCTGTAGCGGGGCGTGTATGGCTATCTGCTAGTGGTAAACGTTACATGAGACGTCACTATGCCTCTACGACGAAAGAGGGCGACATTTCAGCAAGTTACGGAGTTTGAACGGGGACGAATGATCGGCCTTCGTGAAGGAGGGTTTTCTTATCGTGCAATAGCAGCTCGTATGGGGCGTAACAGCAGCACAGTGATGCGAGTGTGGAAGCAGTGGGTTCAAGAGAACCAGACAACTCGGAAATCCGGGAGTGGACGCCGAAAGGTGACGTCAGCACGGGATGATAGACACCTGGTCCGCATGGCGGTGACGGACCGTTTTGCTTCATCTGGACAGTTGACAGAACGTTGGTGCACTGCTACAGGTGTATCATTGTGTGCTTCATCAATTCGTCGGCGTCTACTGCACCGTGGACTGCGTGCAAGAGTTCCTTTATACAGGATCCTCCTGACGCAAAACCATCGGCGCCTGCGGCTACAATGGGCTCATGGACATAGAGACTGGCGTGCTGATTGGCAACAAGTGGTGTTTTCTGATGAATCCCGCTTTAATTTGGGGCTCAGCGATAGCCACATTCCGGAATGCACTACCCCACGTCATAGTGGCCGAAACCCCCAGCGTTATGGTCTGGGGTGCGATTACGTATCATGGACGATCTCAGCTGCTACGAATTGTGGGTAATCTTAACAGCAACCGGTACATCAATGAAGTTCTGGAGCCCGAAGTTGTTCCCTTCCTTCAAGGCATTCCCGGAGCTGTATTTCAACAGGACAATGCCCGCCCACATATTGCCAGGAATGTTCAAGACTTCTTTTCATCACAACAGATATAGCTTCTTCCTTGGCCTGCCTATTCGCCGGATATGTCGCCGATTGAACATTTGTGGAGTTTCGTTGGTCGGCGTCTCGCTCGTGATCCTCGCCCCATAGCTGTTACAGATGAATTTTGGGGTCGCATACAAGCAATCTGGAATGCTCTTCCTCAGGCACACATTCAACATCTGTTTGATTCCATGCCACGTCGTATAGCATCACTCCCTATAATGATATCCTATAATGATGAGGAAAACAAAGTTATATGTATCATTGCTTGAATATAAACATAAATATAGATATTATAGATATAAAGGTATGCGTAATATTTTTTATTGCTTGTCTTTATTCGTTACGATTAGTCAGATCCAAATTTTTATCATGAGGAAAAATTATAGGATTCACCGGTTTTTTTTTGACTATTTTCGTGACGTTTCACAAATTTCTAGCGGAACACCTGGATGTTCATCGCCATATCCCAGGGTTCTGCGGAACACAAATTGGAAACATTGTATTAGAGAACTCGGTTCATTAAAATTCGTAATAAATAGCTAGTAGGTATATCCCATTACTTTCAAAATATACCATCCCCTTAACTTTTAATATAGTTACCTGCAACACAACTAGCTTCGGTTTAGAATATACGAGCAGTAGTTTCATTAATATAACATGATATATGAGATAGGAATCTAACTGATGGGATTACACACTAAACAACGATATTAGTTAAGTAAAGGCACAATGTAGTTTGGGTCGGGAAATATTGCAGCAGAGAGGAAGTTATTCCTATATCAGAGCTCATCAACTTTATGGTCTTGGAGAGTTTACTTCCACTAATGTATAATTTGTGTGGTTGGCTGAATTTTTTTTATCGCAAGAGTAGTAAATATCATGCTGCGCCTAAAACATGACTTTAAGTTTAATAACAATTCTTATTAGTAGGTTTATGTAGAAATGTAGTAAAATATGGTAAAATATGCACATATTATAATTAGTATCAACTACGGAAAAGGAAATACCCAATAAACACAAACATGGAAGAAAATGTTAAGTAGACAATTCATTCTAGTCTTTTAAAAATCAAGCGATACCCAAACCACCTGAAAAGTAATCTCAGTTTAATTTTATAAACAAATTTATACACACAAAAGGTTAAACACTGGTAAAATAGCAATGAAAAAGATCACCCAAGCTTTCGGACGCGTCAGCAGCAGTTCATCAGGAGTAATGACGATGTTATGTTTCTGTCTCTTTTTATACTTGAAATTTCTGGAAAAACCCTTCATCAGAGCAGTCCCGCAGAATGGAACAACCCAGTGGGAACCAATGGGAGGCCTCCAATAGAAATCATGGAAAAACCCAATGGGAACCAATGAGAAACCTATATTGCGGGGCACCTAATGTTGGGAAATCCCATATATTTCAGAGTAAGAGTTGTTTGTAAGTTTCTGGAAGTGGTTGTGATGTATTAATGGCTTTCCCATGTAGTTTGTAAGTTTCCCAAGATTCTTGTTTGTGATGTGCCGGTATAGAAGTTTTGTTGAGTCCCTGTCGGGTCCGTGTTGTAAAACGTGTTCTGCCAGACGTGAGGCTATGTCTCCTTTCGCGAGTGCTTGTTTGTGTTCTTTTCTTCTTGTTTTGATCATTCTTTTTGTTTGTCCTATGTAATGTTTGTTGCAGTCTTTGCATGGTATTTGGTATATGGCGCCTGTGAGATCTTCTGGTGGAACTGGGTCTTTAACTTTTGTAAGTTGTTTGCGAAGTGTTGTGACAGGGGAATAGAATGTTTTGATATTTGCCTCTTTAAGGATGCGAGAGATTGTTTCGGAAATGCCGTGAATATATGGAATAGATATGCGGGTGTGAGATGTATTGTTTAAAGATGTACTATTGGGTCTACAGTTTCTGAGAATGAATCGTTTAGGGTATCCATTATTTTTAAGTGCCGTGTGTATGTGTTTTGTTTCTGTGTTTGAAAGTGTTTCATTACTGCAGTGAGAATTCGCTCTAAGACTTAATGTTTTAACAACGGAAGCTTTGTGGCATGTTGGATGATGCGATTTAAAATCGAGATATCTGTCTGTATGTGTGGGTTTACGGTAAACTGAGGTGAAGATTGAGTTATCGTGAGATCTGTGTACAAGAACGTCTAGGAAAGGGAGTTTATTGTTCTGTTCTGTTTCGTATGTGAATTTTATATGTGAGTTTAAGTTATTAAGGTAATGGAAGAAGCTTTGGAGTGTATTAGTTTTAAGTATAACAATTAGTACAAGAATCGAAAACTTCATTTAGCACAAAAACGATTTACCACGAATGATGTCTCCATGAGAATTTTTAGAAATTGTTGATTCGCTTCGCTATAAAGTACAGTCGCTCATCTTCTCAGCTACAGAAAATTTCATAGAATTCGTGTAGATGCTTCACAAATCATAAGTCATGAATGATACAATTAAAGATTCACTGGTATTAAATCTCCCATCAGAGTGTACAAGAAATTATTAAATGTTATGAGTAATTCCAAGTTATGGGAGAAATACTGTCGAAAAATTGTAGCATGACATTAGGTGTGAAACAAGAAAATTAAATAAAAATATACGGATAAAACTCTTTCGCTGAATATATGTATATATATGCATGGATAACGCAAGTAAAAATTATTTATTTCAATCAATGAAAATATTTTATTCTAGAGTATATCTCTTGAAAATAATATTGTAAAATACTCTTGTCATATGGCGATATTCACAGATTGAGAAAGTTCTCATTTTGGGATTATCCATTAAGATTTAAATTGGAATAAAGATTTGTTTCGCAGCTAATAAGGTGAGATTAAATAAACGTCATTTTACTATTCCGGATGCAAAAACTTAAATCTATTTCCACATCAGTGGCATCGTCAATTTCCCAGAAAACGGGTTGGTTGGAAATGAATTTCCTTATATACATACGCGTAACAGATTAACATTGCAGCAATCAAGCTGATAAACATCGTCGTTGACGAAACCGCCTCCAGTAATTGGGGAAGTTTATATTATGCACAAGTCACTGCCAGCTTCATATATATACGCATGTAACGTTGGAAATCTTTACAGTAATGTAAGATTATTTCAGCCTGGGCGAAATATTTCCAAACAAACAAAATAAAAAAAGATAAAAATTATATTTCAGCCACTGAAAAGTTAAATATGCGAACTATCTTCCCATCGTTATGGATAATATTTAAAATATTTAAACTGGTGGAATATATGTTCTCTTAATGTGTGGTTTGGTAACGTTGCTTTTCTTTAATGAACAAAATGCATTTGCAAGAACAAAAGCCAAGTTTGTTTGTGGTTTTACGGCTCAAAGACTACAATGTTCATTCTGCGCCATGACCTACACTTTTCAGATGACTCAGAACATCTTAAAGCCCTGGGAACCAAACCCCGGACTACAGTGAGCAGTACGATCTTCGTGAGATCTCTGAGTAAGCGTTCTTTGCACTGTTGGGAGTCGAACCCGGATTAACGGCGCACTAGGCGAACGCGTTACCACACTGCGCCACCGCAGGGCCACAAAGCCAAAACAGGACGTCATGAAACTAAGAATTTGTAGTAAATTAAGCTAAAATTGCATTTATGAATATATTCCTAATGTTTAGAGTAATTTTCGCATGATAGCCGATGATGTGGTTGTATTCGATGATTAAATACTCGCAAAGAACAGTGAGTTTTTCTGCGTCTGGTTGAGGGACAAAAATCATTCTTTTCTTTGCGAGTATTTAAGTATTTAATATTCCTAACGTTTAATTGATTTTCTCAGCTTAGCCGATGATGTGGTCATATTAGATGATTAAATACCTTTAAAAAAAGGAATATTTTTTTCTGCGTTTGGTGGGAGAGAAAAATCATTCGTTTCTTTGCGAGTATTTAAGCATCTAATATTCCTAATGTTTAATTGAAATAATTTTCTGATCATAGATGATGTTTTGTATTGGATGATTAAATAATCGCAAAGAAAAGAATGATTTTTCTGCGCCTGGTGGAAAAGAAATACCATTCTTCTTCTTTGCGAGTATTTAAGCATCTAATATTTCTAATGATCTGAGAGGCAGCGGTGTTCCAAATCTTTCAATGACTTAATTAGTGAAAGATTGGCATACTTGGTCATTCATGTAAGAAGGAGGGGGTTGATGGGACTATAAACCCAGCAATTCGATGAAACTATGAATATACGGAGTTGTGGTTCTAACTCCCCATATCGAGTCTATGACTACCCTTACGAACTTCCTGCGTACACCTATGAACAATAGTACATATTGCCGTATTTGTCACATAATCTAATCTATGGAAGTAAAATGACTCACTGTGCTGAATATATCACAATCGTAAAATAACACAATGGGCACAGTTTTTTAACTATATGCTTTAATATAGCTTTAAAACGTTTTCTCGAAGGCTTTTAGCCCTCTTCGAAGAACCTTACACAAATTGATTGTGTAAGCTTCTTTGAAGAGGGCTAAAAGCCTTCGAGAAAAGTTTTAAAGCTATATTAAAACATATAGTTCAAAAACTGTGCCCATTGTGTCATTTTACGATTGTGAAATCTAACCTATGTTCACATGTCTATTTTCTGACTACAAATGATACCCAATAATATGGCATAATAAAGGAAATACATACTATACTACTGCGGTCGCGAGGATCATTATATTTTCCCATTTTTTTTTCCCATCCTCACTCTTACAATTCTTGGTATTATTTTTGAACAGTTGAAAATATATTAGAGTTTTAGTAGTTCTTGCTACCTCGTAGTTATTTATATATCTAGTTTGGTACTCTCTTTTTCCCCACTATCTGCTCAGTAAACCTCTTACAATGCAATTTATTTTATTTCAATCGGGAAAAGGAACTCCGTGGTATCTTCTCATCTGTTTACTGCTTCAAAGAAATATAAAATCGCAGTTACGAAAAAATTTAATTAAATCCGAAAATGCTGATTCACCAGATTCGCCAGCTTTGGCAAAAGAAACCGAATGCGAATCGGAGTTTCAAGCACCCCTTAGGACAAGGTTTTAAGATGTTTGCTTAGCACTCGGGAACACACTTCAGCTTTTTCCGATAACGGCGCCTAGCGTCAGCAGTGCGAAGACAGTTAAAGGAATAGTCATTCCAGATATTTATTCCTTTTTGCTTCGGCCTAAAGAAAATTTAGAAGAGGGATTCTGCCATGACCATTTCCATTTCTCGCTTGCGAGTAGCAAAACACATCATGGGTTGAAGGTGCATTGCAAATGAAAGATCACATCCGCGTGATGCTGCGGAAAATTTAGAAGCAGAAGATCGTTTAAATAAATTACTCTTTGGTCAAAAAGCCTTTTTATGATTTGGCAACCTCAGGTTAATTGGTCGGTTGTATATTTATGGCACAATGATAGAAACATAAGGCCATATGTATGGTTTAAAATGAAAGAAATTTAAAACTATAATGGTAAAAAGGTATTAAAACTACAATCAAGCAAAACGACATAAAAACATCAAGTGAGATCGAAAAAGCAAATATGAGATAAATTAAAAATGAGTCCATGATTAAAAGAGTCTCAAAATATCACGAAGGTTATAAACTACTTTGTTTAAATTTAATGAACATTGTCGATTAAAATTGGTGCAAATGGTTAAAACATGCAAAACGTTTGACCGTTCACCACACGTAGCATATATCTGGGCATCTTCTCCCTTATACTTATAGATATGTAGTATAAGATATGTAGGTGGGAGAAGCGTGCGTGCCCGATGCGAAATCTAGCCAGAATAACCTCTTTTCGACGGTCACTCCTATTGGCAAACTTTACTTTGAATGTTTAGGTACCTGACACTGAACGCTAAATTTTGGTGCATAAGATATATGAGAGAAAATATTGAATTAATGTGATCACCATCACAGATTTTTAAGGACCCAAATAAATTTTACAACGTATTATATATGCATTATATTTTTCACATGATCTGATTTTCAAGGTATTTACATAGAGTAATCTCAAATCGTTGTCCTCAAAGACTTGAAAGTTTTTTATTTATTCAAAAATATTCCTGCAATATGATCGATTAAATTTCTTTAAATGACATTCTTAAATTACGATGCTTTGAAGAATCTGAAATTCGCATACCGTAAGTAATTCTCAATATATTAATGTAAACACTAATTAAGGTTTTAATTAAAATTTTGAAAAATGGAACTACATCAAATAAAACAGAAATATGTTTACAAACTTACAAACCTTTTATTGGGAGAAATTTCGTCAGAAAACAACAAATTCATAATTTCAAAGGGCTCTACTAATTAACTTTTAGCAGAATTAACAAAGTTTGGAAGCTAATTCATTACCATTTTCAAATTTTACAATTACTCGAAATAGAGACTTTCTGTATGTTTCATTATTTCCGAAAATTCAATTTAAATTGAGGATATGTAAGAATACAATACATTTGCTTAAATACAATGTGTCAAAATATATTTCGTGCATGAATTTTAATTAATAACTAAGGGCATATTGCTAATTTTAAAAATATTTTATTATGGCTGAAAAACGAGATTTATGGATATTAAATTTTAAAAAGATAGAAAAAGATATTTGTGTCCTTTACGACGCAAGGGTTGAAAACCAGATGCACCGCTGATACCTAAATTTCTAGGGAATATAGACAAACATTTGCTATCATTAGAACCATACATATGAATAAGGCTTCTAAAAAAAAGGGAGCTGGTGAAATCCGCCATTTTGTTGCCATAGTATTACGTGATCGCATTAGCTGTTGTGTTAAAGTTGAGTAATTTACGAGTGTGATATTTTTGTTAAACTGGGGTGGAATGGATGGATGTGCCGCTGTAAATAGTTCAAATCGCTCGAGGAATAAACCAAGGATGTTTAGATTTGCAACAAACAGATCTTGTAAGAAAACATGGATTATTAATTTCCCAATGGTAAACGTTGTTCTATGAAACCGGAAGTATAAAACAAAATGGTGGCTGGTGCGCCGGTCTAGAATTTTATGGGCTCTACCTTGTGGGCAGAAAAAAGCACGAGTCCAAAGAAACGATTGGGAGTTGAACCCGAGTCGACATCCCCATAGACTAAAAATGGATTAACGTCATTGGGCGCCCGGTGCGAGCCCAAAATTTAGCATACCAACCATGCTAAAGATTTTTTTCAAAATAACTCCTTTTCGAGAGGCAGTTTTTTCCTTTATTTCTAGCGATTTCTTCCACAGGGCACTGAATCTTCTTACAAAACATACTAAATATTATTACAAGACTTTACAAACTTACTACAAGACAAGATTATTACAAGCCACGATAACAATTAAAATTTCTCTATAACAAATAACACTTAACAAAACCACAAGTACTTTTACTGATGATCCAAAAATTGAATTGTTTTAATATAAAAATTGAAGCCTCGTATGAATTTCAATTATCTGGAATATCCTCTATACCAGTGTTTCTCAAATTGTGGTCCGTGGCGACTTACTAAGTGTTCCACAGGATTGTCATCAAATTTCAGAAGAAAAAAGTAGAAACTGCCGGCGAAGCTAGAATTTAGGTTCAGGTGAAATTTAAAACATTTCTCATGAATATTACCCATTATAAACTTTACTTTTCGGCATTTCGTGAAAGGTTTGAATCCTCTGAATATATCCATGTTTTCTACATTATCTTATTATTATTATTTAATTTAATTAAGATGCCATTTTCATTGTAAATTTGACAAAATAAAATCGTAACTCACTCTCTCTCCATCAAATAGCTTTGCTCTAAACATTATTTTGTTTCAGGTAAGTTTGGCAACCAACCCATATTTTAAGGACATGGTCGGGGATTTTAGAATTTTTCTTCCAAACGTTGGAGCCTTTTTAAAGTTAAAAGCAAATAAAGAAGCTTAAAATTTACCCTAAATGGAGTTAAAATTAGCTACACATTATATTTCAAGAGATGAATAAATCACGCCCGCCAGTATACGTTTATAAGTCTCTGCCAATAAATCACATAAATCGAGGGTTACTTTGGTTATGCCTTTCCTTGGGAAAGGTGGAGGGGGATTAGTATGACAGTGGCTAAGCAGGGCTTAATAATATTAACCACAGTTGGCAACCTTAATTTCAGGAAATAGTTTTTTAATGGGGGGAATTTCTACCCCCTCTGTGGTCCACGATACAGAAAGGAATGCTTAATGTGGTCCGTGAGCGACTAAAGTTTGAGAAATACTGCTTTATACAGTCAAATAAATTTATCAATTTCGTTATAGTTTTCACTTCCCATATTTAGTTCATAATCGTCGTTAGGCCATTTTGTCGCCACTATTGTCTTCGTTGACACTGGAAACACCGCCATGGCCGTCATTTGGGTCAGTTACCACCACTAGAATTGAAATATATGCAGTAGTTTTAATACTTTAAAAGGTTAAAATGGTTATTTGCTTCAAGTTAACATTAGTAAAACAAATGCCCCCTATAATTTGCCTTAACGACGCCCTAGCGCACCGCCCTTAATCCGTTACTGCGTAGATGGATGCGTTATTATTTCGCCACGATAGGGCGACGAACCTACATTTTCCTGCGGAATCTGAATCTTATAAAGCTGGTCCACACTGGGAAACCGGGACTTTTTGGTCTGAGACCAGGTTCATTGTCTATAGACATCCAGTACGCCATCAGGTTGTCTAGAGACCATCCTCTAATCAAAATCGCTGAAAATTGGTCTCCCATCTGAAATAGGTGTCCTGAGACAATCTCTATAAACTTCTGAAATAATTTGCGACGTAGCTTGCTTTAGTATTCTGAAGATGTACATGATGTTGATGAATGAGTCACCACTCGTTAGAAAACCCAACGTGACGCAAACGCAACGTGAGGGAAAATATTTTTCAGAAATTAGTGTGCTGCTTGATGATCTTCCCCACCACCCCCAATCATTTGAAGCAGTTCTTCGAAGTCACTCGGGATTAATCTTGTGAAATTTCGGAAACCCATGCCGTCTTCCAATCTCAATGTGTGGACAAGTGATTATTGCCGAATCCAGGTCCCTCCGATAAAAACTCGCGCGTCAACCAACGTTTTTGTTTCCTGTTTTGATTTTCAAAAATAAAATCCACGTAAACAACGATCTCACATACAGCAACGGCCATGACGAAGAGTTTTCCAATACTGACTCGAGACATGCATACAGGTGTGGACGCGACACAAAATATATGCACTGTTTCAAGATATTGTCCACAGACCGTTCGGAATAATCTACAGAAAATCATGAGACCAGGTCTCCCGGTGTGGACTAGTCTCAACCCTCGAGATGCTGCACCGATTATTACAGGAACGCCAGGACCCACCGCTTCTGATCATGACATTCTTTCAATAAAAGAAGTCCAATTTTACAGCAAACAATAAGTGAAATTTTCTCTTTCTCACCCTACCTTAAGAGAATGTGACTTTGAAGGCAAGTGAAAAGAATTCGGCCAATGGTGGACCGTTCTTTTTCACAAATTTAAGTTGTGGGCTGTGAAATACTCTGCGCCTTCTCGAGGGTTAAGGATCTTGGAAACCATCCCTCATCAAACTAGAGTGAAAAGTTAGTACAACGCCAAATAATCGCATAAATAAGACATACCCAGAGCCAGAATTTTTGGAGGGGTACGGCGCCATGAAGACTTGATGCTACTTCAAAATCGTTGCCAATCCGACCTTATCACTAGGGTAGTAATTTTATTGCGGTGTGAATTTCCGTGAATTTTTGAGTCTTTTGCATGCACAATGCATTTCAATACGTTACCTGTACCGATTTTATTTTCAAAGTTTAAAATTTAAATTTAAGAATTAACTTAGCGAGCATTTTAGTTGGCCGAAGCTCCACGTTATATAGAGGCGCTACTTTAATTACACCAACTTAATTTATACTACAGGGGGCCCGGAAAAAACTTGCCTAAGGACTTAATCCTATCCTTAGTGAGATATAGGGTAGAAACTGTTTATTTGGAATCTCTTGGGAAGGATAGAAAAAATGGAAATATTGAGATTCTATATTTAGGCTTGATTGAAGGTATTTTATATAATAACAAGCATATATATATATATATAATTAAGACAAAATTTTAATAGACCTTAACAAAAAAAACTCTTATAGTTTCTGATTCATAGTTTAATATAAACGTCTTTTAATTCCTATGGAAAGAAGAGTAGAACTAACGTCTTATCATTCACTGTCCCCGCTCAATCCCCATTATATTCGAAGTTCCAAGTCCCTACTGAAGGGGAAAAAAAAATTCACGGTCTCTCTTGTGAATTTCTGAAAAATCAGAGATCTGTACTGCTCCATCTCTGTTAAGCCCTTGTTTTATCACTTTCGTGACATCTAGATAGTTGCTATGCAAAGGATGTTTCTCCATTGCCTTCCATTAAGAAATTGACACTTTGTTTCGTAGTCCGTAATTCAGGATATAGAGGTTTTGAAAGATAATTTTCAAGATAAACGTGGAAAAATACATGGAGTTTTGGATAACGATTCAGAGCAATACAAAAATTTCGAATTTTTTAAGTTCTATATAGACATATTAAACTATATATTTTAAGCATCATTGGAAGCCGAACCTTGAATAATGGTATCAATAATTCTTATCTATTTCTCTGTATTTTTAAAAAATTAGTCTAATTTCACGTGAAACTCATTTAGAAGGTATAAAATATGAATATTTAATGTTCGGCATCAAATTTACAGAATTCACCAAAAGAACTGAAATGCCTAATTAAATAAAATTAAATAAAATTTATTTAATGATACATATGATTAGAAACAACATCCCTTGAGAACTCGAACTTTAACAGCTATTTATTCTGCAGTTAAATATGCTACACTTTCTTAGTAACATAATTTGATTATTAAAATAATAAATATAAATAATGAAACTGTATATGGAAATATCACAATGGGAATTACTATACTCTCAAAACCTCAATTTTAATCTTTAAATTTGTATTTTATTTCAGTCATATATTTATGCAATCTAATTTTGATTTAACGATACTCGATTTAACGGTTGTTTTAATTAGTCTGGATTGAGTTACTTTGAGTCCAGTGTTATATTTTCCTGGATTTAAAGTTTACTTTCCTCGATTTGACGATCAAGTTTCGTCATTAGCCTCTAGTTGAAGTAGAAATTCAGTTTGAAAATCAACTCTTGTAAAAAAATGAACTTCAATTGAATGCACTCAATTGAATCAAATACTGGTTTACAGTGTGCAAAAAAGTATTCACTGCATTCTAAAATCAATGACCTTTTCGATGCATTTAAATAAATCGAAAAAGAAATATTAAATGCTAACTCGCAGGAAAAATCAAAAAAGTCGGCAAAAAATTTCTTTCAAAAGTAGTAATTGCATACCTAGTTGTAATTCATGTTTATTAAAATTAACATGTATTCTTTAGAACACTGTTGGTGAGCGTTTTTGTAATTTTCCTTTTCGACCATTTTTTATTCCAGTTTCGATCGATAGTGGGTCCATAGTTTTTGCTCGACGGAGGGCCGAAAACGTAAAAAAAATTTGTTTTTGCAATGTATCAGTTTCTGCTTTTAACTCATTTCATATATGAGTTTTCAGCACATGGAAGGGCCTGGGTCCCATCGGTTCCTGTGGGGATGGGCGTAGAGTTACATGGGCCATTGGGGCCCGAGTAACCTAATAATTTGAAATAAATTGCAATTTTACATATACTGTAATACACATAATATATTATCGGGCCCCATCACTAATTATATTGAGAACTTTAGCTTGATGCAGGTGGGTGCGTCATTGGTTTCGATAAGTGTGCTGCCCGAATTTGATGAAATCCTCAATTTACCGATTATTTTCACTAGTCCTGTGAAAATCGCTAAATCGAGGTTAGACTATTTTGTTTTTAATTTTGGTCTAAACTAGGAGTCTTCCACCTTTTTCAGTCCAAGTGCCAATTTTGCTTATCCTTGTTGGCCCGCGAGCCGCACTACAGCATCAGTGACGTTAAAATTGAACAAATGCAGATCCAGAAGGGCGCAGGATACGCCTCGCCCCCTGAACCTGTCTTCGTTGTCTTTTCTTACGTCTCGATACTGGTTTTCATTTCACATCCGAAAATATTTTCTGGATTCGTTCTCTCGTGGCTGAATAAATATAAAGGTAATGAAATGTAAGGGGCCATGTATGGAAGTAAAAACATTTTATACACTTTTCAGCATGGCAAAGTGTTCAAGTATTTTAGTGTGATTTTTGGCACTGCTTATTTTTAACAATCCTGTCAATATCAGGTCTTATTTTTGATGTTGCAACTCTAAGAATGTTTTAAAAGTGGACCTCTATTATTCTTGTTCTAATTTTGATTTTACCAACTTCATTGTTAAAAAGGTCTGTTCACTGACACATTGGTGTTCGTAGTAGGGGTTGATAGTGATCGTAACGTCCATTGCGATGAAGTATTATATATATATGGACATATAAATATATAGAGCTCTAGTTCCGTATCCCCACCCCACCATATGAACCTTCTGTGTAAGCTCCTGCGCAAATGTAGGTGTGACGTCAGTTTCAGAGAATTAAGTTAGATGCTTGAGAAGACGTTGTTTACGACATATGTTTAGAAAATAATTCAGTGAGTTCTAGGATGAATTTCTTTTAAATCATTGTTCAGCTGCAAATTAATAAAACTACCTCTTATGACTATATACGCTGGAAAACTAAAGTAAAACACAATTGAGGGAGGACCGCGTATTACTTTAGTTCTCTAGAGTTTTAAACTATTCATTGGGAAATGTGAAAAGATTAAAAATACATGGATTTAAGCCTCAGTGGGAGAAAGGGGCCTTATTTTTGTGGGAAACAATCTATATTTTTCCATGAGTGGGCGGCAGAATAAAACATGTTGGCTGGCCGTGGGTTCAACACCCCTGGTCTAGGCAATAAAATTGATTTCTTCTCCCTTGAAGTTCATAATGGCAAGCAGAAATTGATGACGAAATTAAATGCAGAATAAAATTAGAACAAAAGCATATCATTTCGTAATAAGACCTTTACTTTGCGATTTTGTTTATCAAAAAGCTTACCAATGGCCTTAGATAAAATGTTTTACGGTGCAAGGATAACAAAGGTCGTGCTGCGTTGGAACCAGCACTTTTCCGAGGAATCCGAACCTCTTGAGGCCTAGAGAATCAACTACCGAACTAGAATGAGCAGCTTGTCAGTAAGCATTCTATTTTGACACCGCTAGGACTCGAACCCGTGTGTACGGCATGGTAAGCAAACGTGTTACGAATAAATGACTGAGGGGCCGATAAAAATTAAAATTATTTTGTAAAATTTAGGCAATTATGAAGCTCATTTAAACTTAGTTGAATTAACCGTTTAATTAACCGTATTAATTTAAGTAATTAAGTAATTAATAAGTTGAATTAACTGTAATTAATTTTAATTAAATTCTTTTATGTATAGTTGATTTTCCACACGTTTATAATTTGTTCTTTATCGGCTGCTATGGGATCTTAAATATTGTCCCTTGTTAATTATTAAAAGTTAGTTTTTTACTTAAGTCAGAGAGCGTCAATATATTGCTTATGTTTTATTTTTTACTTTGCTTCATTTTTACGGATTAATTAACGAACTTTTTTTTTTTTAAATTCTCGTATATGGAGAGAAACTATTTTTAAAAATATCTCGAGCAAGGTATTTTGTTTGAGCTAGCTTAAAATAAAATATTTTCATGAAGTAATTTATGCTTATCAGGTTTACTTTTATATTATGGAAAATATTTTCTTTACTGATTTATTAATCCCTGTTGTTTTTTTTAACATTTACTACAGTCATTACTAATGACGTTATCTAAGTTTATCAAAGTCAAGCAGACTCATTTCGAAGCCAATAATTTTCTCTTCATTAATTTTCTATATGCACAGCCTACCATCCTAGCGTAGTTGTATGAGTAATTATGTGAAATACGCGGTTGTATCGATGATGCCATGTAATAGAGAGTACCATACTGGCAGAATACTATGGCGTACCATACCGAGAACACGAGTACTATACCAGAATACTACGAGTCGGCTCGTTATATAAAGCGTAACTACTCGTTAAGGTCCAGCATCCATATGCCGCTGCTGCACCCACTTATATAAATAAAATACAATTTTTGATGCATAATTTAAGTGATTGAGCTAATAATACAGCAGAGACAAAGAAATCCGGAATTCCGTTTTCTGATTTTGATCTGTGTTACTGTTTAGTGAAAATAAGCCTAAAACTGCCTTTTTTAACACACTGGAAAAGAGTTGGGAACTGCCAAGTATGTGTAACAGGTGAAGAACATCAAAAGAAACATTTTTTGTTCAGTGAATTTTTTTCAGAAATTAACCGTCCAAGTACTACAGTGAATTTAGTGTTTGCATCCACCCCATTTAAGGTTTCCACAAATGGCTACAATTCGCCATTTCAAGAATTTTTAAAATTATTTAATGTCAACCGGCGTCGTGTTTTTTCTGACAGCTTTCGAAAATCGGTCAAATTCACAGGAATTGTGTGTGTGTATATAATCCAAGGTCACAACTGAAGCGGCGAATTCTACCTATACATTTCCGGAAAAATTAAACTGATTTTAAAAAGTCGCCAGAGAGAGCGTGACGTCTGTTGACATTAAATAAATTGAAAAATTCTTAAAATGGCGCATTGTAGCCATTTTTGAAAACCTTGAATGTGGTGGATGCACATATTAAATTCACTGTAGTGCCCGAACGGCTAATTTTTGGAAAAAAATTCACTGAACAAAAAATGTTTAATTTCATGTCTTTCATCTGTTGCACATACCTGGCACTTCCCAATTCTTTTCCAGTGTGTTAAAAAAGGCATTTTTAGGCTTGTTTCCACTACATGGTTACACGTATTGGGATAAGGAAATTCAGGATTTCTTTGTCCCTATTATTAGCTCATTTACTTAAATTATGTATCAAAAATTGCATTTAATTCATGCAATTGGCTACGTAGCAACGTGATGGGCATAAACAGTAGTTACGCTCTACAGCCAAACCGGCCCCTTTGCGGACACGGGGATATGGGCAAATATGCCTTATTTGGTGTCCCCAACACCCCCTCTTATTTTGTCGGTAGAATTCAGGACCACCCTGTAGGATAGATAACAAACGTACGACCTATTCGAGATCGTTTTTCAAGAATGAAGCTCAATTCTAAAATTTACTTATAAATACTGCTTGATTACAATATAACTCGAGGAGTGGATGCTTAACATACTCAGAAATCTAATTGCACAATAACTATGACCTGTTTTCATCTTCTTATAAAATAAAGATTCAAATATTGACGGACTTCTTTTTTAGTCATTAAAAAAAGAGGGTTGCGGAAGAAATAATTGCGGAAATGATTTTTGACATCCCACCTGTTGTTTGTGTTTAACAGTTAAACCTCCTAAGGTGCCGCCTGGTTTCTTCACCTGGTTCTTCTGGGGAACCTGGGTTCTTCACGATAAATAAACGTGTTTCTACTACGCCACCGCATGGTAAAATCATCATACGCATTTCCTAAGAATTTAAAAGAGGCTTACCCATGGGTTCTTCAATTGGATTTGAGCTAGTAATCCTTTTATTAGTCTAGAAGTTCTCTCGTTGAAAAACATAAGGTGACATTAAATACATCAGTTCCCTGAGCGCTTTTCTCGGGTAGAAAGTAACAAGGGGAGCATTAGAACCCTCCCCAACAATCCCAGTCACGCTTACGACGCCACTGTGAGAGCACCAGACAACAGAATGCGGCTGACATGGGAAGCTTGGTTAATGGTAAATCCACCATGAGCTTTACTCAAATGTAAAACCTGTTGGATAGCCTTCGTGCAGACTGAATCACCATTTCTGGCTTGGTTTAGAGCAGGGCTGTCCAACATACGGCCCGTGAGCCACAAGCCGGCCCGCTAAAAGTGTTAATCCGGCTTGCAGACAACTGTTTGGAATGAAACAAATCCAAAGCAAACATTTTAATTTTCTTTCAGAAATCATGAAAAACCACATGGGCGACTCTTTTCCACAACGCAAGTGAACAAATGAATAAATAGTCGGAAGAAACTCTGAAGAGAGTATTTTTTTTTTATAAAATTCGCTGAAGCCGCTGGCATACAAGTTCCGTGCCAAATTTTTAAGTGGTCGGCTGTTCAAAACGGTTGGGAAGCCCTGGATTAGAGCTATTGCACGGTATTAGATGAGATTTGTTTTACAATTGTAGCGTTGCTTATCGAAGTCCGCTTGTAAAACTCCTGCATGTAATACACCCTGTAAGTGCAAGAAAAGTTACACGTACCTTTTTAGTCAGTAACTTGGTGGTCAATGTGTTGGGCGTACGCGCACAGTACACAGGTAGCTCGAACGCGTAAGTAGCATTTTGCCCGTGTGCCAGAAAAGATTGAATAATAAAGAAGCTACAAATATTTAATTAAATTTAAAGTAGCCTATAAAAAGTAGCTTTGACGACGTTATTAGCAAGTATAATTGGAAAAAATTTTGGTGCCAATTTAGATTCACCAAATTGGCATTTAATTTCATTGTAGTTGCCAAATATCGAAACCAGGACAAAATATTACAAAATTTCGTAACCATTAAAAAAGGGAGAGATTTTTCAAATATTAACCTCAGTAGAAAGGTTTCCAACGTTTAAAAAAAAATTGATTGTCTGAAATAATTTTCGAAACCGATTCTTCGCCACAACATATTTTCTTTAATGAGACTGTTTCCACTTTGACAGAGATAAATACAAAAAAGTTTTACACCTGTAGTCCATTCGCGAAAAATTGTCTACCAGTCCCGTTAGAATTCAAGGAAGCTGACGTCATAGACGGGTTGTACCATTACAGTAGAGGGAATGGCGTCTTGCATAACTGGTTTTTCGCGCGCGAAAACCGATGAAAGACGCCTATCCCTACTGTAATGAATCAACCCGTTTGTGACGTCAGCTCCCTTGAATTCTAAGGGTACTACTGGCCAATTTCTCGGGAAAGGACTATAACTCTGCTCAATAGCTTAGTGGCTAAAGTGTTGGGATGCCAGCTTAGTGGCTAAAGTGTTGGGATGCCAGCTTAGCGGCTAAAGCGTAGGGATGTCAACTTAATGATCTCTAGTTCGAGCTCAGCCCTTGTTGTAGAAGTTATGTTTTTGCCTTAAGATAATTCTTCGTCAAAAGACTTTAGCTTGCAATCAAGAAGCGTTCAGTGTTAGAAATTATTTCTGTTGAATAGCGATAGATATCCTTTCTAAATGCATACTACAAACAATACTTTCCCTTTAAGACGCATAATTGGCAATACTTATTAAAAGTAATACGTTCTCGATAAATATCTGTGCTTCCAAATACTATTTCTTATACGAAAAATGTGGAACATGATTTAATGTGTTGCTTTATAAAAAAGTTCTTGATAATGTTATTCGCGTAGGTACGGCTGATAATAATTTTAATTTTTATAACTTAAATGGGTAAAAAGAAATTACACTTTAAGCATTCTTTGTTAGAATTGGGGCAGCTGCTTTTTTTTTGGAAATTAGAACAAATTTGCATTTTTTGTCAGAGATATTTTTAATAAAAATTAGTTCACGCGAATTATGGAACAATACACAGTTTCTAAAATTACAGGAAATAATAATTTTATCTGGGTATTATAAGGCCTTGTCTTTTAATTTGTGGCATAGAATACCTGGAAGAATGCTTATATAACGTAAAAGTCAAATCGGTAGAAATAATCTGGCTAAATTTACAGATTTAGCGATGCTTTCTATGCGAGGATTTTCTGATTTTGACGGGATATTAGAACAAGCGTCAAATTTAATGTCCCGTGAAATATTGGTTATATTTAATAAAATGTGATGAGAGAGAGAGAGTGTGTGTGTGAGTTTTAGGAAAATAACTCCACCAATTACTATGATTGTGTTAAGTCATTTGTACGTATATTTGGTATGATAAAAAAAATGGTCTTCACTTATGAAATCCATTACTTTGCATGGTTACATACTGCGAATATATTGAATTAACATTTAATATAGAATTATTTCTATATTATGGTTATAAGAACACTGCGTTTTATATCATAAAATCAACAAAAGATTTAAAATATAATTCAAGCTTTGGGTTGAGAAGCAAGCAATGAAAATTTAATGATAGTATTTTTATGGTGTGTATAGGCAGTAAAGGTTATGCTCCTCTGAGTGCTACATTTCTCCGAAGTGAACAAACTTCGGACTTCATTGAGTATTTGGAAATGGAAGGAACATATCATGTGTTCCATGTTACCACTGGGAATTGAAACTGGGTTCATGTTACCACTGGGAATTGAAACTGGGTTCATGTTACGATATGTTTGTCATGTATAACGGTCGCAGCACTATGGAAGTTTAACTAGACTTTATCATTTTTGATTGAGATTGAAGATTAACAAGAACCGTAAAGAAAAATCGAAAACTAGAAATAAGTATGGAAAAGAAAAATGTAATAGAACTTTCGCACATGTGTGGTACAATTTTTCATAAGCAAATTTAAGGACTAACTGTAGCAAAATCTCGTATAACAATATGTAAATATCATTTTCCCCCTTCTTAAAACAATTTTACATGTATAAATATGTAAATGTGACTCAGTGCCGGGTCACATTTATTAGGTTGTTCTTTCTTCCCACTCTGAGAATGAACCTCCTTTTGTTTCGTTGTAAGATTTTATTTGACATTATTTTGCCGAATAGAGTTCCTGAACACAAAGTAATTATGGCCTGAGGGAACTCGGAAATTACTCAATTTAGCAGAAGATTACTTTTTTTAAAAACGAATAGTGGTGAAGAATAATTAATTTTCAAGCAAAATTTAACATCAAATTAGGCCCGTTAAATTTAACTAAAATCAAAAACTGTATAATTAACTGCGAAGTATTCGTAAATCTGTTTGAGAACTGCAAAAGTTTTAAGCAAATATTAACATATTTTAATTGGGGCAATTAACACGCAAATTAATTTGGTATTTTAGAATATCAATTCGGCATAATTTCGTTGATCGTTAGAAAAGACACATATCATTGCTGAATTTTAAGTTCTTGGAAAGTTAATAAAGATGCAACATTTGCATTCTCTGTCACCACTTCATCTAAGGAAAGAGCACTTACTTGAGGACATACCATAAAATTGAAGTGATTTTATGAAAAGCGGTTTCAAATAATTTTCTATTGGTTAAAAATAAAGGTATTCTTTTAATTAAGTAAAAATTATTCAAAAAATAAGTTAAAATATTGTAAACGCATCGAAATCTTTCCTAGTTACAAATTTGTTTCAGTTATTAGATATCGTTTAATGTCTATGTAAAAAATTGAAAGCTTGGTAAAAAAAGTTGCAATTTGATAAAAAAAGTTGCAATTTGGTAAAAGAAGATTTTAATTAAATGTTTTTAGATCGAATTTCTCTGTATGTTAAGTACTTCTGAGAGATGAAAAGGACATTGTCTGTGTAGCGACCATGATTTCAGTTAAGGAAGATTAATTACCCATTAGTAAAAGAAGGGATAGATTTCTTTATTTAGTAAACACACTACATCGTCAAAAGTCACCAAACATGCAATGGCAGCGCTTTTATGTGGAGTTGATTTTATGGCACTGGCTACGCCAGCTGCAAAAAGGACAAAAAATTGTTAATGAAGAATTTTACTTGAGGAATTTGGACGATTCTTCGCTACCAATATATTGCAGAATACAAATGATGGGCTGTACGTCTATCAAATTAACAACCCATTTGTTCCTACAGCCGGCACTCTTTCTGGACAGTTTCAGAAAAATAAAATTCTTGATTTGGACTCGTCTTCAAAATGTCCCAACGTGCATCTAATAGCAAGTCTTTGGGATATATTGGAAAACCACATTGGGAATTTGAAATATCACTCTACTTTTAAACCCAAACTGATAGCAGCAATACTACTGAAAATGGAACGATATTTCTACGAACCCTTATCAGAATCTAGTATAAAATATGTCCAGAAGGATAAATAAATATATTTAAGCTAATGGGTGGACCAGAACGGTACTGGTTTGTTTAATAAAGTTAGGTTCGTATTCCTGGATTTGGTGTCCGGTGATCCTCGACCGTAAACTGTAGCTAAAGACAACACGGGAGTCCCTATGATATGTGGCTGATAAAGGAAGATTATTGAAAGCAAAAATATCCATTGGAAGTTTAGAAAGATTAAAGGAAGACCATTACGACACATAACTTAAATATGCAGAAGGAAATAGAAAAAAAGATATTGCATATAAAAGAAATGTACATGAAATATCTACGCAAGCTAAGCTATACAGATTGAAAATATTTTCAGATGTTCAGTGTCATAAAAAAAGATGTAGCGACGAAGAATCGCGATTTAATAGTCCGTGGCAATCTTTCTCAAAGTGTGGTCCGCAGGATAATCACCAAATTTCTGAAAAAAACAAAAACAAAACGGAAATCACCGATGTAGCTAGAATTTAGGTTTGGGTAAGATTTCAGAAATTTGTCATAAATATTGTTATAAATCTTTCCTTTCTGCGTTTCGTGAAAGGTCGGACTTCTCTGAATACACCCATGCTGTCTACATTGCTTATTATTATTATTATTATTAAATTACTGATGTCATTTTCATTGTAAATTTGACAAAATAAGATCATAACTGACATTCTCTTTATCAAATAGCATTACTCTAAAAATTATTTTGTTTGTTTGGATTTTTATGGCGCAAGAGCATCTGGGCTATACTGCGCCAAACATGGTAAAATCAAAGACTGAAAAAATTATTTTGTTTCAGGTGGGTTTGGCAACCAACCCATATTTTAAGAACATGGTCGGAGATTTTAGAGATTTTCTGTCAAAAGCTGGTGCTTTTTAAAGTAAAAAAAACTGAAAAAGCTTAAAGTCTACCATAAAAGAAGTTAAAATTAACTACAAATTATATTTCAAGGGATGAATACATCTCTCCTACCGGAGCTTATACGTATATAAATCTGCCAATAAATCATATAAATCGAGGGTTATTTTAGTTATGTGTTTCCTTTGGAGAGGCGGTGAGGGAAGCAATATAACGGTGGCTAAGTAGGGCTTAATATTATTAACCATAGTTGGCAACATTAATTTCAGGCAATATATTTTTAATGGGGGTTAAATCATCCCTGTGGTACGCGATCAATAAAGGAATACTTAAATTGGTCCGTGAACGACCAGAGTTTGAGAAACACTGGTCTATGGAGTACTAAAAAGGGAAAAGATATGAAGAGCTGGTTAATTCTAGCGGACACTCGTTTTAATAGTGATGTATTTTAAGTTCAAAGACCCCATGTGATAAGCCATTTGGGATGAGACCAATTATATAAGGGGACAGACACACCACGACATACTTGAGTGTGAAAAAGGTTACTGAGAGTAAAATGTAACCCTTTGAACCCAGAAACTCGATTGTAACTACTCAAACGCACAACTAGTCGCAGGTATGCAGGCAAAAAAATAATTTATATGACCCGAAGAAAAATATCAAATAAAGATGTCCAATTGGAACAACTCAGAAGAATGTAGAAAGCGTACAGTAGAAAAGAGTGTACGAAATAATAGAACAATTAGTAAACAATATAAATATTCCTCTTTTTCTATAATCGCAAAGGCTGGTGGATATGAAGATCTTGTATGAAGAATCTCGATTTGCTTGGGTCTTCTGTAATTCTCTCACTACCCCCTATGATTTATTCCTATAATTATGGCCCGTCAGTTCGTTTCCTATAAGTCTCCCTGCACTTCTTCGTTTTCCATCATTTTCTCTACTTAGGGTGTTTCAGTTTAGATATATTGTAAAGTAATGGTTATCAAGAAGTAAGAAATTGAAAGCGTTCGCAGAAGCAAAAGAGAAAAAAAGAATATAGGCTGATAATTATCAGTAATATGTCCCAAAAATTTTTGCTTTGTCTTATTTACGTTCGGCAAGAGATATATAACTTTATATATATATATATATGTATATGGGCAATTATGTTAATTTTACATATTAAATAAATGCTTCCAAAAATTCCTTTAATTTGAATGTAAGATGGACATCTATTTGTCCATACATTGAAGCTTACAAATCTGGAAATAATGATTTATGATTAATAAATGATCCATACGTAGATAATTTAAAGTCCCTAAAAGTAAAGAAAATATAATGAATTTTTAACTACCTGTTAAAAACGTAAAATTTATGTTTTGAACTTCTAAGGCTTTTAAAAGAATAATTTTATTCTGTTAATTTTCTTATTAGCTCTAAAATCAGAAATTACCTGGTCGCATATAGAGTGAAAGTTTAGAAACTAAAGAGCAAAGTTTGTTTTCAATGTAGAAAATCTCAGACAATGTGCTTCTGTTACTGGGGCCTAATTTTCTTGGGTTCCCTACGCCCATTAAGATGGCACCGTATGTGAAAAATTATTATGTAATTACTTGCCTAGGAAGTTACTAGGAAGTTACATGCATGGGTCCAATAGAATAATATATACATAAACAAACTCGAGAGCATTTTCTTCAAAATGGAATCTTTGGATAACGACCACAATTCACACTGCTTGGAAAGCGAAATTGCCAAAGATTTTGTGTAACGTTTCATTCGAAATCCAATTTAAGAAGGAAATCTTTGAGCTTGGGGACGTTTCTGTCAACGAATAACGATATTGTTACCTCAGGGATCATCCACCTACACACAGCATGAGGCATGGGAAAAAGAAGCTGGCGGTGGAAGTCGTAGATCGTTTGAAATGCAATTTGTTTCTGCGTCAACAATTTTTACGCATCACGAAATGAGAAAATGAGGCTTCGCGTTTTCCCCCCGAAGTCAAAGATGTCTCCTTTTACTTTCATCATTCGTTTTACATATTAGCCAGTCACCAATCCAAATGAAATGTCCTCTGGTTTAGTATTTTACTGGCACTCCTGGGATTAATAGCTGACGGCCTAGCCGCAAAGAATTAATATATTCTTAAAGGTCATATTGACATGCCCTCATAAACTTTTTTTTTTCGAATTCTGGTCTCTGCATTATTCCAGCATTGTTTGGATGAACAATTCAGCTGAAAAATAAAAAACAGTGGGGAAATAAAATAATAAACCCTTATAATAAATTGAAAACCTCTTTATTTTTTTTACCCGGCTATATATCTATATTTCATTATTCTAAAATTTATGAACTAAATTATAATTTTTTGGATATTTATTTATTAATGAAGTACCAACGAGATTGTAACAAATGCAATGAAGTGCATATATTTTAAACTGAATTCCTGAATAACTTTGCTACAAAATTTTTCAACAATTTTCATAACTATATATGTAAAGTCTGTTGTGAATTGCGTGGTTTTCACCATTAGTTTAATGAAACTGAGCTCATATAATTATTCTATTTATGATTTCATTTCCACAATTTCGTTGTATTTATTTGTTATGTATTTTTACCATTATTTCTGTCTTCCTATTATACAGTGTGCCTCTTACCTTATCATACATTGTCTTTAAGACACAAACATTTCAATTATTAGTGCTGGAAGAATCAAACATTTCTAAGGAAAATTTAATAGGAAATTGTCATTTTTAGGATCTCGAAGTGACTGAAACCCATGTCATTGTTAATGACGAGGTTTGTATTGTAAAACGCTTTATCTGACCGAAAAATGCGAAATACTTTTGATATTAGTTTTCCGCTGATGATATCAGATATCGGAAATAAAATTACTTGATCTTCTAACTCGCTAATGGCCATTTAGATGACGATATCAAGCTGATTCTTGACTCGCTATAATTATGATCCACAATTTATCAATATATATAATCGCTTCCCTTTCAAGGACGTTTACTTGCTCAAGGGAGATTTGCGCAAAAATATGATTTATTCAATCGTTTATTCTCGGCAATATAGTTGGGAAATAGGAATTTATTTATCCATTAGAGGCAGGTAATTACTACCAGCCTGCTAATCGAGAATTTCTTGACTGTGTTCCTTTCAGTGCACTTTGAATAGAGACTTCACAAGCTAAATCTCGAAACCACAGAAGTTTAAAAGCAAAACTTACAGATAAGCCAAGAGTTAATTACTTTGCTCTCAAACACAGCTAATTACATCTGCAACTCTAATTCTTCTACTGGAGTAAATGCAGGGAATAAATAATGCACTGCGAACAAAAAGACTCATTAGAAATTTACATGAATGGCAGGGTTGAAAGGGTACTAAGAATTCAATGGGAGTTTATAAAGTAAATAAATCTGTTTCATTAGATAAATGAGTGTATTACACACAGTAATATTAAGGCGCAAAAATAATGAACTGTGAAAATCAATCTGTAGCCGCAATCACGTCTTTCACTTTTGAATTAGAACACTATCTGCAATTATACAGGGTGTTCCGAAAACACCGGATCAAAAGTATATAGCCATGATCTTTGTACAAAATGGACCATAGCGACCCTTTACATGGGGGGTCGGAAATGAATAACCACGGAGTTATGGCTATAAACAAATAACAAAGCATGATTGGATGAAAAAAAAAGCATTCCCAAAATGAATGTATTTATCCAATACACAGCATCTGGGCTGTATTATAAAAAAAATGATAGTTTATTCGCTGTGCATACGTGGCATGTGGGAGTTAACAATTTCGAGCCAATGAAAATTGTATTTGAAAGTTTGGCCTTTAATTTCCCATCTTTTGCGGTCACCAATTTTTGGCGAGAATGGCGAACTTTTGGCTGTAAATCATGAGCGAATATAAAAGCATTTTCTGAGAATAAATGTTGGTGATTGGCAGGTGGAGGGCATTGACAGATCTAGTATGAATCCTAGAGGTGGGGAGGGTGGCGATTTGTATGGAAGTATGCAAAATAATTTGAACCCTCTGACTGCTCAATTAGGCCCTGCGGTGGCGCAGTGTGGTAACGCGTTCTCCTATTGCGCGGCTAATCCGGGTTCGACTCCCAGCAGTGCAAAAAGAACGCTTACTCAGAGATCTCATAAAAGATCGCACTGCTCACTGTAGTCCGGGGTTTGGTTCCCCAGGCCTTAAGAGGTTCGGATTCCTCGGAAAACTGTAGGTCCCGGCGCAGCATGACCACTGTAGTCTTTGAGCCGTAAAACCAAAAAACAAACAAACTACTCAATTATTTTATCAAAGTCGCTAAAAAAGTATACAAAAATTGCATACTTGTTTTATTACATATTTCAAATGTACATGCATTTGAGAGTTAAAATATGTAGCACATTTTTGTAAACAAGATTTTTTTAATATAAATTATATGTATAAGAACAATTCTCTGTAAAATCATTAATTTAAAAATAATCCACAAAGGTCAAAATTTGAAAAATGTAAATCTGATTAAATTATGATGGGGAAGAGTTCATGCATTATGTGGGCAACAATATTTTGGCCATTCAACCCCACCTCCCCGTAAGAAAAATTAACATTGACCAACCTAGCAAAATAAGAAATTGGCAACCCCTACCCCAGAAAGATCCTTACGTAATATTTGAACCTCCCTTACTTTATAGAATACAAATATAAAGCATGTATACTAATAAAAATCACTCGCTGAACGTTTCCTGCAAGCCATATTCTGAATACAAAAACCGATAACAAAGGGAGCGCTTGCAAAATCAGTTAGTGAACTCTATGCAAATACGAAAATTTAGGCGACAATAACGCCATTTGTTGACCAAACTACGACTAGAAGTCTAAATATTGTAGAAAATGCATTACCGACAGTTAAACGGTGGAGAAGCGGGATGCGCTTTTAAATAGATGGAAAAATGGCATACCCGCGAAAATCGTGGGATGAGAAAATTTTGTTACTTTCATGTTACCCGAGGAAATCGCGGGATAAACAGTCAGAGGGTTTGTGGCGGTTATACACCACCTTAAATTAAACCTAAAATCCCTTCTAGCGTAACCTCAAAGGTCATGTGAACATTCCAAGTAAAGTATATTGGTTTTCTCTTAACGCAAAAGCTTAAATCAAAAGACAGTTTTAGTATATGCAAATGTGTTCTGTTCTGTAATACTATGACTTCTCTTTACAATAGTTCACACACATTACTCAAACACCATATGTAAAATCTTAGCCAATCCGGGCCCAGTATGCAATCACATGACATTTGTACCCCAACAGAAAACGGAGGGATGAACTCCAAAGTCCATTCCAAAATTGTCTTCAACCAGAGAACATCCTCTTAGCTCTACACCCTTCGAAGATGTAACACATATTTTCTGCTCTCCCTCCCACCTTCAGACTTAAATCATTCTGCTGTTATTGTCTCCCTTCTCAGAGTGTTCATATCCTTAAATTCGCCATCACATATATAGCTATTCACCAAACTAATTATACGTTATATAGCGCATATAGTTAGCCCTATGCACGGGCGGATTTACCATTTTTCCTGACCCTACGCGTCCCCCCAAATCAGTGACAGGAACATAAAACTGTTACATTCGATATACGCCAAAAACTTTTGTATGGACAGAAAAGATGAGGAAAAACAAACTCATAAATTGAAACGTAAACATTAAGCAATATTAACTTATGTTGCAGTATTATTTCTTTTTGGTATATGATAAATCCAATTCAGTTTTATAGAAATATATTTTAAATTTGGCAAAAATACAAGGGCCTATCAAGCACTGGAATTTACATGGCAAGCATGACGTCTAGCTGTCTTCTCGGTAAAACATCTGATTATATCATCATATGGTATTATTTTGTTATATCATATACTGTTATTCACTGTTTATTTTGATATATCAGATACTGTTATACACCGTTTATTTTGTTATATTAGATACTGTTACTCACCGTTTATTTTGTTATATCAGACACTTTTAGTCACCGTTCATTTTGCTATATCGGACACTGTTATTCTCCGTTTATTTTGTTATATCAAATGCCGTTATTCACCGTTTATTTTGTTATATCAGATACTGTTATACACCGTTTATTTTGTTATATTAGACAGTGTTATTCACAGTTTATTTTGTTATGTAAGATACCGGTCTATGGTTTTTGCCGCCCTAAACAGAACGATAAAATGCCACCCCTACCTAATAAATATTTACTTTCATTTTAGAAAATATACTAGAAAATAAAAGTTTTATAATTTGTTACCACGTCTCAACTTTTGCCGCCCTAGACTATAACCAAGTATAGCCCGTTGGAAAATACGGCACTGACCTTATGGCGGCAAGAATTAAAAAATCGATTTCATTCCTTATCAAATATTTTCACAACTGTAGGTGTGAATTCACGAACAACGTAAAATGATGGTGACATATGAGTTTATGGTGACATGAAATTATGGTGACATATGAAATTATGGTGACATGAAATTATGGTGACATATGATACTAGGTTGACATATGAAATTATGTTGACATATTATGTAATTATATATTACTATGAAATTATGATGATATAGTTAAGATAGTGAAATTATTAAACCAAACTTAGGCTGCCCAAGTGCATTAACGACAAGTTAAAAAATACCTTTGGCAAATGTAATTTGTATTTTCGAAATTTTGTATCGAAAATACAAATTTTCAAGTATTTTGCCCAGCTCTGGTTGTAACCCCCCCATTGCAATGAAATTTTGTATATTTAACATAGGAATATGTGAGTTGTAGCTCTATAAATGCACTGAGTCTATAACCCCCTTTATGAACTTTCTGTGTACGCTTATGTATTCATTGCTGAAATTAGCGTCAACGCCGTGACTTTTTTGTGATACGTTTTGCTATCATGAAAATTATTCTATTCTATTCATCTTTATTCATATCAATGTACAACATATTACAATACGTGATTCATGAAACTTTGAATTTGATTAATATACAACATTTAACTTAATACAAAATTATCTAAAAATAAAAATTAGGAAGCAATTGTACAAAGAATTGTACAAAGAGGAGTCGGATTCCAAAGCTTATATGTGTTTGTTTTTTATTGATCCGCAATTAAGGTTTTGATTACGCCAGGCGAAAGGGAACAGGATCCCCGAAAAATGATCTCCTAAAGCAGCATGACCTTAGGTGACCTTGCGCCACAAAGCACAAAGAAACAAACAAGCACTGTTGAAATTTATGCCCCCATTAACAATGAATAGAAACAAATGTGCTTTAACAAAGGCCAGCCTTTTCAACTTAATGAAAACTTTAAAAAAAAAACACTTAAAAATTTAATAAAATATCCTTATCATAAAAGTACCATTTTTGTCCAGTTGCCATATGTGTAAAAAAGACAAGTAATTATTAAATTCTTTAAACATATTTTATACGAATACGCAATGTAAACAATTACAATTTTATTGCGAATTGTGCAATTTTCAAAGTAAGGGAAATGACAATTCGCTCCCTGTCGAGTTCATGAGCGCCACTATATAGGGGCAGGGGAGCTCTACACCCCTAGCCGTTCGAAAATTTGATCCGTCCGATTCTGTTATGCATTTATTTTCAAAAATTTTACAGTCACATTTTAAAATAAGGTATCTCCGGAGCTGTAATAAGTCCACGTACTGGTAACACGTTTAACTAACAAGCGATTATTATGGGTTTGATTTCAGCCGGCATCCAGCATTTTCTAAGCTTTTCTGCATATCCGTGCTCCGTGGTTTTATTCCTTGGGCAAAAGATATTCAGATTTCTCTGTAAACCATAATTCCTGGCACAGCATGATCTTGGTTGTCCTTGGGCCATGAAATACAAACCTGTCCTACGATAGCGTAAATGTAACGCGTTCGCCTATCATGCTTTTAACCTAGGTGAGATTCCGATGATGCCCTAAATCCCGTGCCCACCGTAGCGGGGTTTGGATCCCTAGAGAACAGAGTTTCAGTTTCCTAAGGAACCTGTTGATCCAAGCACCAGCATCTTGCGCCATAAAACGCAATGGAAGAGAATGTAAATAAATCGAGCAGTATGGTAATCTGCAAATGCTGTCTTGAAAGACATCATTGGAGATGATAATACATTGCGTCACTGCTCAAACATCAGCTGAACACGTTTACATTTAAGCCTGACGATGGGATATCGGTAACGTGTTTGTCCATAGTGATTCCAATGGTACTATAGACAGTGGCGGGCCCACGGGGGGGGATTAGGAAAATCCTCCCAAATGTGTAAAAATGCGGTGGAAATCGGTTATAACGAGCGCCGCTTATAACGACCAACCGCATATAACTTCGGAATTCTTATAAAATGTGGTTTCCTATTGTATTTTTCTAAAGTTGCTCGTTAAATCCAGGGTCCAAAAAAGAATTTATAGCTAAAAGCGGTTAAATTGTATTGCCCCTGGCCATTATACCAAAACAAATCCAGATTTACATCGCTATATACCAGGAAACACGCGAATTGCGGGTTCGTTATAAGTGGGTCCTGCTGCATTTTACATCCCCCCTAAGATCCCCCCTCTGGATCCACCTCTGTTATAGCACGCATTTTTTCTGTTCATCGTAGCCTAGGGTTTTATTTTTTGGGCAACGAAGATTCTGCTTCCTCGGAAATCTGCAGGTTCATGTGTAGCATCACCTTGAATGACTTTACCCCAAAAAAATTAAAGGCCAATGATTTTTTTAAATTAAATTATTGAAATAAAAAGCACTAACTTTCTTGCAATGTGATGGTTATAAATGTAATTGTACTTGATGGTGTTAAAAACATAACTATCTTGTTTTAAAATTTACTTCCCAAATTGCTTGGGGCAACGAAAATGAGAGCGAGAGCTTACAGGGCGTTCGAATCAACCCTAAAATTACGAAACGAAAAAATAACTATTCCGTTTACCACCGCGTTACTCAATGTGGGATCCATGACAGCATATTAGATAATTCGCAGGATCTACAAGAAATATCAGAAGGCACAATAAAGGAATAACGTATTAAACAACAAACAGATTGAAAGAGTGTCCACTTGTAATTGTTAAAATCTAGATACTGCCAATAAGATATCTAAAGGTTGCACCTTTGAGAATATTTATGTAATTAAAAAAATATTATATTGGGATGTAAAACCTAATACTGGATGTTTTTAATATTTTATTGAGGTTAAACAAAATTATATTGACCGCAAGTTGTAGTGGTCCATAAGGACTACAATTACCAAACAGAGTTGACAATCTTAGTTTCAGACAATATAATTTTCATTTTCGCCAGCTTAAAGTCACAGATAACTACCTTCTCTTCCCTTTCCTGGTTGTCCACGGTAAGTAACGGAAAGTTTAGGGAAGTCCAGTGAGAACGCCATGTTTAAAAAATATTGCTCTACACTGAGTTTCTTCTCAGCAACTTACTCTGACAGAACACAATGAATACGAAAGAGTGTTGAAAATCAACTAAAAATATTTTTCCTCGCGTTATGGTGCAAGGCCTGTTAGGATCGTGCTGTCTTCACACGAGCCAAGCAACAAATTTTCTGGTGAAATCTCTTTCTAAATATGCCAAATAATATAATTTTTATAATGGAACCATGCCCGTCGTGATTTTGACCGATGCTTTCTTGGACCCGCTAGTCTGGATTCGACTCAAGTGAGCTTGGCGATTTGTAAATGTATCGCGATTTAAATGCCACGTTAAGATGTCGGTTTCTTCCCAAGAATCTGACGATGGTGTAGTTTTAGGACATTAAATATGTTGAATGCAAAACACAAATCATAAAAGTTTCCAGAACTCAGTCGAAATATTTTATTTGTGAAAGAGTCTGGGAATCTTGGCATCCAACCTTTTATTTTAGATTATATATATGGCCTAAGGACAGCAAAGTTTCTGCTGTGTGACAAGCAAGCACATCATAGCTGAATTTGGACCAGTGGCAGCATTTCGCATTTCATTTGTGGGTGCGAGATTCGTATGGACCTAATTCCACAATGAAGATGAATGCAATATTTGCGCCTAACTGGACAATAGAAAGAGAAATGCGCTAAAATTAAATGTCTGTTAGCTGTTACCAACAAGTAAAACAATGTAAACTGCAATAAAAAAAATAGTTTTTGCTGTAAAATTTGGGGGCGCAATGGCGCCCTCCTATTGGCGTTTCTGCGTTCAACAATATGATTCAAAGTAAGCGGAAAGTACGAACGAAGCACTTCTGAAAGTGGTGATAATGAGAGATAAGAAATATTGTTGTTGTTGTTACGAATGTAGGGGTTAGGACGACACAATATTTTAGCTGGGTGTAAGGCTTCCAAAAAAGCTAACTGGCGCACCAGGCATTTTGATGTCATCATATCAGGTAATCACCTTCACTGCCGTGTAAAATTAATTAATTTACAAGCGCTTTATTTTCAATAAAATATGGTGAAATAGATCGGTGTGCAGCTGTGAATTGTCCAAACCACTCTGGGAATAAACATAAAATGTTTAGATTTGCAACAGTTAATGTAAAAAGAAGAAAACTAACTATTATTTTTCCAATGTTGAACATTATGCTAAGAAACCGGAAGTGACAACAAAATGGCGACTGATGCATCAGCCTATGATTCTGGGGGCTCTAGCTGGGTGAGGACCATATATTATTTCCGTTTCCTTCGCCACAAAGCGGCATAATAGTAACACGTTTTCCTACCATGCCGAAAATCCGAGTTTGAGTTCATGGTTGGTTGCACTTTTATGGCGCAAGGACAGCCAATGTCATACTGTGTCAAGTTTGAGTTTAAATGATATTTAACGTTTGTTGTTTTCTCCTGCTCTACTGTAGCTGGGAATTTGATTCTCTTAGTGACAAAAGTCCAAATTCCTCGAGAAAGTGTAAGTTTTGGCGCAGCATGTCCTTGACTGTCCTTGCGCCAATAAATATATAAAAAATGGTTTCTTTTTTATGGATTATTAAACCTATACAATAAACATTCTATTAAAGCTGGACGCTAGAAATCACTTGGGGATTGCATGGAGTATCCATAAAATTTAACACCACTTTCGAAAACCTAAACCATTTTCGAAATGGTTGATTCTGAAAGACACTGCGAAATGAAAAATATTTATAAATTGAAAATTAGCGAAATTTTCAATTATGAAATTAATTTTCTGATGATGTCATTTGGACATGGTATAGTACACTGTAACGACGAACAAGTTCGATTTGCTTACATTTTTACTGCAGATAAAATACCCTCTCCCCCTTTAAAACTATATGGTCAATAAATGATGAAAATTTTATGGCTGTCATATTTTTGCGAGAAATTTTAATTTATATTTATAATGCGTATATGTTTCGTCCATTTGGAACGACAGCACTTGCTTGACTATTCTGTTTCGACAATTGTTTTATTTTTTGGCTGATGATCTTACGACCGATGATTTACAAACTAAAAACAGACAAAAACGTTCTTAAACGATGATTGTTCTGTATCATTGTTCCTCCATGTCATAACATGCCAGGCGCTGCATGCGGAGTTACGTCAGACAAGTTATGAATAAAATAGGTGTACATAGGTTCGATTCGTGTGTTTTACGTTTATATGTAAAATCGTTGTAATCAAAAAATTTGTGACTGTGACAGTATCCACATTGGAGGGATTGAAGTGAATAAGTTTCCAATCCAAAGTTATTTTTGGAAGCGGGTTCAATGGAACTCAGAAATGGATTTATTCATTTATATTTACACAGGATCCCTCATTGACCTCGCCACCGACATTTTTGCGTGCCTTGTGTCTGCTGACCCTTTCAGCCTCTGATGAGGGTAGTATATCCATTGATGGCTGCTTAAATACTCTTTCCGATGATGGACGTCTGCCATATTCCACGTTTTTTACGCGAGCATTGGCCGACATTTTAAAAAATTGCAATTTTATTTTCTTGCTTGAGTTTTATTCACACCCTAAAAATAGTTCAATGTCTTTGAATATACACGCAACATGCAGATATAAAGAGATCTATGATTTGAGGCAAAAACCAGCGTCGTAGCTGCTCGGACCCGTGAGCCATAGTAATTGGAAATTTACTCAGACACTCAAATTGGCCGCTGTCCGTTGAGCCTCATCACTAGCATCCTACGTATGCGGTGCAGTAACCCAATATTTTGGGGGGATGCCTATGGGCGGCGCTTTCATCTCCGATGTACTCGAGCTGGAGTTGACACCGCCGCCGACGTTCGAATTTTTGCGTACCCTGTGCATGCTTACTCCCTCAGTCTCTGATAGGGCCACATCCCTGGATAGCTTCTGAGACATTACTTCTGATGCTATGCCTCTTTCGTATTTCACGTTGGGATTTTTGCTATTTTTGGCCGACAGTACGAAAATTTTCAATTTTTAATTTCCTCACCATCTAATAGAAGTTCAGTGGTTTGGATTGTACATATAGTGGATAGATATAATCGAGGTCTATCGTTTGAGATCAAAATCAGGGTCGTAGTTGCACGGAGTCATGAGCTATAATGATTGGATTTTTTTTTTCCGCAGACGCCCAAATCAGCCACTAAGCATTAAGCTCTTCCCGTCGCGGTTTTTTGCATATGTATGCGGTGACTTCGGATTTTGGCGGGAATGGAAATATATACCGGTTAGAATGATAGAAAAATCATTCCAGTTGGACTTGTAATGGCGGAGTTATTCAATAGTTTTTTATGAGCATATGCAAATGTTACATCAAAATTTCTGAGTTCTCCTCCAGTATTGCAGTGCTTTTATAGACGTACTCATATCCAAATTACCACAATTCACAACAATTCTTGTTGTGAATTGTGGTAATTGTCGAAAAATCAAATTAAGAATTCGTTGTCAACCATACGCGTTAAACGCACAAAAGTAGTCTTAAGAAATAAAATCTTTTTAATATCAGGGACATCAAAAAATATATATTTACTCTGCATTAATAGTTGGACAGTAAAATAAACGTCTACAATTTGATGGATGTAGACCAGCACACAGAATAAAATTACTTCGACACGATATCACGTAAACTTTGCTGGCCCATGATCTATTATAATATACAGTAGAGTCTCCATATAACGAACTTCCATTTAACAAAGTTTTCTATTTAATGAAATTTTCGGCGGAACCTTGACTTTGAATGGCACTAACATGTAAATTTGTCTCCATATTACGAAAAACAATTTCTATATAACGAAGTTCTTTTTATAAAGAATTTGATTTTTTTTTTAATTTACCTTTTACAATTTTTCAGCGGGATGGTTAGGTAGAAGGGGTAGTTGAGGATTTTAAGCAAAAAGACGGAGGTGAGGTAGCCTTCTGTACTGTGGACATAGGGTCAGTTGTGATAAATAATTCTATTGTTCTAAACTGGGAACTTCGAAGCAGCGGGGATGTATCACTCTGCAGGTGTGGCTAAGCCACGAAATTTGCTTCTCGCACATACGTGTTGCATTGTTGAAGAAAATGTTATAGATGACGTGTTCCGATATTTACAAAAGTGTGAGAATTTCTATGAACAAAACGTTTTTTATAAGAAACTTGTACAAAGCAAAATTAGTGATTATTTCTCTGTTTCAAATATGTTGTATGAGGATCATACAGATATAAAGTAATCCTCAGTCTTTACTTTTGTTATTAATTTGTACGTACTTGTATACGAAAAATATTTAAATTCGTTGAAAAAGAAGAGTCTACTGAATTTAGTCTTTACTGTCCAAATTTAGCTTTTTTCATTTTATCGAAATTAAGTTTCAACATTTATGTTAATTTCTATTTAACGAATTTTCCTTATAACGAAGTTTTTCAGAGGAACGATGGCACTTCGTTAAATAGAGACTCGACTGTATTTCAATTTTCTATATTGTCATGAATTAAGTGAATTTGACTTTCTTCTTTAAAATTAAACTAACACTATCTACATTAAATCAAACAACAATATCAATCAACGTTTATTGGCGTAGTGATACCAACGCCGATGGTATGGCGTGATTAGATGGTGAAACGTTCGAAAGAAAATAAATATTTCTGCCTTCGGTGGGACCTGAACCCACGACCTTCCACTTGCCGGGCGGAGGCTCTACCCACTGAGCTACGAAGGACAATATATAATCTCTTTACGAACGTATATAAAGACTTTACTGATCGTAAGAAATTAGATATTGTGGTTCGTAGCTCAGATGGTAGAGCCTCCGACCGGCAAGTGGAAAGTTCTGGGTTCAAGTTCCACCAAAGGCAGAAATATTTATTTTCTTTCGAACGTTTCACCATCTAATCACGCCATAACATCGGCGCTGGTATCACTACGCCAATAAACGTTGATTGATATTGTTGTTTAATTTAATCTGCGTAGTGTTCGATTTATTGAAACTATCTACGTTATTACTGGAATGTTTACCTGAAGGAATAAAATATGCAATATTATTTTATCGGAACGAACAGATTGATTTTTATTAAAAGCGGCCATGGACTTTGACTTCACCAAATGTGTTTCATTTGACTTCGCTGAGCCGTGCATAAAATCCGTTTAATTTAAGCTGAAAGCCAGCAACCAATTTATTTTATCCTGCAATTACCAATGCCGTTAGAATCAATGCCGCGGCTGTCACGCATGCATTACTACTGCCAACTAGAGAGAATTCCAAACACAACTAATTACGTATTGAGCTCTTGAGACTTATCACGTTTGCTGGGTCACTCCATCGACAGCCTTATCCTTAGCCCAATTATTCGATTCCGCGTTAATGTCCCGGAAGTGGTTCATATATCAGCAGAAATGAGCCGTTTATGCACACCATTGCTGCAGAAAAAGGTAATGGAGAGCACGGAAACGATGAGTTACATGCAAACAAATTGTAAAATTTTACAAATTCAACGTCACGCGGATTTATAATAAAAATATAAGATATTTCATAATAATTCTCATATATATATATACACGAGGGAAACGGCACAATTTCAAATCCATGAAGTAATGAAATTCGGTGCAGTTAAGCTATTTGTAGAGAGTTAAGATTAAATTTCTTTTACTATGACACATAGATAGTTAGAGGTTAATGATTATTCACAAACTTAGCAAGATCGCCCAGTGGGCAGGCAGAAAGATGAGGAACAACGCTCAAATTTCAGAGCGAGATGTACGTCAACCCACTGGCGTAAGCAGGGAGATGATGATGGAGATTGTAACCCCCATTGCAATTTTGGAATGCGAAATTGGAATTTTGTACATTTAACATAGGAATACATGGAGATATAGCTCAGTAACCCTCTTATGAATTTTCTGCGTACGCATGTGCGTCAACCCTCCACCATGTGCCCAGGATGAAAGATAAACCCACAGCAAGAGAGAGAGAGGGGGGGTAGAGTATGAACAAACACATAGACCTTCAACAATAGAATGAAGGCAGTCCAAGAAGCCAGAGAGAAAGGTTTACAAACGTGAATAGCGACGTTTTTAAGACTGCCCAAAATTAAAGTGACTAACATAAAAATCAAAAATATAAGAAACGCACAAAAATGAATTTATTGAAAAGTATTATATGAATACAAATTGCCTGATACTGAGCTTTAAGTATTGTTCCGCTGTGGTAGAATGGTTAGTACGTTTTCTGAAAACGTATGAAACGTCGTGCGTCCACCAAATAGGGTACTTGTCCACAAAGTGAGTTCACCTCCTCCCCGAAACGTTTAAATATTTTATTATGTTGGAGAGAAGTTCTCTTTCGGATTTCTACTTTTCTCTCTCTCTCTCTCTCGCTCTTTCTAAATGTGAACTTATCAAGTATCCATGTTGAGAATAAACTTCGATTTAATGCAGTAATAACAGGAAGGAAAATGCTTCCAGTTCGAAATATCATTTATTATGGATTTCACTTTCGCTTTAAAATTTTGAGAAAACCGTGAAAACCCTATCCCATAACGTTTTCTAAATTAAACTAGTTATGTTACTAATAACTTATTTCTTGTTCACAATTTAAAGTTGTCACATTTACATAATATTACTTGTCGTATTTCAATTAAAATAATGAAGCCAAAATGTTTGATTCTTCGGCTATTCGGCATTGTAGACGGCAAATAATTTGTAGCATATTATCAAAAGAACTATCCTAAGCTATCCCTTTGATATTGACATTGAAATAAGAAGTGTCATTGAATCAAGGTATTTTACGGTGATATATGTACTTAACTTCCAAACTGCAAAATAGGATGCCAGTATTCAAGGGCTTCTCTAAACTTGAAAAGCAACTTCATTATCTTAAGCACAAATCCCGACAGCGTTTGCAATCAAATCCAATCAAGCGCGTCCAATCAAATAAAAAAATGGAATTAAAGATGTAAATCGCAATTTCTAAACATCAATGTTTATCTTTTTTTTTTCAAGCTTTCTATTGGAGAGTTTGGAAATGTGGAACTGTAGTTGAACGAGCTGAAACTTGGCTGCTTTTATGTTACTTACGTTACTTGGCGCATAGAAAGTCAAAGGGATTCTACGCTGTACCCATTTTCTTTACTTTAGGAATTCTTAGTGTAACTAATAGCATTGCATGGATGAATTCCGTTGTTGAATTTGGGTGTTATTCCTTTTTTAAATTCAGCAATTGACCGTCAAAAGTTAGGCAACATTTGGTATAAAGCTCTTGTTTGTTTTGTGGTTTTACGGCTCAAAGACTACAATGGTCATGCTGCGCCGGGACCTACTGTTTTCCGAGGAATCCGAACCTCTTATGGCCTAGGGAACCAAACCCCGGACTACAGTGAGCAGTGCGATCTTTTTATGAGATCTCTGAGTAAGCGTTCTTTGTACACTGTTGGGAGTCGAACCCGGATTAACGGCGTACTAGGCGAACGCGTTACCACACTGCGCCACCGCAGGGCCGGTATAAAGCTCTACACATAGAGTAGGATATCACATGGATCCAGCGAGGGAATTGAAAACAATGTCGTGTAAGATAAAGCTTACAGTGCAGCCTTTATATTGTTCCTTTACCATGTATTACTTGCTGTACGGACGCATTAATATTTGATTGATTGTTGTCCAAAATATATATCTAATCACACTAAGTAGCAGGCCTAAAATATTACGTTTTAAGGTCAGTTTAGTCACAAAAATACAAACCCCCAAGATAAATCTACGTCTTCAAGATATAACTCCTTATATTATGGTTAAAAATGAAAATAAGGCTAGGTTTAGACGTCAGAAAGCACCCAGAATTTCAGAAATATAAAACGAATATTGAATTTCTTGTTCCATTCTTGTAAATTCTATGTGAAAATAGTTTCAACTTCCGTGATTTAGTGCTCGCCCATTCGTCACGTAGGTGAAAAAGAGAAATTGCTCGAGCATCAATCTAGGTCAAGTTATTTTTCATTCGGCTTTTTATTCATCAACATGAAACCTCTGGAGATGGTGTTGCCTTTGCTAACCAGCGATGAGCGATGACTGGATCGATTGAATCCAGCTATTTGTCAAACTCCATCTTGTGACGCATGTCCAAGCTAAGAAAGTATATATATCAAATAAAACCAAACAAAAATATTTCGCGCACTAAAAATTTTATAATATATGACCTACATGCTATAAATCTGCAGTGTAGAATTGCTTTTTTTTTTACAAATCTGAATACTTTGGCTTCATTTATGTGAAGTTATACATTTCTAGAACTTTTCATATCCGTGCACATCTAGGCTAATTCGCTTTATTTAACTTGTTTAAACCCTTTATCATTCCTCAGAACGTTTTCCCGGTTTCGCGATGTGGTTGGGCATTTCGTTTCACAATCCTTGATTACTCATGCGCATTCTATTGTGACCCAAGCCTTTTCTAATTCAATAACGTTGTTCATAATGCTTACTCAGACTCTGGTCTTAGTGCATTTTACGTCCTCTGGTTTTTCTGAGAGAGCATACGCACACCTCTCCCCATGTTTCTTTAAGTAATTTTAAATTTGTGCCTTGTTTTCTTTATCCGACCCTAAGGAAGAGGGGGACCCGGGTGTTTTTCGATTTAAGAATTGAGAGTAGGACAATAGATCGCCCATACCAAATATATTGGAATATATATAAGTCTTTTATTTTCAAATGCGTCGTGCTAAAAGATTTTTCAAATTTCAATTTTGCCATATAATAAACAATAAAGCGTTTCTTATCATAACAGCGAAGCTTGAATGATAGAGTTTCTGCTTGATTGCTACAGTACTTGGGTTCAAATCCGCATATCCCAGTTTTTGTTTGCGTGAGTTTAACGGACCAAGGATATTAGGGGTCATTCTGCTCCGTGACCTGCAGTTTTTCGAGGAATCCGGATCTCTTAAGGCCTAGAGGCCAACCCCAGGAACACGGTGAAGGGTTACCCGGTAAACGTTCTTTCCTTAAAATAATTGGGAGGCGAACCTAGGGTCACTGCACGCTAGGCGAAAGGTTGAAATTGCTTTACCGTCGGACCCGAGGTTTTTTGTATTTTATTGCTTCCTGTAAATTTCAGAATATTATAGAAACTTTTAAAAGTTTCTGAAGGAAACTTTCTCTCTTCTTCCCCTCACTCTTAGCTATACGAAGATATGCAATTAGTTTTTGAAGGGCGTTGTACTTGAATCGTTAAGTTCTTAAATGCATTTTTATTTTAGTTTTGAATCTTAATTTACTTATTTAAATGAAAGATAACTTCAAAACTAATTACGACCTTTTTATTTAAACCTATGACCACGAATATTGTACTTCCATACTTTTGAACAATTACTGCTAGCACTGATTCAAACACTTAAAAAGTTTGAAGCAATCTACTCTCTATTATACAGACTTATTATAGATAAATTGTTAATCATTATATATATGTATGTATACATACAGTGAAACCTGCTAAAGTGACCACCTGAGTGAAGTGAGCGCTTTTTATAAGAGAGAGAACTGGTAGATATTTAACCATGCGCATACCAAAGTCTGTTGCGTACAGTGACCACCTCTCTATGACGATCACTTCACCCTACTCGAAAAGGTGATCAGTTTAGACAGATTCCACTGTATCTATAATATGTAAAAAATATGTTTCACAAGCACGATGCTAACCACATAGCCATGTTCTATTCTGATAAGGAACTGGATGTATATAAACTGCCTGAGAAAACACTGTGAAACACTAAAAACTACAAACAATGACACATGGAGCGGAAACGATGCCAATCGTATCAGGTTGTTATGTGGAAAAGCGCTTTGAAATTTATTGCGGAATAATACTGAAATTTAAGGGCTTTTCCACACCTCTCTTAACAAGGCCTATCTGAAAAAGTTACTTAGATATTCGAAATAGAAGTTTTGGTATTGGGTCTAAATTTACTTAAGTCTCGATTCTGAAGTCTAAAAACATCTAAGCGTCTCTCCTCATATGTCTCTGGTCTATGACGGAAAATGCGTAATTGATACTTATTGTGACTAATTCTTTTTGAACATACTAATTTTTTCTCGAACATGTTACTAATTTTTTCTCGAACATGTTACTAATTTTTTCTCGAACATGTTACTAATTTTCTCTCGAATACAATACTTGGTTTCAAATGCCCGACAGATAAGTTTATTACGTCTGAAAATTTCTTTTGGAGACATATTTTCCTTTGATATTGTTAGAATAATATAATGACTGGAATAAATTAGTTTCAAGTTCCAATTCCTATGTGTAAAATAACGAAAAGCAGGATGTATTAAGGAAATCGGGGTTCTGCAATGCTATAATATAAGTATTCAAATGAACGTAACGACGAAAAGAGAAACATTAATTACTACACAGTACTTAACTACACAGTACTTACTACACTGTACTTACTACAGAGTTAATGTAAACTATAAATAATGCTTCATATGTTATAGGTAGGGAATATTGTAGCAATAAGTCCAATTATAATTTCGTTATCTTATCAATAAAACTATGGCGACGAGGCATAATCAACACAATTGTCAAATTGTATGTATTCATTGATTTTCCCTAGAACATTTTAGGATAGCAAACCACATACTTTACCGTCCTCAACATTTGCTGATGTGCATTATTCAAACGAGGAGCGTACCCGGACATTTATTTTGCGGGTGAAGGACAGAATTTGCCATGGTCTTGGAATAACACCCTTCATTTATCATGAAAGTTGGAATTTTTTACAGTGAAAAAATATATTTTGGGGTTATGGCCCCCGTGACCCCATCCTGTGTCCGCGCTTGACTCAAACTGCCATTCATTACGCTGTATGTTTCTGAGTTTTAAGGTCCACGGACAACAAGGGTCATGTTGAGGTAGAATCTACCACGTTTCGAGGAATTCGGACCTCTTAATTGAACTAACCATCGGATTACGCTCAGCAATCAGACGACAATCGTTCTCTTTTTTTTTGACACAAATGGGGAATCGAACACAGGTTAACCCCAGGCTGGCGGAACGAATTACCTTCGCACAATCGCAAGGCCTCCGCTATTATTAAGTTTTTGCACTGTTGCACGAGCGTAGCCATTTATGTAATAACCAGCGTGCGAATTTTCAAAGAAGATATTCTTTCTTTGTGAGTTGTGCGGGGTGCTTCATGCTGCTCCAGGATTTACTGTTTTCCAAGCAATCTGACCTGTCAAAGCCTAGCCAAACAATCCTTAGATTACAGTGGCCAGATAGTCGGTAAGCGATTTATTTTGTACCGTTACGAATAAAACTGTAGATAACTGCACACTAACTAAGAGTGTATTTACCCACCCACTACTACCTAGGGTGCTCTCTAAAGTCCGGTGTTTCGCAAAGAACTTTTGAACGAAGGCTCGTAGAGCTGTAAAAGTTAGGTGTGCGTATAGTAAATTGCTCATGGCCGAAGAGATGGAATCGACGGAAGCGCTCTATGTGGCGAAATTAGGAAGTTATTGCACCTAATTCTGGAACTAGAGGAGATACAGAAAAATTTTCAATTACGAAGTTGTTAAGCACCAACTAATTAGTAAGAAACGATTTTTTTCACCACCTTAATAGGGCAAAAATCGTAATTTAAGAGGTTTTAAAGGTATCCGTCCAGCAACGCCATTGTTGGTCAAAGTACCGATTTCTTAATCGTATTCTAGTAGTTTCGCCTAATGCTTCATCGTTATAACGCTTACAAAGAAACAACCATGGCTTACACGGGATTTGAACCAGCATCATAGGTGTAGAGTTATATAGGTCCGTGGGGCCCGAGCCCTTTAATAATCTTAAATAAATTATGGTTTTATTGCGTGTACTGTAATGTACAGACGTACATAAAATGTGCTTGCCCCCCCGCCCCCCAATAATTTTGAGAACTCTATATTGACGACTAGGGCCAAGGTAGTTTCCAGGCTGATGCAAAGTTTCAGGCCTTAATCACTACGCCACTGGGACGCCTACGGCAGACTGGGGTTGTCGTTGCTACCGCATTATACCAAATAATCATGATAACACAAAAAATATTTCTACAACGGAATTAATAACGTCGATTTTTTCCACCATACTGTACGTAGTACGTAACATGAATCTGTACTTATATAATAAATGAAGGAATTACAAGAATGAACGATTGAAGTTAATGTGAATTTTGAGAAGTAAAGCTAATGATTAAAGTTAAATCGGAACTTTGATAAACAATGGCATTGATGGATGGACACATTAAAAACCTCCTATATTACGATTTTTGCCCTATTAAGGCGGTAAAATAAAGCCGTTTCTTGCTAATTAGCTGGTGCTTAACAACTTTGTAACTGAATAATTTTCTGTATCTCCTCTAGTTCCATAATTAAGTTCAATAACTTCTCGATTTCGTCACATGGGGCGCTTCCGTCAATTCCATCTCATCGGCCATGGGCACTTTACTATACCCACACTTAATTTTAGAGCACTACAAGCTTTCGTTCAAAAGTTATTTGAGAAATACCGGACTTTAGAGAGCACCCTATATATATATACACGTTTGGAACTACATTTGATGACAATATAAAGAAACAACATTTGTAAATTGTTATAATCGTTTCTACAAAATAGCCACTGCTGCCAGGTGCCGTCTGTATATTGATTTCACATGACATACGTTGAAGATGATGGTTCTGTTGTAGACTTTATAGAAAAATGATTTCAAGTAAAGAAGTTATGATAAAAAATGACACTTTTTTCATATTTAATCATGTCACTCTTTTCGGAAGCAAAGGTTTAATCCTCAAGGCGGTCGTCAAATTTTGCAACAAAGGTTTCAAAATTACTCTGACAACGTCTGCTATTAAGTAAAATTTTGTTTATGTTCTTCCACCAATTAATTCCAATAGTTCATGACCAGCTTCTAGTTGAGTTTAGCTCTTTGTGAAGTTTGGAATAAATACATTCGATTTGACAAATGGACAATTGCTGTGTGTCATCTAAATTCGACCATTAAATTTACATTCCATTAATCATTTTTTAAAATGCCGCGCTCGAAAATAAAAAAGCAATTACTTTTCGCCTTTTACCCCAAATAGTTAGAAACTACGTTTAACATTAATTTGGTTCTTATTCTTACAATATAAATTATTAAATATAGGTCGTTGTCAACTGCTGATAATCAAGTGCGCACTTTATATTTAGCATCAATTTTAGCTTCATTTTTTTTTTAAATAAGGACTTAACTTACCATGTTCCTTTCATACGATCTTTTTCATTATACCAAGTAAGACGAGGGCATGAATGTTAGTTTCAGACGGATATGATATTATAATGAAATGACAAGATCGGTTAATTAATAATTCAATTCTTACACTGCCTCGCTTATTATTAAATGGTATAGCTATATAATACGTGACTTAACTAGGAAGGGCTTAGCACCCTACAAACCGAAACATATATATGAATGCTATGCGTCGAATTATGAGGTAGGAGGAATAGCACACCCCACCTCTGGATTTCGTAGCTAGCGACGTTGGTATAGAGTATATAACATAGCTCATATATATGCTGGAATAATAGGATATAAAGAAATAAACCGAAAAATTAAGCACAAATTTTTGTAACACAGGTGCAGAGCAACGTTGAAGTGGTTAAAATTTTAATAATACATAAACATACTTTCAACCATTCAAATTGATGTTACAAAATCTGCAAAAAAAAATTCGGATTTTGTAACATCTGATGATCATCATTACTTTGAATGGTTGAAAACATGTTTGTATATTATTAAAATTTGTAACCACTTCAACGTTGCTCTCAATCTGTTTTATACTTTGTAGTGTAGTGATTTGCATTTACAAATTTATGTTTTTATTAAGGCTATTATATGCATTGGTGGGAAAATGCTCCCGTCAATTTGCGTATTAATTACTGTGGGGGAATGGGGAATTTTGTTTTGTTTTCCGCATAAAGTATGCAAAAAATTGCAGTTTCAGATAAACTCAATTAAATTTAGTTACACAATTCTTCTACAAATCAGTTTTGATTTGAAATTACATTTGTGTGAGTGTTGTAGTGAATAAGTCCACGAAAAACCTTTCCCCGACAAACGTTCATTAAAGGGTCTCTAATTTCTTAGAAGAACAGCACTTAAAATAATACACCTCGATAATTTTCAATTGTTGTTCCTGCTGCCACAGTTTTATTCAGCATTTGCAGCAGTGCATCACGGCGCAAATAGTTCACAAACATATTTACTCTGATACGGCAATTATAATTACACAGTCGGCTGATGAATTTGCTCAAACATTTGCAGAAAAATAAATGCACAACGTCATTAAAGCAGACGTCGTTTTCAATCATCCTGCTAATGATGCAGGATTTTCTGAAATTTGTTTAGAGCACGAAAGGTAAAAGCAAACAGAACTGCGACATCCCATTGTATCTCCTAAGAAGAATTTGAGCGTTCTTTCGACGTTTAGCCCTCCATTAGCAAAGGACAATTTCTCTACGTTATCGAATAACACACATAGCAAATGCGCCGTTAGTTCGAATAATTGGCTCTGAAACGAAGCGATGAGAGTTAATTACTTCAAAGGGAAAACGATGGTCCTTTCAGAGATTTTTCACCAAAGTACGGGGGCGGGGGGGGTTTCAAGAAAGAGGTTAACAGCCACATAAACTCACTTCTAATCCATTACTTTATTTTACAACGGCCATTCGTAACAATTTCCAAAGCTCTTACACTTGGAAAAAGCACGACTCCACTTTAGAAAGTAAATGCAGAATGATGTAAAAAATGGCTGCATTCTTAGAAGAAATTGAAAGTTCTTTGCTAAGCGAACACGGCATTTATCATGAAAATTAGTTCAATTTTAAAACGCATTGAGTGAGTGTCAAAAGGAATAATACGATGGGAATTTGTAAAAATATATACAAAATTTGCATCTCCGGATAATGACATTTAACCAGGGTTTTTAACTCTTTTTATTACTGATCTGTATTTTGTCATTTCTTAACGCAATTGATGTACGGAAAAACGAGTCCAAAGCAGATATGTTAGTGCAGCATCCTTTGCTTCGCAGTTTTATCTAGGATTTGGTTTCTGATGAAAGATCCCGATCTCACTTACGTTTCTCTTTTCTCTATAACAAACAGTTATTTTGACACTGGCGTAAGGTTTAAAAACACGACGTTTCGGGAGCCAACTGCTCCCTTTGTCAAGTGAAGGCAGAATGAAGAGTTCGTGAAAGTCCTAAGCTTATATACCCGCATGTTGGGAATCCCCATCTGACGTCATCTGGTGCGGAGCAGTTCCAGCTGGGGAAACCCCAATCGGGGAAACCCTCGCCCTCTTTTTTTCTGTTACAAACTCTGACCTTTGACAAATCAGTATTTTAAGAGTCCGGAGTTAATATTGCAAGTCCTTATAACTTTGACATTTAATATAATTTGCGCAGTGCTACATCTTCATAATTTTTTGAAATCTCTATGTGTCTCATGAATTATAGACATTCAACTGTGAATCTCAAGAATAAATGGATACTAAAGAAAAATTCATAAAGAATGGACTTATGTAGATTGCACTAAAAAGTTGCACGTAACATAATTAAGGATTTAAAATTTATGTTTATATAATACCGCTCAAAATCTCAGGTTTTCCTTTTATTTGTACTTGTATGAAATGCATTGCCGTAATATTTTTGTAAGAGTGAGAATGAATTTGAAAGGTAATCGTGCGAAGAAAAATTAAAAGGTTTGGAGGAGGCGCAAATTATTAAAAAAAAAAAAAATATGAAGTCTGCATATCAACGTAAACAGAAAAGTCGATTAAAATATTTCAGCCAAACCCCATCTGACAGATTTGTTCGCATTTAACTTCGCAAATGAAATTACGGAAAATGACAGTAGATACCGAAAGACAAATGACAGGATGACAATATCTAACTTCTTGTCTGGCAATTTTTCAGAATTTTTCGAACCGAACATGTTTTTTCTCTTATTTGAAGGCTAGAACCTATTGATAAAGATCTTGCCCTTTCTCTGATCTCCATTAGCTGAATGAAATTCTCGCAAATCGATGTGGTTTGAGAAGGGACAAAATCGATGACAAAACTAAGCATTTTCTTAACAGAGAAGATGATAATCTTCTGACATTCTGTGGTATCCGTTTTAACACTTCCAGTTCCTCGGTTTTTAATTTAAATTTAAAATAAGATTTGTATATAACAATCATATTTCAAACGTGACATCTTCCAGATAAAGCAGTAGATTATGAATGGTGTATATTAGGCGTAATTTTATGTTAAGAACGGTATGGAATGAAGAGAAAATTGAAAATACCAATGGAATACATCAATAATAATATACAATAATGATTGTATATTATTGTATATTATTATTGTATATATACAATGATGGTTGGGATGCCGTCAATATACGCAATATTACATGTATTTCACTTCACAGAGAATATTCAGATTCTTCTATGCAATATTTTTAGCTATTCCAAAATCAGGAAATTTCGGTAAATAATTGCCTTCTTTTTATTGTTTTCCTCTTAACCCTGCTTGTATAACTTAAAAGCTATAAACTACATATTTATTACATCTTATCCATGTGTATTCATACGATGGTATTTTTGCCGGCTGTCCGATAGTTCCAAAATGTACGATCGCAATTTCTTCTGTAATCCTCGGAAGGATTGGAGGCTTTATTTTCTTCAGCTTAGGATAGATCCGAAATAGGTTATTATGGTGGAAATGTTTTCTTTCGTGAACGATGTAGGATGCGGGTAAGTTGGCTGAATACGATCCCGCTTTCCGGTTAAAGTAGCATCGCCGATAAAATAGTTCGCAAACAAATAAATAACTGCCACACGTCATCAGAAACAGGAAGAAGAAAAGCCATGCTATCGGGAAACAGACACGGGAAAAGAATTTTCCGCCGACTACTCAATATCAAGCTTCGTGTCACAAAATATAAAGCTAATTTCATCCTCGAAACTATTGCATTTCCTTTGCAAAAAATCTTTTCTTGAACAGGTTTCCATTTATTCTACATGGATGTATAGTATGTTAGTGAACTCGAACTACGTGTTCCGTTTATGCCTTTAGAGCCTTTACCGATTTCTCGCATTGCATTTTACATAATGCGGTTTCGAAAACATTTTCAGAAGCAGACGGCAATTTTATCTTCTGTATTCACAAATTGTATGTATTTAGGTGTTTATGCTTTTGTCTGAACAGTTTTAGCGTTTTTTCGGTAAGTAACGTTCAATTTTGCGAGAGAATTTACCGCAGAAATTCGATTCCAAAACAAATAAGTCCATTACGCTTTTCAACTGTCAAGCGCAGATACTAGAAGTCCTTTTGTTTCAGTTCAAAAATACAGATACTTCATATTTAATGTTTTAGTTCGTTTAGATATTGAACACGTTGCAGGATTGTAATTATATTAGTTTCACTCGCAGATGCTTTAATTTTTGCTAAATTATTAACTTCTTAAAGCTTATAATAAATATTGAACACACACATCTCACGACTGAGAATTCAACAGTAAACAAATGAAATTAATGTTTTTGCGAAAATACAAGTGAATACATACTATCAAAAACTTATATCTGACAGGTGAATCTGTGGAGCTTTATTGATACTATAGCTATACGGACTACATCCACCGAGAATGGCTCCACGTGATTGCATACCATGAAACATCCTGTCAATAAGACAGATGGTTTATAACTATCTGATGGATGGCAGTCCATACGGTGTTCAATTGGGCTCCTAATTAAATACGGTTTTCTAAAGGCGAAAACGCTCTTAACCATTGATTGATTTCTCTTTGGACATGTTCTATTTGTGACAAACTTGGGGAATTTACTAGTCAAAGCGGGATATCAGCATACGGTATATTGTCCATAGTTTCCTGCGCAATCTGTGTCCGGGAATTATCCTTGTGAAAAAAAAATCACTATATTTCTGGTTGTCACATGTGACAGCACATCCGGTACCAGAGATGTATCGTCATCTCGTTAGACTTCTAGAAACGTGGATCAAAATGGAATCTGTTCACCAAATATTACCTCATCTCAAACCATTTAGGGACTGTTTGGCGACGGATAGAGAAAACTTGTCCATGACATTCACAAAGATTTCGCTGTGCACGACCATCTGGCATGTTGAAACAGAACGTCGATTTATCATTGAAAAGAAACTTTAGCCACTCTGTTGTTTGATGTCGTTGCATTTGAGACCACTTGAGAAGATACTGCCTATGTTGTTTCTGTAAAGGTAAACATCATATAAGATGTCTACTTCTAAATTCTATGTCGAAACCATGTTACCAGAAGTGTGGCAGAAGTCTTTCTGCAGAAGATTTGCCATGGTAATAGATTCAGGTACGCCTCTTCTATACATAAAATAATTTTCACGTGATATAATGTGCCCAAAAAATTTCGCTTCTTGTTCTTCGCTTTGCTGTGTTTTCTGTCATAAACCAGGACAAACATCGTTGATGTAATTATTAACGAGAATCACTCTGTAAAAACTAAGTTAAAAAATAACATAAAACTAACATAGATAATTATTAATTAAAAAGTTAAACTGTGTTCGTTATGTGTTATTTTTTCTAATTTAACCCGCGAGTAGGCGCGCAGGGTGTTATACACCCCGCAACTTAAAATTTGTGAAAAGAACTGTCCACCCTTACTTTTGAAACTGGCCAAACACTTCCCTGTTGCCTATAAAGTCACAATCTTTTAGGATAGGATGACAAAGCGAACATTCCGCTTACCATTCTCTGTAAAATTGGTCGTTTTTATTGAAATTATGTTATATAATTAGATGGGGGTGTAAAGCACCCCGCACGCGTTTTCGTGTTCCTCTAATCCGCGCGCCTACTCGCGGGTTGAATTATGGTCACAGCACGATCAAGCAGTCCAGCAAAATTTGGAGGTTTATTTCTGGCTCAGACATAACAATGCTTTACTACTACATCGTCGATAGCACCTCAACATATTTGTCATTTTGACTTGCACTTCCCATGCAGTGACGAGTTTTGCAATCCGTACCTAATCAATCACTCTAGTTGTCACCTCTTCCCTGGTTTTATTTACTCGGAATTTATATGCTACTGGGCAAAATGTCACATGGCAATTCTTTATGAAGTAAGGATCCACGGGCTCCGTTAGCGGGGGGACAGGGGGACCCGTCGTTACGTGCGGTTCCACTCTATGTGGTCTCGCACAATACACTACGGTGGAACTCGCAAGCACTTAGGCCGCCTCTGAATGTGCAGAGTCACACAAAAAAGCAAAAAAAAAATCTTAAATAACAAGCAAGCAAGTTAAAGAAAACCGCCTATGGTCGATATTTAAATTTAGCGGGTTTCAATTAACATTAATTCGCAACTTCCCAATCCACAACTCTCTAGTCCGCAACTCTCTAATCTGCAACTCTCTAATTCACAACTCTCTAATTCTCAAGTAACTCTGTAGGTTTTCAATGTTAACAATAGCCATCGTTATTGCATTTACGGAAGACCTTTACCTTACCCTTTTTATTGCGTATAGACAGGCAGACAGGAAAGCCAAAAGCAATAGCGGGTTCAATATCTATTGAAACCCGCTAATTATGGACATAAAATTGTCATTTACAAAATAAATGAGTCAGAATGTAATATTTGATTGGCCTCTTTTTTGAGAGAAAGAATTATAAATATAAACTATTAGGTGAGATGAAAAAGCTAATTATCGTTGAATAAACGTGTTTTTTTCTTGATTTTACTATTTTTTAAACAGTTTAAATTTTGCGCCAATATTATATCGAAAATTGGATTTGATCTATCTTCTGAACTAAATAGAATTTTGATGGATGAAAAGTTCTGAGCATCGAAATATATTCAACTTAAATTTAAAATCTGATGTTAAATCAGCCGAGGAGTAGAATGTTTATTTTTGTTTTAAGCAAATAAGAAAAAAATTTAATTCTACATTGCGATTAAAAATAATTTTAATTTTAAAGGAAGTGCATTTAGTGTTTTCCGAAGTTTTCTGAATCGCATAACTCGCTCTTTCTTCGCATTATGCACCGATTTTGAATTTTAATAAAGTTGGATTTTTATAACGCATGGAGTTTCAATAATAATTGAAATGGTAATGTTAGTACTTTACCATTTAGAAGTTTGTTGGTATTGAAATTAACTTACAAGTTGAAAGATTCAGAGGAACAATATATATTTTATCACCTCTGAATCTTTTAACTTGTAAGTTAATTTTCCGAAATTAGTTTTATACACTTATCCAAAGGAAGAAATTTTTGAATAATCAATATTAGACAGAGGCATTCTAGTGCCATTGGACTTCATCAGTAAAGGCTAGGAAGAA
>QLNU02015270.1:23530772-23565153 GCA_006491805.2 Dysdera silvatica
TTTATTGATTTATTTATATTTATATACCTCGAACATTTCACAGATTAAATTAAAATAATTTTTATCAACTTTTTTAGGCGTAGTAATAGTAACGCCGATGTTATGGCATGGTTAAAAATACACTTTAATATGTTCGTAGGGAATTGATTGTTTGGTCGTCTGTAGCTCAGTTAGTGATAGCACCTTCCCGGATTGTAGAAGGTCGTGGGATCGTGCTCCACCAGATGCAAAACACATTTCTTTTCCTTACGAACGTTTCACCATCTAACCACGCCATGACATCGGCGATACTATTACTACGCCTTAAAAATTAATAATTTTTTTTTTAAATGTAATCTATGAATCTTCGTTATATAACTAAACTAATTAATAGGAATATAAATTAATTAAATATACACACTATTTATAAGGGCATATATATATACATTAATTAAGTAAGTGAATTAAAAGTTAATATTTAGACTATTTCTAGAGCCTAAATATGTAAAATAATTTTTTAAAGTATTATTCCAAAATACGCACATCATTTTTCACTAATGCAGAAAAAATTAAAAAAGGCTTCATGTTACTATATTTTTTGTGGAATTTTCAATGCCCCTAATTATCGCCAATTAATTTAAGAGGGAAAGTTGGTTTTAATTAACCCTGCCTATTAGTTACTGAATAGGAATCGACAAAGATATTTTGTAACAAATTAGTTAAGCTACGTGAAATTGTTTGAAGGGCAAAAATTAACCATCGGTGCATTTTAAGGTAATTATCCGTTCTTAATTAAAAATTTTGCCATAGATTTTAATTTTGCTTCAAATTAATCAATTGGGATTTTTTTACAGATCATTTATTTTATATTGATCCAGGATCTACCAATCTTTCCTTTAGTTATTTTCAATGGCTTTGCCTTAAACAAATATTTTTAAAATCTTGTAAATCCTAGTTTTCTTAAAAATGCTTACAACATAACGAGATTTGAAAGGAATTGCGCATAATACTTTTTAGGTATTTCTGAAATGAAATATAATATGTAGAGCCCGGATTAAATATATGCAAATGCGAATATGCATTAAAAAATCTCAAAATATTCATATATATGCACTTAAATTAAACATACATTCACCTAAAATGAATAAATATGCACTTAAATATATTTAACTTACTTGAAAATCATATGATCTGTATTTTAAAGCAAATTAATTTATTAGTAACTGCTCAGTGTAATATTCAATATACACAAAATGATAGGTTTTATTTTTACAGGGCAATTTTTTATTTCTTCTTTTTACAATGCGTCTCTAAATGCTCTGAACAATTAATCTTTGTTTTTCCTCATTCAAAGTATCTTCGTGGCCAAAAAATTCCTTTCCAGGACTACAGTTATTGGACAACATTTATAACATTTTACGAATAGTTTACACCCATTACAGAATATCACTCACAGCTATCGTTGATTGAAAATTAGGTGAAATTTTACCCCATGTAAGTCTTTGTTTCATCCGACAGTGGGTCAACTGCCTACCTAGCACAATATAATTTAATCCACGCTTTCCTTTATAAGGATGGTGGCTACAATTTAGCTATTCCTACATTTTTGGCGCGTTAGAACATGTAATTAAACGTGAACATTTACAAATTCCTTTGCCTTTACGTTCAGAAAGAGTAAGAAAAATATTTAGTTTGAATTATGAGGATTTATATACTTATGTACTTAGAGAAATAATAAAACTAATTTAAAATTACTAAAACCTTCAAAATATGCATTTATTATGAAATTTTGTATATTTTCATGCATTTATATTCATCAACGCCAAAATGGCTTAAATATGCAACTGCATATGCGCATATTCATTTGCATATGATCTGGGGTCTAATAATAAGATTAGTAAGGAAATTAAAACAAGAACGGAAGGAAGAAGGTGTTACTTTGCGTTCCCGAATGTCTAAATAAAACTAAAAGCTTACCATATACAAAATTAGAGTAAGAAAATAAGATCTGTTATTTCATATAAAGACAGGACACTTATAGTGACATCTAGGGCTACTGAACTGTTTGCGGCATGGGAAAGAAAAATGCTTCTAAAAATGTTCGGGGCAGTAATTGAAAGCGGCGTATGGGGAACTAAAAAAAACAATGAAATCTATCTGTACGAAGACGCAGTTTGTGACAGGAATGTGGAAAAGGAAACTTGGATGGTTTGGATAGATAGAATGGGAGAAGATAGCTAGTTGACACACACTGGCTATCAAATTTATAAAAAGTTTTTGGGCCCACAGTTTTTTGTTGATTTTTTTAAAGATTATGAAAAATTCTAAAAATGTCGTAGACTTATCAGTTTTTTAAGAAGATTTGAATATATTTTTTTGCGATTTTAGTCCCAGAGATAGATGCAATTTTAAGTATTATAACTTACAAACACTACTTAGACTGTTTTCTACTATTTTGAGCCATTTGAGGGGAATCAGCTTTGTCAGAATTCTAAAATATCTTTTACTGTCTCCATTTCCGTATGAAAACATGGTCCTGTTCTGCTGATATACATTTTTGTTTATACTTTGGCTACTTCGCAAATGTATTTCTTCTTGCAGTTCATTGTTACGAATTTAAGAAATTAATCTTTAATTAATTTTTTAATAAATTTAAGCCTTTGTACGGGGCGTCTTATATTATAAATCTTTTGCAAAATTTTATATTTGCCTTATGAATAAAATTGATCTGATTTCAAAATTGCCTCCATTCAGTTGTTTCCGGGGCAACAGTCACTAAAGATAATTTTTGCTATGAAATGACTTTAGTGTAACCGTCTGCTACAGTTTTATTCTCTGGCTTTGTATGAGGAACTTTGTTTTTTTATTTAAATTATTTCAAAATACTCATAATTTCTTATTTGTAGAAATCATATTCTTAACGATACCAGTTTATGGTTATATAATATATATATATATATTATAATATTTTGTAGCGTTTGAGTTAGGGATATTTTTTAATTTAAATAAATTTCCCCTGATTTGTTTTGTTACTATTTTGGAATGTTTATATATAAGTTAAAATGAAAGGTAGGTAATTTTTTTTTATTTATTTTGTAAATATGAATGCATTTAAATTAAAATGAAATTTTTCAAGAATTTCTTTTGCTACAACAATTAGAGCTGGTGAAAATGAAATGATAAAGAGATAAATAATTTTCGAAAACTAAGTGCATTAAATTCACAGCTGTATGATAAATTCATTTGAAAAGATGAAGTTCAAGAGCAAATAACATATGATTGCTGGAAAAAAAATTTATCCAAATGAATATGTAGCCGATTTTGAAGCTGTAGAAAACTACAAGGACATTATTTAGATATTAAAAGCAAGATCGAATGTAAATTGAGCCAATTCAGTTCGGTAGAGGGCAATAATTTAAATGTGGGCAGTGTGGGACGTAGATTCAATCTTTCTAATTAAAACTAATATATTTTAGTGGAGAATTTGAAAACTGGCTAGGTTATTAGACCCATTTTTCTGAAGTAATGAAGATACCCATTTTGTTGGATATAATAAATTTCAGTATGTAATTCAGATAATAAAATTCAAAGCACCTGCTGAAAAAGCTAACAATTATTCACTTGTCATTGAAAAACTAAAAGATATATTTCGTCATGAATGTTTGTCGTTTCACATTTAAGCAGGAGAACAATAATAAAAAACACAGCTGGAAAGAAACAAAACTACTACAAACTTGTTGTATGATCAAACTTGGTTACATCTGTGAAACTTAGAACCTTGGGTAAAACTGAAGAGAAATTTTCTGATTTTTTTAACTCCTTTATTTGAATTTTGCCTTCCCGAAGATGTATTAAGAGTACGCAGAAGTATAAATATGGAAGACTCTGTTGCCGGAAACAGTGGTAGATCGCTCATGAAGTATATTCTCTTTTCAAACCAAGAAATAAATATGGCAAGGAAATGATCAATTTAGTTTCTGCTGGGTTTGGAAGTTATAAAAATCTAATGACAATCCTCATAGAAAAATAATATCAAATATTACTTGTAAGTAGCTATACTTCATTCGTAACCAAAGCAGATCGCGACATTTAAAATTTTGAAACAAATTCATTTGTACATTTTGTGAGATATCGGACGGTGTCAATTCTAGGACAAAAATTTTATGAAAACGGGTGCTTGTTTTTCTCATATTTGAAAGTCGGATATAGGAACCGTATATGCAAATAAAAACAAAATTTATTAAAGCATGGAGAGAAATTGACACTGCATTATAATTTTCCTTCGTATTTAAGAAATCCCAAAGTCCGTACCAACATTTAACAAAAAGTCAATTAAATTCAGTTCTTTAGCAAGTCAGCAAAAAATTTGGAGAGCCTGGCTGATTAAATACGTGTTAGGGAAAAGACAGAACTAATTCGGATTATTATGGATTCAGAATCTCGAAAATCATATGCGAGTGAAAATATAGCTCACTTGCCGCAATTAAAAATAAGTTGTCAAAGAAAAAGTAGTGTATGGACTTTTTAGCGAAACTGAATCTTTATATCAAGAAAATTATGTACACAATATATATATATGCCTAAATAATTTGAAAGGTACGTGTGACTGTCAGCCCGAAGTTTTTAAGCAACCAAATATATGTTTATAAGCAAGAGAAACCCAATCTCTTTCAGTTATATATTCCAAAAAGTTCACAATTGTTTCGAAGGATATATCCTTCTTCTTATATATATCGTTTTCTTCAGATATATGTGGTTGAATGCTTATGAACTCCAGGCCGCTGATAAAAATTTGGATCCCGACGTCTTGGTTCCATTTACGCCAGAAATTTTAATAATTGAAAAGTACAGCCCTCTCCGTAAAGAAAAGAGTATTTTAAAAAAAGAGTATTATTGGACCATTACTAGAAAAACAAGAAAGCTTTACTTCTTTATAACAAGGGCAGATCTAGGCTATAATTATGGGGGAGGCGGTTTCGGGGGCCCTCACCTGGAAAATTTTTAGTTTCGGACTATTAAATAGTTTAGGTAAATGTTGTTATATTACTAGCCTTCCTTTATACCAGGGTTGTCCAACATACGGCCCGTGGGCCACAATCGGGCCCACGAATAATGTTAATCCGTCCCTTCTACAACTGTTTGAAATAAAAAAAATTCTAAAAAAAGTTTTAGATTTTTTTTCAGAAATAAGGAAAAATTTTGGGGACAGGAGAGGTGACCCCTTTCTACATCGCAAGAGCACAAAAAAAGTGGAAGAAGCTCTAAAGAGAGGCTGTTCAGTGCACGGTAGACTTTTTTTGCCTTTTTTTTAAGAAACCGCTGGCCCACGAGATCCGTGAAAATTCTTTAAGTGGCCCGCTACCCAAAAAGGTTGGACAACCCTGCTTTATACTCACCAAAATATTTAATTTACGACAATGAATTAAAGCTGGGCTTTTCTTTAATTAAACTATATGGTTTAGGGCAGATTATAGTCAAGTATGACAGAAGGATAACCTAGTAAAGGAGACATATACAATAACCAAAAACGATAATTTACAATGTAATTAATAGAACAAGTTTAAATTTAAACTACAAAAACATCGTAATTATTTTACTTTTTTTATAACAAGCAACTTTTTAAAAAACTTGAAGTTTATAGTGCAAAGTCGAGCCATCTTGGTTTCTTTGAAAATCTGTAAATCACTTTATTTTCATCAATATGAATGTCTCTGTGGGTGTGCATTAAAAGTCTCTTCTGTCATCCGCGTTCGAAGCCAAGTTTGACGGCGCTTCAAGGATAAAAAACTACGTTTTGCTGAAGCAACACTTACTGAAAATGCAGTTTGAAAGGCGAATAGCTTATAGATTCGTGGAAAAACGTCTGGATCGCATTTCTCCAAGGCTTGGAGACTTTGGTGTAAGACTTTTATTTATTACAGTAGTAACAAACAACACATAAAATATTCTTCATCGTCTTTAATTTTTTTTCCTATTTAAGCCTGAGGGAGGGGCGAAGGCCCCCTCGCTGGATCCGCCACTACTTTATGGAAATTGAGTACAAGAGAAACAGTAGAGTTTTGTAAATGATTTTCTAAAATGTAGTAATTGGCGTCAGCGTCCAAATGTGGGGTAGTCTAGGAGCTTAAACATCCCCTAGTCGTTCAAGAATATGATTTTTCCGATTCTAATTAGTCATTAGTCCGATTCTGCTATGTATTTACAGTAAAACCGCTGTTAACGACCACCTCTATTCCACCACCTCCCTTAATGACCATTTTTCTGTAAATAGATTTCCTTACTCTCATAGACCCAAGGCTAAATTTACCTCCATTCAGAAACCACCTTTCTGAGCGTCCGATATTTTACGGAACGGACGGTGGTCTCCTTAGAGAGGTTTTGCTATATTTTCAAAAGGCTTACAAGCACATTTTAAAGTAAGATACTTTTTAGCTCATTACTAATTGCCAAGCAGTATAAATTATTTTTGTAGCATTTTAGTATCTTGTACATTCACTAAAATTTTTGACAGTCTTGAGAAGAAAGTAATAATATTTCTCAGCCAATCCTCCATTCTGGAAATAGTCATATGGACGCCCATGGTCATTGGTTATTACCAGAATTATTGAGTTCATTACAGGAAATGACGGAATGATTCGTGCAGTCCAATCGAGGGCAAAGGACTGCATTATTGATACGACCTGCTCCGGGCGTTTTCTCTAGAATCAGTACCCATATCATCATCAACATACCAAACACATTTAACAAGGAATAACAATAATAAGGAGCTATATCGGGAAATAAAAAGAAACGATTACAAAAAACGAACGCATTTTTAAGTTTCCTAAGAGGCAACGTCTGTCCAATAAATTTATTTATATCTTCGTCCATGGCAAAATATTTCAAAAAGTGGGAAAAACATAGAGTAATAGAAAAATCCATTAAAATAAGAAAGTACTCAAAATGGACAAAATCAATTTTGTATTATTGTTTTTCTTGAATGGTTGTATTTATTTAATTGTTTTAGTGTCAATAATTATTCATTGTATCCATGGGTGCTATTTTCGATGCCCTCGTGTGTCATCTATGAGTTCCTGCAACTCTTCTTTTACCAACAGAGCTTTGAACTATCTTCGCCTTGTCGTAGGGATTTTCAAAGGACTTTACTCTCTAAAAATTCAATTCTTTACTACCTACAAACAACTTTTCCTTCCATAGCCTCTTTGGAAAAACAAAGCTACCTTCAGCGAGTAATCATTCTCAACCATAATGGAAAGCAAAATTAAAAAAAAGATGCTATAGTCAAGGTTCGCTCAAAATTATTTTAAGAGAAACAGTTCTTACAGGTCGTGTTTGTTGTAAAGTTTTTTGTGGAAATATTTACTACGGGTAATTTTTATGAAAAGAAATTTAATGGTAAATCTTTGCAAGTTTTATTGTTTGGTGTGTTTGTGTAAATTTGTTTCTTTAATAGAGGTATTCTAAAATAAGCATTGTTCCTGTGTTGTGAAAATAATATTCTCTGCCACACCAATTTGGTTATATTAAGTAACATATAACAATTATATATACTGAATCAATCTCGTTTCCAAATACATTTTATGTAGAAAGATTCTCTGCAATTCATCCTTTCACTGAAATTCACATGCCTCTTGCTATATAACAATCACTTACCGGATTTGAAAAGTTTGAATATATTCCCATTTGCATTTAAATTGAAGATTAATTTCGAGCGAAGTTAATTACTGGAAACAACGCACAAATCTTAACTAATGATGCCCAATTACTACGGAATTATTTCCCACTGCTTTCAATCTGTGAATTTTACTCAAATTACCTGAGATAAGTTTGTTGTTACATAAATTGTTCGAACTTCTGAAAATTAGTTTATATAATTTTATCTGATAACAATATCTCGCCCTCTTATTAAATTGATATTATTTTATGTAGAATTTGATGTGTGAAACGTTTACTTTTATTCTTGCATACACTAGTTTGAAACAGTTGTAATGGAAAAGATAAATATACTTTTTTATTTTCATATAATAAATAAAAAACATCATTGCTATTGCTTTTTATTTTAATTATTAATATATCAAAATAATATGACAAAACGGTCTGAGGCAGGCCATCGGGTTTGCTTCCCCACCCCCAGATGCAGGGAACAACATTCTCACCCTCTCACGAAACGGCCCTGGTTATAAATTCGCTTTGTATAGAGAAATTGCGTCAGTATCTTTCCTTCCTTATTCGTATTCTATAACAGAATTACTAAATTGCCTTTTTGTACGTTGTAATCGTTGTAAGTATTCAATTTTTTATAAACAAATGTAGGAAAAATACTATGATTATAATAACTCGGACATTTACCCAAAAAGTAGTTGAAACTGAAAATGCAACCGAAAATTATTGAAATTTTTAAAATTTTGTGATTTACTTTTTGCACACTCGTTGTAAAAGAAAGACTTAATAGTGTATGAATGTTTTACTTATAAAATGCAGATCAATGAGCGATGAAATAATAAAAAATCTATAAATGATTCTAATGAAAAATTCCTAGCAATGAGTAATTCTTTATGTTGCCTGGTATTACGTTCCAATTGGGCTTCAAGTAAAAAACGTTATATTTTTTAACCTAATAAATCGATTAAATCCAACTTCAATACCAGAGAGTTTCATATTTAAAACTATAGAACGTAGTAACTGTTTTTGAATTTATATATATATATTTAAGCAATAGAAAGCACAAGCGTAATAAATTATGCAAACACAATATACGTGCTTCACTATCACGGATATGGTTAATGATAGTAATGAATTACTCATATATTTTTGACGGCTACGAAAAATGATAAAATTATAAAATATGAAATGGAAATCAATGTTTTATATATATATATATATATGTAAGTTTATTTCAACTACACTTGTAAAAAATCCATTTTAGTTATTCATAAGCTTGTTTATTTATTATTTTTATTATTATTTTATTGCATTTTATATTTTTATTTTTATATTATTATTATTTGCAGCCCCGTGGGATATATCAAGCTAATTATTTCCGTTCTCTCACCAAATTTTGCATTATTATTTTAACGGGCATCCCTTTATTAATGTTTCCTGTTGCAGATATCTTAAAAAGTATTGTTTATGACAACGCATATATAATTAGTGTATGTCTTCGGTGAATATGCATTTTTCTCGCCAAACGGACGTTTGAAGAACTCGCGGGATAATTCCATTAGAGGAAAAAAAATCATTGATCTATGATGGGTAAAGAAATTTATCGCCTGGCTATAACAAAAACTTGAACAAAAAGGAAACCAACTTTAATTATGGAGTTCTCTTCCTTTTCTCCGTGACGGTTCACTTTAAAACGCTCTTTACCAGTGGAGGTAATGATAGTCATGCACACAAATATAATAAAGAATATTTCCCAATGTTATTATTCTCATAACTCTAACTCTTCTTTATATTTATGATTCAACTCGGCGGGGTGTTTGTCTTGTCAAAGTCATAAAAATGTCATCCATTTTTAGAACGGAAAGCATAAGCTTTGAAGTCAACTCAACATAAGCATTGAAAGGGGAATATATTTCCAAAAATAACCATACTATGTTAAAAGTTGTTGTGTTTAAAAAGTAAATTATTTTGATTATGAATTCTTGGATCTCATGTATTGAAAGAAGCATGTAATTCAATTTGGAGCCATTTTCGAAATCAATACCTTAGGCTTTGTAAGATTAGAGATGAAAATGTGGATTTATATATATATATTTTTTTAAGTTACTTTAAAATCACAGCCAAAACGCAACTATAATTACAATAATAATGATAGTAATTAATACCCAAAGATTACATCCATATTATATGCACTTTCTTTCAAATCTACGCACAATTAACAATTTTCCATATGTACAAAAGGTTTTATAAGTAAACACATCCCGTGAGATTATAATTCACTTGAAGTATAACGACTAAATGAAAACATTTTTAAAGATTTGGAAAATACTAATAAAATAAGTTCAACAGCCTTTAACAAATCGATCAGCGCAACAGCTAAATGTAGTATGAATCTTTTTATTTGCAGATTTTATCGCGTATTTTATTAAGTGCATAATTCATTTTCGAAACTTCTTTCAAAGGCAAAAATATTTTCTTTCAGCACTAAATAAACGGCGCGGCAAAACGTTGTCACAACCATAGGGTTTGTTGACTCGCTTAAATATTATCCTTTTAATTTCTTAATAATCTCTTTATTAAATCCTGGGATTACAAACTGCGATCTCGAATACGCTATTTGCTTAAGAAATAATCTATACATATTTTTCTTGCTAGAATATACAAATTTATGAAAATTTGAATTGCAACCATGCATCACTTAAGATTATGTTTTCGTTACATGAGCTTTCCGTCTGTGATATACTCGCGTTTTTCAAACAAGTACTAAGAAAAATTTATTGAATAGTCTCACTTCGGTTTTCGTTTTGAATTTTACGAAACATAAATGCCAACTTCAAATTAGCTTACGAACTAATTATATTCTACGTACATAACAAAAATTTTTAAAATTTAGATCCTTTAGTAGGTAAGGATTTCCAGATAAGCACAAACACTTTATACTTATAGAGTGTACGTTGATAATGGAACCTCTATACGATGCCATCAAGTTAAACATGGCACGAGATGGCGGGAATTTATTTTTTAAGCGAATGAATATTAACAAATGGGTCATAACAATGCAAAATCTATTGTTGTATATAACATTCTAAATTTTGAATGAAAATGTTATTCATATTTATACTACACGACCAACAAATAAATGCATTAATGTAAATAATCTCAAACAGATATTGATTTACAGTGTTTTAAAATTCATCCAAATTACTTTTCTTTATCATTTTAATAAAATTTTACTCGAAGCACTATCTTAACGAAAAAAATAAAACTGTAGTACATATTTTATCACTGAGTGACTGTATAGTAACATTTTTGCCGACTGTAGAATATTTTGAAAATATACAATTGCAATTTCTTCCGTAATCCTTAGAAGAATAGATCATTTTGCTTCTTCAAGATTGTGTCAATTTCTAAGTAGGCTATTATGGCGAAACTGTTCTTTCTTGTACGATGCAAGATGCTGGTAAATTGATAGACTACGGATTTTCCGATTAAGGTGGCACTGCCGATATAAAAGCATTCGTAAACAAATAGCCGCTAAACACAACGTCAGGAAATAGAGGAAGCCATCTGACGTACAGTAGTGGACAAAATTGTGGAAACCTTTTGAAAAAAGTTTATTTTAGAGGTTTGATGGCTAATAACACCACTTTTTTTTGTACCAATACTATAAAATTATATATCATTAGAAAGGTAATTTAATAAAGATTGTAATGCAATAACATTTGTTCAATTATCTGTATTCTATCAAAAGTTATAGCCAAATAACCAGAAAAAAGAAGCACAGCTTGCTTACATTTATATGAAGTAGCTTTCCTTCATTTGAATGTGGCCAATGAGCATGAGTGTTTACAGAGCCAATCAGGTGTCATCTTGTTTTGGCAATGAGCCAATCATGTTTTCTCTTGTTTTGGCAATGAGCCAACAGGTTACAGGACATTTATCAGTGTGTTCTGTAATTGCTATCAAGTTGGTTGTTTTTTTTTTGTGCTCTTTGATTTAGTGTGCTTGTAAAACGTAATAAAATTAAAGAAATGGCGCAAAGAGTTGACTGGTCACCTAGGAAGCGATGTAAAATAGTAATATTAAGTGAACAAGGCTACAGTTATGAAGAAATTAGAAGAAATATTGGGGGAAACTTAACTAAAGGTGGCATTTCTAAATTTTTGAAGAAGTATAAGGAGACTCAGTCATTACAAAACCAGACTGGTAAAGGCAGAAAAAGGTGCACAACAGCAAGTGATGATAGAAGAATTAAAAGACAGTGCCTAGGTGACAGGAAAAAATCATCTCTGTGTATACAAGGTGAAATGGCGCAATGCAATGTGAAGTTAAGTGCAAGGACTGTTCGGCGCAGACTGCATGAATGTGGTCTAAATGCAAGAATTCCACGAAAAAAGCCATTTTTGTCTGTCAAACAGAGGTTGAAAAGATTAAACTGGGCTAAAACCCATGTTAACTGGACAACGGAACAATGGGACAGTGTAATTTGGAGTGATGAGACCAAAATCTCACTGTTTGGTAGTGATGGCGTAAAATACGTATGGAGAAGAATTGGAGAAGATTTCCATCCTGAGTGCATTACACCTACCGTGAAACACCCAGTTAGTGTTATGATTTGGGGTTGTATAACATCAAGAGGTGTGGGCAGAATTTGCGTGATCAATGGGAATATAAATGCCCAAAGATACATAAATGAAATACTTGAGCCCAAGCTGCAGCCTTCTGCATGTGATCTTTTCCAAGATAATGAAGCATTTATATTTCAACAGGATTCAGCTCCATGTCATGTTGCTCGTGTGTGCAAAAAATGGTTTCAAGATCATCATATTCAACTGCTGGAATGGCCTGGAAATAGCCCAGACCTTAACCCCATCGAAAATCTATGGAGCCGGCTAAAGAAGCTTGTTAGTCGGAAGCAACCCAGCAATAAAACACAATTAACAGAAGCAATAATTCAATCTTGGTTTCATATTATAACAGCTGCAGAACTAAAGAACTTGGTTCACTCCATGGGAAAGCGTTGTAAGGCCGTAATTAAGGCTAAAGGTTACCCAACTAAGTATTAACTGGTATGGTGAACATTTTTGTATATCTCATTTTTTCTATGTATATCTCATTTTTTCTATGTATATCACCTTTCTTCTTTATGAATGCTGTTCTATTAAAATACGATTCATAAATGTTATTGCATTACAATCTTGATTAAATTACCTTTCCAATGATATATAATTTTATAGTATTGGTACAAAAAAAAGTGGTGTTATTAGCCATCAAACCTCTAAAATAATCTTTTTTCAAAGGGTTTCCACAATTTTGTCCACTACTGTAAGTTTTAGGAAGAAATAAAGATGTCGAGCAAGCGGATGGCGGTGCTGCCATTTGCGTGTAATGTCAGAAGTACGGCAGTGAGCACTCGATTTTCAGGTTAGCCAATGGCTGTATTTTGTTATTTTAATTTTAGTTTTAGAAACGCCGATTTTTTTAAGTAAAATTATCTATTTAAATGCACTAGGAAACCGTGTTGTGGATCCAACTTATGGTATCTTACTCGTCTATATATGAAAAAAAAAGCGATTATCTCCATAAATAAACACAAAGTCAAAATTAGCTTTGCAGAATATGTGCAAAAGGGAGATACAAATTCACCTATACTAGTTTCAGCTAGCCTTGCAGAAATTTTCGGCGAGTTAGACTGGAGACAAAATGGTTTGAAAATCGACAGAGCTTCTATATGTTTTAAACCACCTAAAAGTAGCTGACGTCATTGTTCTTTTCGCAAAAGAGCCGGAAAATCTACGAAAACTAATTGACGCTCTGAGAATGAAAGAAGAAATTTCCGGCTTAAAAATCAACTTGAAAAACAAAACACATGGCCATGTTTAATAAGGTTGTACCAACTAAGAAAACCTTAATTTTAGGAGAACAAATACATCAGCAAACACAGTAAGTACACTCGGTCAAATTACATATAATGAGCAGTTTGACCATTATATGTAATTTGGCCAACAAATTGCAATAAAAGACGAAGGAAAGAAGAGATCGAACGACGTATCAATCTTGGTTGGCTGGCATGCTATCAATTTCAAACGTTTTTAAAATCAAACACCAATTTCATCGCGAAGGAAATAAGTCAATGCATCCTACCTTTTCTAAATTATGACAACGATAAAGGAACGTTTACTACTGAAGGTTTCTGAGGGATATAAGTAAAGCAGAGGAACATGCAGCGACAGTTAGTTGATATTACTCGACGAGATCTAAAGCACTGTGGTGTGATAAGGGAACAAATGGAAGTTTGTAATATTGTTAAGAAGAGAAAAAATTTAAAATGAAAATGGGCGGGCCATATATCTACAAGAACTGGCAACAGATGGATCAAACGAGTACTGAAATGAATTCCACGGGACGTTATATGGCCAACGAAAAGACTGAAGACGAGATGGATCTAAGAAATTATTAAGTATATTGGACAAAATCGATAAGACATCGACTTTCTGGGAAATATGCCGATAAGAGATTTATTCTGCAATGGATCGACAATGTGATGATGAAATGGTGACATTATATATTTTTATTCATGAACTCTTACTGTAATATTCTATCTTATCAGCCTGAGCTTAATAAAAACCTTAATCCATCCCTATATTATCGTACCGTTTAGTTAATGTGCATTAAACTCCCTTTCTATGGCGAATGGTTTATCTCTTAAGAAAAAAATAGTGTTTTTAAGGGGAAAAAACAGAAAAATGATGTTCGCAATCGAGGTATCGAACATAGGTCTCTTATGATCTAACAAAACAAATCCCAGACTACAATAAGCTGTTTGTTGGTAAACACCTTTACAACAATTTAGAGTCAGACCCAGGATAGTTGAGCGTTAGGTGAACAAGTTACCACTGAGCAACTTCAAGGCTCGTATAGAAAAAGTGTGTTTTTAAACTAGTTTCTATTTACCCATTTATTTCACATGACTTTATACTGTGTTCATGTCCCCGAAATATTTTCGGCAAACTTATTTCTCTAAAAGTTTTTCCAGATTGTCGCGTATTATTCCGCATAATCCTCGTTTCGAAAATATTTTCGAAAGTTGATGGCATTTTTATGTTCTTCATTGCCCAAAGTACTATTCGGATGCCTGAGCTTTTATATTAATAGTTTTAGCGCTTGTTTGGCAAGTAAGCTCAAATTTTACGACTTTGCAAATAAAATGGACACACAAGTTCTTTCTCCGAAACAGCGTAAACAGATTGCGCTTTTATCTTTTGTTGTTTAAAGGTAACGGATATTGTTTAAGTCCGCAGAAATCAGAATCTTAATATTTAATATTTCAATTTGTTCAGGTATTGATCATTAAATTTCACGATCTAAATTATATTACAAACTTAAGTCGATATGGCTGAAATGTATAGTTCAATAAAACTTTCTAATTTTTATAGAATTATAATTTTCTATAGACATATAGACCTCTAGTTATAAATAGTTAATATATTTTGCAATGTAATTTAATAGATATTTGTTAATACTTCAATACATTGACCATTCATAGAAACTTTCTGATTCAGCTATGAAGATGTATCAATCATTTTCTGAAATCCATGTTGAAGCTCCTGCTATCCGTTCAAAAATACAAAATTTTCGCCCCATTTTGCATTATAAATATAAAACGAGGAGAATCATGAATAGGGAAAAAGAGTTACAGTTATAGCAAAAAGAGTGATATGTCGTCGTCATTGAATATTTCCACGTATGTTCGTCACTATTTATGTGCATGATTGATTATTATTATCATCACATTTATGAATGGCGCACTAAACGCACTATCGTGTAATGAAGAGTAAAAAGAAGCTCTAGCCAAAGTTATTTTCTCTTTCAATCTCCGAAGACGTTTTGTGAACAGTTCGATGATAACTCACTTCACAGATAAGGGGTAACTTGCTGTTCCCCATAACGAAGAAGCTCTTTTCAATCTTCAAAAGCCCTAGCGAAAAAAAGAACAAAGTACTGGCTTTTACAACAGTCTTTGATTTTACCATGTTTGGCGCAGTATAGCCCAGATGCTCTTGCGCCATAAAAAATCCAAACAAACAAACAAACAAAATACTTATTCATAAAAATGCATTCTAACTGGAGTCAGTTACGTTGCTCAGAAAATACTTTTCTGAGATAAGTCATTTAATGCAATGGTTAGTTGTGTGTTTTTTATGGCGCAAGGGCAATCAGAGTCATTCTATGCCAAATAAGGTGAAGCCGTATACAAGGATTTGTTAAGTAAAAGGCAATTGAAGGAGAAAAAGGGGGGGGGGATATGTCAAGGAAAAGAAAACAGAAACAGTGATTATCTTGACACGTCACCAAGGGGTAGCTTGCTCAAAAAGGTACTTATGAACGTATGCACTCATAACAGAGAAAAAAAGACAATTTCCACGATATGCACAATTAAAAAAATCGAATGATAAGACTCTCTTAACCGGTCCGTTCCAAACTAACCTTACCTCCTGCTCGGTTGAATCTGAGCAGACAGACAAAATATGGAATGAAACGCTTGTTGTTAAAAAAACAAATGGAAAATAATGGTTTGTGTTTTTTGCTTCTTTTTCTTTGTATGTCCAGATCAGCCTTGCATTTCCAAAAAATTGCCGCCATTACAGCCTTTTCATTCGCCTGAAGGACGTCGTCCATGAATCTACTTCCAGTAACTGGGACAGACCAGCATGTGTGCTGATCTCTGAATTTCTCCATAGTCGCACTCAGGTCTCTGTCAATTGACAGTCCCTCACTTGATTAGGTCGTCTTACATTTCAGTACTCCATCCCTTATCTTATTCAATTCTCCAGACGGCATACGGGAGTTCATGTCCGGAAGCCATCTTCTCTCTCGGTTCCATTTATCGTTTGGTAAATTACTCCCTTCATTTAGCCAGTTGACTTACTTTCTTACGGTTCTGAAGGTCTTTAATATTGTTTATGAGTGATAAACTTATGATTATGTTCCCATCTAATACCTAGTGATGTACCAAGGTTAAATATTTGATCAGTGTTCAAGTTTCTCCATGTTTCAATTTTCTCCATATTTTTTAAAACAGTGTTATAATATTTTCCAACTACGTACCTTTTCTTGTTTAGATAAAAATTACTTATTTATTTCTTTTTCAGGACACCCTATAAATTAAATCTGGACTGAGGAAAGTCCAAGGAAAAAATCGACAAGTCTAAAGACTTCACAGGCCCCGGATTCTCCAACAATGACTAATATTATATTGAGTTGTGTGTGTGCAATAATTAACTAAGGTTACACAATATTTAACGAAAACAATCAGGCATGAAGTAAATGAAAGACTACAATTAAAACACTGAGAGAGAATGTACAATAAACTTAGAGTCCACACCAAGAAAAAAAGTACATAAATGGACATAATGGAAAGAAGAGTTCGACAAAATAAATTTAATTTTTTACAGAGGGAGGTACTGCAGGCGGGTTAATGGCCTCGGTATAACATTCCAGGCCCTGAGACCCGTTGAATTAATGTGATAGGATAAGTAATTGTTCTAAGCCTGGACTTGAACCAATTCTATACCATTGCAGGTGGAATATCTTTGTGATTTTCATTGGAGATCCATCAGGTCACCATAAAGATTAAAATTTATACTTTACGTTTCATTCTAAATTAATTATTTCAGAAGTTTTCAATATAATATCTCAATTTTACTAGTTTGTTTCATTTTTGGTTTTAGTCTTCTTTTCGTAAGATTTCCACATCCCATACTAATAAATTCCCTATAAAACTCGTAAAAATTTCCAACGTATTAAATAGCAATTTAAAATCTATTTTGCAGAATGTAACATGAGAAAGAAAATATACTTACACGAAGTCTATATATAACTCGAGTTTTATATCCATCATAAAGGGGTTTCTATTTAGATAACAGAATCAATTTTCTCCAAAAAATATAAAAGTTTGGCTTGTTAGTCAGATAAAATGAGGTGAGTATATTTTCAGAAAATTGAATCGTTTTTGTAACCGTACACCAATCTGAGCTAACATGAGTAAAATTTTTTGAACCAGGAATGTAAATTTCATCAGTTTTAGAAAGCGAATTTACTTTTCCGCACACATTAAAAGGCATAGTAATAACCAAGTTAACTTTCATCAATATTTTCCTCCACGGTGATTTTTTTCATTTTCATCTAGCGTCATTTGGCAAGTTTCATACATTTTGTCGTCGTTTTTAAAGTCACTCAAAGAAGAAAGCTAATCTATTTCATGTTCATCAGCCAAAAACATCGTTGCCATTATATCATTTCTCACGTTGTACACAATGTAAGTAATTTCACAATACGTCACATAAAAAAAAATTCGGGAAAGAAAAAGATATTTCACAAAAAAATGAGTAGTTGAAAAAGTACTGGAAGTTATAACACAAAACAGTATTACAGGTTAGCACTGTATGATTGTTCAATTTAGATTAAAAAGTAACGCATTATATTACCCACCAGTAAGAACTAATAGACAGACAGGCATGTTTGTTATTGAATTTTTATCATTTCGTGTTCTCAGCCTACAAAATAAACCACATGTCTCTTTATTGCTAAAATGCATGTACAGTAAGTAGGATGTAAGATATTATTACCCTCCGCAGGGATAACACAATTGCCAAATATGGTCAACACAAGAAAGCCTCCGGGGCGAGAATTTTGTGAGTTTTCGTGGGGGAAATTTATTATACTATAATTTTTGCCACCCACGTTTTAATTACAGTTCAAACTAGAGCTTGTGTAATTAGTTGGAGAAAAAGAGACGCTTTCCCCATCCTGGATTCGAACCAGGGTCCCTCCGTTTAGCCCGGAGTGTCTTGGACCGCTAGACGAATGAGGACAGGAAACAACGCTCTCTTTCTCCGTATGTAAAGGTGTTAAGGTATTATTACCCTCCGCAGGGATAACACAATTGCCAAATATGGTCAACACAGAAAAGCCTCCGGGGCGAGATTTTTGTGAGTTTTTTCGTGGGGGAATTTATTATACAATAATTTTTGCCACCCAAGTTTTTTAGAAAGCATCTCTGTTTCTCCCAAAAGGAGAAAGCTCTAGTTTGAGCTAATTAATACGTGGGTGGCAAAAATTATTGTATAATAAATTCCCCCACGAAAACTCACAAAAATCTCGCCCCGGAGGCTTTCTTGTGTTGACCATATTTGGCAATTGTGTTATCCCTGCGGAGGGTAATAATACCTTAACATCTTTACATACGGAGAAAGAGAGCGTTGTTTCCTGTCCTCATTCGTCTAGCGGTCCAAGACACTCCGGGCTAAACGGAGGGACCCTGGTTCGAATCCAGGATGGGGAAAGCGTCTCTTTTTCTCCAAAACAAATAAGCTCTAGTTTGAGCTAATTAATACGTGGGTGGCAAAAATTATGGTGTAGTAAGTAGGATCTATAAAATTTTCCCCAATTGGGAACAAAACGAATTTCTTTGATTTCATGAATAACCTGACTATCCTAAATTCATTTTTTTTGTACTTTACAACATGCCTTTGACCTCAAAAATTCGTAAAGGAGCTAAAGGTATTTATTAAATTGTAGAAAATATTGCAAATGTCAATCTAAAAAATTCATAGATTTAAATAACAGTTGCAGATTAACTACGGACGTTTGCATACAATATGTAAAACTACAATTGTGTTATAATATGTTTGAAGGACAAGATTAAAGATGTGATTAAACTATAAAAATATGGCCATTGTAATGAATTTAATAGAAAAATATATTTAAACTGGTCTCTCAAAACCATGTTTCCAATTAAAATAATTGACTGCTAAAAGATTATGTAAGTTTTGCTATACGGTTTCAATATATTTATATGGTTTATATGTTAAATGGCATATATGTTATACGGTTTATATGTTATATGGTAATACGTTTATATGGTAAGTAAATTAATGTAAGTGATGTGGGAGATAGAGGTAAAATATAAAAAGTCAAAATATTTTTACGTGATGGAAGATATATGTTTTTTGCAAAGAAATACTGTTTATTCATCAAAATTAATAGAAACCGTTGGTACATCTTAAATTAATGAAACGCTTGACATTGCAGTTAAGCATTTAGCAAACTAGTAATGGAGTTAAACATTTAACAAACTAACAATGCAGTTTAATTTTGGAGATCCCATAAGGCAGTGCTTCACAAAGTGTTCGCAAAGCACCAAAATTCCGGAACGAACATGAAGAAGTGCCGAAAGCTTCACTTGAATTTTCAAGAAAATTTGTAACGTTTTTAATTTTTCCCCGTGGCCACCCTTTTAAAAGAGTTGACATGAAAATAAAATTTTCTTCGATACAACCAAACTCTAAAGCAATGTTGTCCAACATACGACCAGCCGACAACTTTTCGGCAGAAAAAATTCCAAAACAAAAATTTTAGATTTTTTTCAGAAATCGGGAAAAACCGCATGGGTGACCCCTTCCCATATCGTAAGTGAACAAATAAATAACCGGAAGAAACTCTGAAGAAAGGTTTTTTGAAATTAAGTGATTTTATTTTTTTTATTTACGAAACTCGCTGAAGTTGATGGCCCGCGAGATCCGTGAAAAATTTTAAGTGGCCCGTTGTCCTAAAAGGTTGGATAACCCTGCTCTAAAGGCTTTATGACAGTAACGGAAAAGCTATTCATCCCAGTAACATATTTTATCAATAAATACTTGTATCATTTCATGGGAAAATGTCTTGCCTCTACATACATCACTTACGTAATTGTTATTTGTTGTTACGTTTTATACTAATTTATTGCTAATTTTTAAATGTATGTCTAAGCGGAAATAAATAATACCCCTTTAGTGTTAAGTATTTTTTTATAATAGCCGATGATGTGACAGCAATGGTAAATTACAAGTAAGAAAAAAATGATTTCCCGGCGATTGGTGGAACTCGAACCTACGACCTCCATGATTGTCGGCTAAGTGCTCTACCAACTAAGCTAGAGCCTTCAATCATTTTCTTCCTTACGAGCATATATAAGGCTTTTCCTGATGGCTCTCAACAGGTGCCGGAAAATCATTCTTTTCTTTACGAGTAATTTAACATCTAAGAGACCTTCAGGCTTTCTTAAAACAATATTTATCAAGAGGTTCTGTGGCTAAGGATACGGTAGTGAAAGGGCTCCGCGGCTAGGTGTGTAACAAGGGTTTCATCGCTAAGCATGTGTTAAGGAAAGGGTTCCATGGCTAGGAGTAGATTGGTTTCATGGCTAGGCACACATTAAGAAAAGGGTTTCGTGGCTAGGAGTGTGACAAGGGTTTCATGGCTAGGCACGTGTTAAAGAAAGGGTTCTTTGGCTAGGAGTGTGACAAGGGTTTCATGGCTAGGCACGTTTTAAGGAAAGGGCTCCGTGGCTAGGAGTATGAGAAGGGTTTCATGGCTAGGCACACGTTAAGGAAAGCCTTCCGTGATTAGGAGAATGACAATAGTTTCATAGTTAGGCACGTGTTAAGGAAGGGCTCCGTAGACTAAGAACTTTTAAAACCACTGCTATAAGGTAGTTAGTTCCGTTTGAAAATTATGGATATATTATTACGATTTATGCACATTCATTAAATGAGGAAATTAATGGATAATAATAAGAATATATCTGTATTAGATATATATAAAATATTATAAATATATATTTTATATATATATATATAAATTAAATATTGCGATATATAATCAGTAGTGTAGTAATTCAAATATCATGGGGGCGGCACAAATGGCTTTGAATAAGATTATATGATGCAGCCTTAGAGAAAATAATGGGCTTTTGTATCCAATTGGGGGCTTGAATCCCCTAAGACCCCCCTTTCATACACCACTGTATTTAACGCGACGTGTGGATATTATTTTTGATTAAATAGAAATTAGTTTTTCAAACGAGGCTTCGTGCTACTTAATTTTTTATTCACTTAAAATTTTACTCGGCCTGAAGTTATCGGCAATACGTTAATGATTGAGAAAAAAATGTTTAATTAAACCTGCCTCTTAATTACAGAAAAAGATCGACAAGGAATATCTTATACGGATTTAGTTAAGCTATGGAAAAATTTTAAAGGATAAAATTTCAACCAGCTTTATATATTCGGACGATTAGCGTCATTTTATTAAAGAAGTTGGATATATTTTAGACTTTTTTTTTAAATTAATGAACTGGGATTTTCTTTCTGCGCATTTATTTTATGCCCTAATTTATTAACCAATTATCTTTCGTTCAATTATTTTTAACAGCTTTTTCGGTCGAAGCATTATTTTTTAAACACTATGCATCTTTGTTTTTATAAAGAGGCTTATATTTTAAGGGATTTAAAAAACAAATGCAGAGAAAATATTTACGCAAGAGCAGGAATTCACTCGTAAAATTTTATTTATTTTCGTTTTATTAATTATACTCACATTAAAAATTCTAGTCTTTTCACAAATCCTGCACTTCGCATGTAAGACGATTGCAAATAAAATAATGGTAATGTACGAATTTTTATATACCGGGTGATTCAATATACGTAGATGTTACCGAAATTATAATTTTATCCGTTAGTTGAAAAAATTCGAAGATGAAAAAGAAGATGAAAAATAATAATAATAAAATAATGATAAAAAAGAAGACGAAATAGATGAAAAAGAAGTGCTAAGATTACAGATGGGTGTTAAATATATTATTCATTTTACAAGAAATTGTATTTGTGTAAAAATACGAAGTTAAATTTTTCATATTGAGGCTTTGCCAACAAATTTTCAATTAGAAAAATGATTTCCTAAATTTAATTTGTCAAAAAAAACAAAATGTTTCTAGGTAAAATAGTCGCTGGGATATTGTATATTTACAGAATTCTGAAATTGATCACCCAGCATATGTGGGATCATATGCGCATTGAAAAACGAACTTCCATTAAATTCTGAGTTTTTGTGTGCCGTTCAAAATTTGTTTTCATCTGCCCTTTATTTTTCTCCCAGAAACAGTTTCGTAAGAGTGACACGATCTCTCTAAGAAAAGTCACTACAGAAAACAGCGATAAATATTTATAAGTGCTGAAAGTTAACTTTCAATAACCTTGCGAATATTCTACTTATCAAGATTGATTTTCCTTTACTTGACTAATTAGACAAGTATCAGACTGCATTACTAATTAGAAATTTGTCGGTAAAGGCCCCAAAATAAAAGTTAAATTTTGTATTTTTATGCATGTACGATCTCTAGTAAAATTAGAAATTCAACCTCTTTCCACAGTTTATGTACTTTTTCTTTGCAGCTTTTTAAAATATTAATGGTTAACAAGTAAATTGTTAAAACATGGGGTCTAAATCACCCAATATATGAGCAAATACATTTATTTGAAAATAACCAATACGTATATTGAACATAATCACTAACCAAGAATTGCAGTTTTTTTAAATATGTCGGAAACATTAGAAGCTGCCAATCTAGTGCTTTGTGTAGAGAGCAGCCATGGATCTTCCAACTGCTCCGATTATTATCTACACATTATCAAAAATTCATTTCCTTTTCTTTTGTTTGGGAATTCAAATCCTGATCAAAAAGACGCATGCCTAGCCAATACGGAATACATGTTCCGGTATATTTCCCTCTCAGTGCCAAGATATTCATTAGGGTATTTTGTATTTTATCGCACTATTTATTTGCAATTGACAGATCTTTTTCTAAGCATTATGCTCATAAACTTTTTTTTTTGACTGTATTTCTTCAGGTTTTTTTTTTCATTTTTCAGTTTTTTTCACCGGACTTTTCGGTTAGAAATCTCGTTTGTATACTTTATTTCCATTATTCATTATGGGAGCTACATTTAAAAGGCTTTCATTTTTTTTGCTTGTTTTTTTCACATTACTCCGGTTTCACATCTTTATGAAATAATAGGCCCGGCATAGTATTGTAGAATTAAGTGTCTTAGTCACGGAGTTAATTTTCTTTCGTAAAACGCTTTCTTGATTTCATTAAATTTAGTTTGAGTTTGGTTAAATCGGAATTTAGACCCCATTTTTCGGCAAGTATTGTAGTAAAGCATTCTTCTGTATTGAAGAGTGTGTTTTTTTACAGTAAGATATGCAGTAGAGTAAATTATCGATTACATTAATTCTTCTATTTTATCGAAAATATTGTTTGAAATTTTATACCTGATTAACATTTATGTTCATGTTAACATACAAGCTATAATAATTTTGGCATGAACAAGTGCAATAAAGAAGACGCGTTCTTGAAATTTTTTTACGTAACTCCAAATTTTGTTCTTTGGTATTTAGGGAAATCCTTTTTTTAGAACTGCTTTTGTTCAAAATTAACTAAAATTGATATAACAAGTTACACTGGGTTAACTATGCAGCCACACTTTTTCCGGTATTTGCATATTTACAAAATATATCTCAATTTCTTCCGTAATCTTTAGAAAGATGGCGGATTTTACTTCTTCTAGCTCAGGCCAAACCCAAAATAAGTTATTACCATAAAAGCCTTTTCTACCATATACAATGTTTGATGCGATGAAATTGGACAACTGCCGCTAGGTTTTTCACAAAGATAGCTTCACCGATATAGGGTTTGTAAACGAATGAACAATTGTCACACACTATCACAACCAAGAACAAGCCAGTCTATACGAATTACAAGCAAAACACTTTATGTTAACCAACTTGTATCTAATACTGAGCGAGAGAGAAAACAAAAGAAAGCTGCATTTATCCACAAATGTATGGCATTCCTGTTGAACACTCTTCTTGAAAATAGACACTTTTTTACTCATTCATTCTAAATGGTAAGTTTGTGATATGTTAGTTTAACCGATATATATATATATATATATATAAGATGAACCTACAAAAAACTAAGATCATGTTCAATAATTTTGTAGAGGAAACAAAAATACAAGTTGACAACATTGAGCTAGAAATTGCTGATTCATATATTTACCTTGGCCAGCTGATTTCAATGGATGGCAACATTATGAAAGAACTCAACAGACGTATTAAACTTGGCTGGAGTGCATTTGGAAGAAACAGTTTTATCCTGAAGGGGAAATTGCCTTTGTGTCTAAAAAGAAAGGTCTTCAACCAGTGTGTATTGCCAGTCCTCTCTTATGGATCAGAGACATGGAGTCTAACAGTTGGAGCAATACGAAAGTTACAGACAACGCAAAGGAGCATGGAGAGGTGCATGCTTGGAATAACTAGGAGAGATCGAAAAAGAAACACTTGGGTGAGAGAGCAAACTAGAGTAGAGGACATCATTGTTAAAGTAAAAGGGCTGAAATGGCGATGGGCTGGGCATATTGCAAGAAGAACTGATCAACGATGGACAACAGAAATTCTGAACTGGATTCCAAGAGACCACCGAAGACCTAGAAAACGTCCTCAAACTAGATGGGTGGATGAAATAAGAAAACAGGTTGGGGTGACGTGGAAGCGAATTGCTCAGGATAGACTTGTGTGGAAAGCATTTGGAGAGACCTTCATCCAGCAGTGGATAGATAATGGTTGAATATGATGATGATGATATATATATATATTTTTTTTTTTTTCCGTTATGCTGTAAAAATTTTTTGGATTTATTGATTGACGTTCTACACAATCTCCATTTTACCATTTTGGAAATGCTTTTGAAAGCAAACGGGGTTTTTATGATTTTCACTCCATGAATTATACATCCTTAGATGTTTAAGCTTTCGCGGGAATAGGTTTGGTATTTTTTTTTCTATAACTGATATCTAATTTTACGATTCTTCGAAACAGTTTAGCTCAGAAATTTGCTCCCCAAACAAATAAATCAACGACTTCTTTATCATTTGCGCTCGATGTCTTAAAATACCTTTTGTTTAAATTCACTAAAAATAAAAACACATTTACGGTTTAAATTTGTTCAGCTGTTCTGATACCTTGATGTTTGAGTATTCAAAATGGATCCCATTTGTAGCTCATAGTGGCCAAGAAAAAAATAATACTGGCCATCTAAACTACTCCGACTTGAAATCAGCTATTGTTGAATTATTATTTCAATGCAACAATTACTAGGTCGCAGAATCAAATCACGCGTTACTCTGTTCTCATACATTTGTTTGAGGATAGCGGGGTTCTCTTACCCAAATAAGTTTATGATTGTGGAAAAATTAATCAGTACATTTTTGCACTCACGCCAAGTTGAAATCCAAGTCTATGCCTTATGCCAGCATAGCCGCGGAGAAGAAAATTAGTCATGCGCTTATAAACTTAATCTGAGGAAATAGGAAAAGAAAGGGCGTATTTCACCAGTCTTTAGAAGAAACAAATTACGTTTTTGACCTCAGTTTCATCTTCGCGTACGTATGAAGTTTCATATATAAAGGAACATTATTTTGATTGGAAATTTTTGGTTATATATTTTGGAAGAACAATGTTGTGTGGTTTAAAAACAACTTTGAAGTTGATATTTTACATTTTGTAATATTACAAATGAGAATGTGAGTAACCAAAAAAAAAACGTTTGGCAATAAATACTCATTAAATATTTTTTTCAGAATTTTAACGAACATACAATACCAAACACAAATTATCTTTTGATCTAATATATTTTATCCTCTTTTTAAACTTACATAATAAAAATTTAACTTATTTTTATAGATGAATATGCTCAGAAAGAACCAATATGGAAACTAAGGTGAATACTATATTAATAACATCTTTAAGCCAAAAAAATGAAGTCAAAAATGAAGGAAATAACACTAAATTCTGTATGAAACTACTGCTAAAATCTAAATCTCCATAAATTCATTTTCCGTTGGTGAGTAGATTTAGAAAGTTGACGAGTAAAAAATTTTGGCCGATCTTCATTCAAAACATCGAAAACTTTTTCATTATTATTAACAATGTATGTGATAGTGACTATGTGTTTATTATGTTTAGTACTTTGTAGTTTAATATTTTCTTTTTGGAGGTAGGCGAGTACAGTTTTTGTTTGATGCCTGCGGTTTATCACAATTTGCCTAGCCCTACTTATATTTTTACTTAGAGCATATTAAAGACCTTTTTGGTACTAGCTTCGAAAGAGACAAATTGAATGTGTCCCTTAAAAAACATGGCCTCCGCGATATTCAATCAAAAAATCCTGAGTTATCCTTTGAAGTTCATTTTTACACATTCACAAATTAACGCAGTTTAATTTTGAAAATATTGACAGCTGTTTCAATAGCACGTGGCTATAACCATCAGAATTATATAACTGTCTAAACATTACCTAAAATATTTAGGTTTATCAATAACGAAACTCGAACCTTTATAAGTAAACAATATTTAAATAACACTTAAGCCTAAATAATATCAAACCCCATTTAGGTCCCAATGAAAAGGGCGCCGAAATCGCGGGGCCCTAACCCGAGCCAACTTGGCCCATACGTAAATCTGCCACTATTTCTACTCCATCTCCAACAAATGCATGCAGAAGTGTAGCTAAGCTTTAAGATTATAATTCGCGTTCCCCAAAATTCTCCCAGTTTCTTTTTTTTACCAGTTTGGAAAATATTCCAGATAGATCTGCTTGGATGAAGAAATGAGTGCCTTACCATATTTTACTATTGCACAATCATGTAGTTATATCTTTGTTGGCTGTCGGATATTTGCAAACTATACGATCTCAACTTCATCCGTAATTCTTAGAAGGATAGCGGATTTCACTCTTTCTCTCAAACCTAAGCCAATTCCTAAATGGCCAATATTAGTGAAATTGTTTTCCCCTTGTGCGAAACGGGATGCGGGTAAGTTGGGTGCCTAGGAATCGGTTTTCCGCTTAAGGTGGCACCGCCGATAAAAGTGTTTGCACACAAATAAATGACTGCCACACACACCATCAGAAACAGGAAGGAAGGAAGAAGCCACGCTATCAGCGGCAAGAACCACGAGAAAAACTTTTCGTGGACAAGCCGATAACGTACATTGTGCGGGAAATCATCCGCAAAAGTACGGCATTTTCGTCCAAAAAGATTCTTATTTGTTTTCTATGTTACACCGGCATTGTGAAAAAAATCAATATGAATGCTAAGCCGGAATATAATCAAAACAAAGTATACGAAATGTTGGGTGGTGTCAGTTTGTTCCTTTTTACACCAACTAGGACCAGATGGGACTCTGCAGTGTGAAAGTGAATATTTAGAATTGAGTGCGGCCTTAATGTCGTGTTTTGATGGATGTATCACATTTTCATAGTTCTAGGAAGGTTCCATCGTACGCGATTGATATATCGCAGCTGGCACATCAAAAAATTCGAAATCTTAAGCATTTTTTCTGCAAATCCATCTTTCCTAACTGAAATGCCTGCTTAGAGGCAAAACGATAGAAGATTTAATAGTCATTCTTCTACCGAAACAGCCAGACGTAGGGCACTCGGTTCCGATGGGGAAAGGGTGAATAAGTTATTCCACGGGAGAAAATTCGTGATGTCAGAATGTGTTTTTAGGTAAATTTTCTAATTTCTTTGTACTTTTATACCTGAAAAGGAAATTTCTAGATTATCCGAAATTTCGTTTATCCAACAACTGGTCGGCTCCATTTATTTCAAGTAATCGGTTTCTATTGTAATCTCTTTGCTGGATATAAAACAAGAGAGGAAAAAATGCTCCCATATTTTTTGTATAAAGCGATATTTCCTAAAGAGGTATATTAGTTTAACGATATCTATAGGTTTATTATTATGACAATTCCAAAAGCTTTTATAATTTGATGATAAAGTTCATTTTTTCAAGAGACCTCAAGGTTTCGCTTGGTAGTGAGATTGAGTAATATAATAGAATTTCAAAATTTAAACAATTTCTGTAATTACAAATATCAGAGGTAAGTTTTTTAAAAGTTACGGACTTAAAGCAGGAGAATTTCTTAGTTAAATAATTAGGCATCACTAGTTGAGGTTTGTACTAAACTTACAACCATTTATTTCATTTGAAATTGATCTTCAATTTAAATGCAAATGAGAATAAGTTTAAACTTCTAAATCCTTTAAATTGTGGGTTATATTGCAAGCAACATTCAAATGTCAACGACAGTATAAATTGTAGAAAATATTTCTATGTAGAATGTAATGACACTGTTCGACAAAGAATGTGGGTTTGATCGAATTTCTAGTATTAACTTTGCATTTATGTTAAATATTTTGATTTGGTGGCACCTGCTTCATTTTAATTCCAAAACGTAGGGATTTAGCTAACTCTGCCAGTGATTTAAAAATACGACGTGTGATTCAAATTAAAGCATTGACAAAATAGGCCTTAATTACAGATAATTAATTTTCATTAGAAAGTTTATAGTATCTAAGTTTAAACTGATAGTCGAATAATTATATAGAAGTATGGCAAAATAAATTCTGGGAAAAAATTTTAATATTTATATATTTGTCAGCTTCTGTTATCATTCTTCCGTGTTTACCATTTAACAAATTTCGCTTATATATTTTGGGAGTTAATTTTTTATTCATATTTATTCCAAAATTACGTAGTCTTTGCATGTCTTCGATTTGACAATATTGACACTATAATTTCCCTTTAATTATTTTAAGTGCTCCGTAGAGATGGGAAAAGAAGAGAAAAGTTTACTTAATCACGTTTTTGCCGAGTATAATGAAAATTAGTTTATTTATTTGCGACATATTTTAAAATTTTAAATTTTTACCGTTGTTAATAAATCTATTTGATTCAGCTTTGCCTTTTATGAACAATTTTAGGAGTGGTGACTTTAACTGAATTGTGTTTGCAAATTTATATCAAAATTGTGAAAAATATAAATATTTCATTAAATATTTTAAAATTTATATCTAAATTCCGGCCAAATTTTGACTATTTTAATATTATTCTTCGAGCGAAAAATTATCAAAGATTGAATTGTTTTTGATACAGGGCGCCTATGTAAACAGACAAGTTTACACATAAAATAGAATTTACTTACAAAAAGCGTGTTCGCAGAAGCAAATTATTAATAATTATCGTAAAATTTTATTTGCATAATTTATAATAGCAAAAAGGAAGCTTACTGCGAAAAGGATACATTTTTTAAGCAACTGTAAATAATAAAAATGAATTCGTAAATATAAAAATTTCAGCTTTCGAGCAAAAATATGAAAACACGATTCCGAAAATCATTTTCCGACACACTGTTTATTCGAACTCGAAGATTTTTGTCTTTTTTTACACAAGTAGAAATAAATATAATCATTTCATCTTACATTTATTAAAATTTTAGGTCATAACATGCTTATTTGCAGTGTCTACTTTTTTTGTTTGAATGATCATTTTACCACAACTTCGAAAATATAAATTTTTTCAGTGGTTATTTCAACTGCATTATGATCTTGAAATCTTCCATATACGGACATGCCTGTTCTGTATTGTTATTTCGTAACAGTATAAAGCGGTATAAAATATTTTTCTGGAAATTCCTTCCGAGATTTCTTGTGGAATTCCTTCTGTGAATGAAAGATATATTTGGTTCTTCGAAAAGGAAAAGGTCTTGTCGTGACAATCATACTGTCAAGAATCTATGAATTCTGTTATGTCTTTTCTTTATTCGTTTACAGTTGTCACCTGAGAAACTGACAGGACATGGAAGCTATTTTAACAAAAAAAAATGATAGGAGCTCAAAATTTTATCTTTTTTACAAAATTCATGATACGTCTTCGTTGGATTCCATAAGATTTCACTTGCAGTCATATTAATCTTTCAGAGCTGAACAATCAATTTTTCCGTGACTGATTTGAAGCTCTGTTTGTGTGGGTTTAACAGCGCAAAGGCAGCAAGTGTCATCCTGTCCCGGACCTACATTTTTCCGAAGAAAACGAACCTTTTAAGGTCTAGGGAATAAACCCCTGAAATACGGTGTGTTGTGTTTTATGATGTATTTTATTCACTATATACTTGTTATATACTTGTTATATACTTGTACATAGTGTAATGTACTGGACCTGGGCGCGACGCATGGGCGCTGCGCCTTGTAACATGCGACTAGAAACCTGTTCTCCGGTGTCGCTCACTTGCTTGTAAATCGCCGCGTTGAGAAGGCTCTCCTTCCCCTCCTGTACTGTACGTACGCGTGTATGGAATGTGGATGACCTAGCTCTCGGAGCTAATGCTGTACTACGTTCACGCTATGTTAATAAAGCGTTATGTTTCTCATCCTCAATCTGTATGGACTTCTGCTGAACCTAATAGGTTATGTGCCTAACTACAATTCAATTGGCGAAAGGAGGATTGAAAGACTAGAAGTTATCTAATATTCTTTTCTGGGAAATTGAACACAAGACGATAGAAAATGGCGTCCCATGGAACAATGCGAATCGAAAGATTGGATAAAGAAAACTACGAAACATGGCGCATCCAAATAAAGGCAATTATCGTCAAGAATGATTTGTGGGAATATGTTGAAAATGGATCGAAACCCGAACCCGTGGATGGAGATGAAAATTCGATTGAAAATCCACGTAAGTGTAAAAAGTTGGACGGGAAAGCGAAGGCCGGGATTGTATTATGCATTTTCCCATCGGAGTTGAAGCAAGTAAAGAATTGTATGATGTTACACGATATTTGGAAGAAATTAGAAGAGACATATCTGTTGAAAGGGCCAGCTCAAAAAGCCACGCTGTTGAAGGTGCTGATACACCACAAGATAGCGGAACACTTTAATGGTGATATACGTGATCATGTGCGAGTATTCTCGATATTGTGGATAAGCTGTCTGACATGGACATCCGAATAGACGAAGACCTACTGGCTGTGATGCTTCTATACAGCCTTCCAGCGAAGTTTGAGAACTTTAGGTGTGCTATAGAATCGCGAGACGTGCTTCCAACGCCGGATGCATTAACCAAGATCATCGAAGAGAGTGACGTACGACGCCATGACAGCGAGCACGCGTCAGTTGCTTTTGCCGCCAGCCATTTCCGACAAAAAAAAAGTGTTGAATAAATCTGTAAAGTTTCAGAAAGGGAAAAATGAGTACCTAAAAGATAGCCGTGATAATTCGAGGATTAAATGTTAGAAGTGCTAATCGATGGGACATAAATCCTTTCAGTGTGACAATCGATTAAATAACAATGGGAGCCATAATAAAGACAGAGTTGGACTACTATCGAGCGAAAGAATGAACGAAGGCGATGTTCTTTTCACGAACCACGCGGATATCCGAAACCTGTGGTGCCGGGATAGCGGATGCACGAAGCATCTTTGTAATAATGACACATATTTTAATATGCTACAAAACAGCGATATGGCAACAGAGAATCTAGCCAACGATGGAACGACCGAAGTCAAAGGATCTGGAAAAGCAATCATGAAAGCCAAATTAAATGGAAAAATTCAACAAGTGGATATACACGATGCATTACTCGTACCGGCATTACGAACAAATTTACTTTCGGTGGCAAAGATGTGTGACCAAGGATTCACTGTGGTGTTCGAGCGTGACAAGGAAACGATAAAGGACCTGAAGGCGGACTTGGAACTGATAGCGGATAGGGGAGACAATTTGTGCTAATTGCGCGGCGAAAATAATTGTGTATGGTATTAGGCTCCACATGCGAGCGAATCCATGGATAGTTCGTGTAAAGCGGCTAACTTGAAAAAGTGTCATTTTAGGATGGATCACCTAAACGTAAATTACCTCTTAGAATCGTCGAGGAAGAGAAACATCAGGGTTATAAAAATTGATAAATTATTGAAAGATTTCAATTGTGAAGTGTGCGCGAAAAATAAATTAAAGCGCGCCTCATTTCCTAAAAGATTGGAAAGAGCTACAAAATTATTATATATTATCACACTGACCTCTGTGGACCCATAAGAGTGCTATCGATTAGTAAGTCAATATACTTTATTGCCTTTATAAACGATTACTCAAGGTATCGTATTGCGTAATTTCTAAGATATAAAAACGAGGCCTGAATGCGTTCAAAGGAATTAAGTCTCTGTGGAAAAATCACGAGAGTTCTAAAATTAAGGCGCTCATGAGCGATAATGGTGGGGAGTTCCTGAATAGAGAGTTTAATGATTTCCCAAAGATTAATGTAATTGAAAGAAGGGTGACAGCCCCCTACTGTCCAGAACAATGCGGAATGGCTGAACGCAAAAATAGAATATTAGCCGAGATGGGGCGTTATACGTTAAGCTAATCAGGCCTACCGCTAAACTTGTGGACAGAGGCTATAAACACAGCTAATCATGTCAGAAACAGATGTCCCTCCAAAGCAATAGGTGGAAAAACGGCTTATGAATAATGGTACAAAATGACAAACGTGTCTTATTTCAAAACGTTTGGATGTATAGCTTATTGCATAAATAATCGAATTAAGCACAAGTTTTCGGCGAGAGCCGATAAGGGAATTTTTCTAGGGTAATCCGATACGAGCAAAGCTTTTAGAATTTATTTCCCAGAAAAACATATTTTCTCTGTTTCTAGGAGTGCAAAGTTCTTTGAGGGCGATGTATTGCAATCTAATGCGGAAGTTGAGTTATTGTTGGAAAGTGAACCCATTCAGTGAGCGTTAGTTTACCCCCTCTGGAGTGCGGAGCCGAGATAACCACCTATGATGTGGGCGGGAGACGGGAGTGGAAATTGACCCATTGACCATGGAGGCGGACCTGTAGGTGAACGAAAGGAGTTAGATTTAAAATCCCCCGTCTGTTGTGATAGAAATACTATCTCGCTACGAAGCAGAGGAGAAGACAGGAACATTGCAAGTCATGCAATGTAAATATTGATTGCTTCGGAGCCGAAACACCCATTCAAAGTGCGCTGAAAGGCCCAGAATCTTCTGAATGGTATAATGTGCTAGTCAGAGAAGTGAATAGTGTTTTAAACAATAACATCTTTGTGTTAGTTGATTATGTTAGTCGTTATGATTGTGTTAGTTAGTTGTGTTAGGTCCCGTTCTAAAAAATCCATAGAGAGTCGATTCATATTGACAAACAAGTTTAATCCAGACGGATCTCTCTGCAAACATAAGGCGAGATTCGTCGTAAAAGGGTTTAACTAAAAACCGGGTATTGATTTTAGTGAAACCTTTGCCCCAGTAGCGTGACAGGGGTCCATTCGACAAATGTGGGCCCTGGCGGTTAAGTTTGGAATTGTAACCCATCAGTTTGACATAACGATGGCGTATTTGAATGGAAATTTCGAAGAGGAGATATTCACGGAATGTCCCATGTTGAATTTACCATGTTGGAAGCAAAACCAGTTGCCAGCCCCATGGATGTCAGTGTTAGATTGAAAAGGGTAGAGAAATGTGAGGAAGGGGCGTTCCTGTATCGACAGCTAGTTGGAGGTTTAATGTATTTAGCGAATTCCACTCGACCCGATGTCGCCAATACTGCTAGTCAATTGAATCACCATTTGAATTGTTTTGAAAACTCTCATTGGACAACTGCGAAACCTGTATTGAAAAATCTGAAGAAAACCATTAACTTTGGGCTAGTTTTTAGGTACATCGACGCATCATTACTTGAATTTACCGATTACGACTGGGGAAATTGTGTCGATGATCGGAAATCGTATACAGGGTATAGTTACACACTAAGCGGAAGTCCCATAAGCTGGGATAGCCATAAACAGTACTCTGTGGCACTCTCATCTACCGAAGCTGAATACATGGCATTATCCGATGGTACGAAAGGCCAATTTACTTCTCGGAACTAATTAATGAGTTACGTAATAGCGATTTGAAAAATGTAAATGTGTTTGTCGATAACATTGGAGTTATAAAACTGGCAG
>QLNU02015270.1:23568842-23632115 GCA_006491805.2 Dysdera silvatica
ATGATTAATATTTAATTTTATATTAATGTCCAAGTAGTAAATATTTTAACAGAACAAGCTTAAATAGGTACATTCACCCCTTAATATAGGGTACAGTCGCCCCCTCTAGTTAGGACACTGGTAATCAGATGCCCCACTTACGAGAATAAACTATATTGGGATAAAAATTATTCCCATAAGATCATTTATAAATTTTCCATTTCAAGGAATGGTCTTCTCAAGCTTACCAGAGCAAAGGCATAAAGACTGAACAATTAGCCTGAGACTCGGTGCTCACGCAAATGAAAAATATATAGTGTGTCCTAGAATAACGGTGCCACCCTTAATAACTCGAGTTTTTCTAAACCGAAAAAAATGATATCTCATTTTATAAACTTCAGAATGAGCTATCTTCGTGTATCATAAATAATTCTGTAGAAATATGGATAGTGTGCTAAAAAATACTAAACGCACTTTCTCCGTTTAACTCAAATTTCACCCTCTATGTTTTTTATACCAGAAAAAAAATTATCTAATTATGGTTCTAACAAGATCAAAGTGGATTTCCCGAGCTGAATAGACCTGGAACGTGTTGAAGTTTGACATATGCGTTAAATAACTTGAGGACTATTAACAATCACATCGCTATGTGTTATGGCTATTGTCACTAAGAAATTGTGTTTTCTTGAGAAGTCAATAACGCAAGAAAGAAAAAGCGTCAGAATTTTATACTCTGTTAGTGGCAATACACTGAGGTAAAGGGAACCATACTATGATTTATGGCTCTAAAGAAACCAAAACGGAATTTCTACGGAGAACAGGACAGAACTGGAGATATTACGAGTTGAAGTTTAATGAATGTATTTAATTGCCTAGCTTCTTCAGGTGAAAGAAGTTTGTTCTGTGTCGAGCCTGTTTTTTAATCACGCCAACTGTGCCACTATCAATTATAATACTGGAGTATAAAATAACGTTTTGAAGTGAGTGGCAACGATCGAACGTTGACCAGCAATGTGTTGGGTTTAAAAGAGTAAGTAATCTGATTTGCTATGCCATTTTTTTATTTCGTTGCATCCCGCTCTGTCGTTCTCATTATGCACACCATTCGTTAAAGTTAAAGTGAACGTATTGCAGAAGTCTAAATGTTCTTTACGCGGTTTACTAGAACTTTTCGCCGCATGTTGTGGATTCAAGATTGAAATGTTCTAATTTTAAGAAGCTGAATTAATCTGTCTTATTTAGTTAATGTTGTTCAAGTTAAATAAATTGATTCCTGTTTCTGAAGCTGATGAGTTGGACGTATTTATTTTCGAACAAACAAAACTAATTATGCCATCACACTTTAACAAACAATTAGCGGAAGTTGATGCACAGTATGTAATGGAGTCAGATGCAATATAAATAGAGATGGACAGAATACGAGTTACATCATATTGGACAGATAAAGCTATGCTGTTTCGTATTGTCCCATGTCTGTCCATATACTACCGCTCCTACCAACAACGCTATAGCTCTATCATGTGCTTTCTGCAAGAATAATGCATTAGCATTTTTCTGCTACGGCACATTTCCAATAATCGCGCAATTTCATCCACAATCCTTAAAAAGATGATGAATTTTACTTTTTTTGCACTTGGGCCTACAGAGCTTATTACTGCAAAAATGTTTTCTACCATGCACAGTACTAAATGTGGAAATGTTGATCAACTGCTATTTCGTTTCCCGCCATTGTATCATCACCGATAAAAGAGATTGCGAGTAATTAAATAACTGCTACACATCATCAGAAACAGGAAGGAAGAAGCCATGCTCTTGGGGGATGAGAGATAGCAGAAAAACTTTTCGCCAGCTAACCGATACAATGTATGGAGCGAAAAACCCAAAAGCTAAATTTTTCCGTAAGCTATTACATTTCACCGAACAAAAACATTCTCGTCGATAGGTTTCTATTCATCCATATATACGGATGCATAATACGTTACATTACTGAAATATTCTTTTCACTAAGCTTGAAAAGAATTTTCTGAGTTGTTGACTAATATTCTACATAATCCCTGTTCCAAAAATATTTTCAACAGCGAACATAATTTTTATGATGCTCGTTCCCCATATTGTACATGGTTAGATGCTTAAGCTTCTACGCGAAAGGCTTTTGAATTTTTACCTAGACGAAGTTCAATTTAACAATTCTGAGCGAGCGAAAAAATTCGCTCTGGAGAAACAAATCGATTACGCTTTTAGCATTTGCGCTTGACATGTAAAATGACTTTTCGATTAAATCCACTTCAAACAGAAACTGATTATTTAATGGTTAAATTTGTTCTGCCATTAGGGTATCTTCACGTTCAAACCGAAACGTGCCTCTTGGCTCTTGATAGACAGAATAAGGAAATTAGTCATGCATCCTCGTCAGTCTGGAATCCAGTGGTTTTTAGATTACTATTTCAGTGAAAATACAGTTAAGCCACAGAATAGTGCCATGTGGGATGCTTTTCTCGTATGTTTTTTTACCAAAAGAGAGTTGTATTAAGTAAATACGCTTGCAGTAAACAATTTCAAACAAGCTGTGAAAGTCTTCGCCAAATTAAAAAAACAAATTGTTAAGGAATTAACGATATTTTTACACACGACACTATATATTTATTGATTTATTCTGTGAATTTTACTGTGCAAGAAGAGCAAGGGTCCTGCTTTAACGGAATCCAAAGTTTTCCTAGGAATTTGACCCTTTTATGGCCGGTGGAACGAACCCGCGGACTACAGTGATTTTTGAGTCAGTAAAATTGTTTTGGGGTTCCAAACAAGGAGTATGGTGCACTAGGCGAACACATTACCTCTGCACTACCGCAGGGCTCCACTAACATTATAGAATTCAAAGCGATGTGCTTTTTTTGTAACTAATAGAGGAAAATAAAATTAGCAACAAACTCAGGTTGGGCCAGAATAAACAGTGATTACTTTCCGCTATAATCATCGATCTTTAAGTTACCGAGTATAACATGCGTGCGTAAACTAATTCTTTTTCTAAGTTTTACTTAACAAATGCCATGCTTATTGCTGTATTGCAAAACATGAGGTGTTAATGAGTATTGCACCAAGTTGCTTAACTTCTTCTGTTGCACATTTACAAAGATCAGCTTATGGGTGAATAAGTAACCCAAACCACCAAAAGGTTTGCTGAAGTAAAATTGATGTATTAGAAATAATTATCATTTAGTAAAGGTACGATTCCGTACGTAAGTCCCATGTTCACTGGCGCAGAACAATATACGTCACTAACGACAAACTTACGTAAATAGCAAAGTATTTACCATAAGCCACAACTAAACACATACTTCACCCCACAACCTCATCCTTTATTCAAGAAGGCAGTTATGGTTATGTTAACTTTATACCGGGACATTCTCTATTGTTTATTCTCACTGTCCCTTCATAAAACAAATATAGTTTTTCATTATTTCATATTTGATGTTATGGAAATGGATTATTCATATGAAAGAGGAATTATGGTTACATGGAAGTAATAAGAAAATGTTCGTCATTATCTACGTGCATGATTGATAATTATTACCCCATTGATGATGAGCGCATAAAAGCGAACTATCCTCGAATGAAAGAAAAAAAGAGAAGGCTCTAGAAAAATTTAGTTTCCCTTTCAATCTCGGTTGAAGCTTTGTTAAAGGGATGGAGATAATTCGCTTTGCTGATAAAAGATAAATGACTGTTGGTCGTAACGAATTAGGCCCTGTTCGTGTTTCAAAAGTTCTTTCGGCGAGAAAAATGTTCAGCCACAAAAAGCACTTGTCCACCTAAATTATGACGTCATAAAAACTGTTTTTATGAGATAACTGCTTTAGGAAAATGACATGTTAAAAATTAAAAAAAAAAAAAATAATCCTGTCCATAAAAGTAACGACCATCGATGACGTTGAGTACCTTGGCATCCTGTTATAAAACAATTCGAACTTTTCTTCTAAATTAAACACTAAAAATGAATAGTGGCATTTTTTAAATATAAAACCTAAAAATATGTACATCTAATCACCATATTGACTATTTTCTATAACCTGTTCTTGACATAACCTCTTCATTCCACAGGTAAACATATTATGTATATCTTGGGTTGAAATACTTTTTCTGCTAAACTAATATAAACTGCGAACTCAGACCGAAGGGTGTCATTTGTGCACTTTTTAAGCTTTCTTTTAGTGTCACTAGATGTCGCTGGAAAGCTTAGAAAATCGCGGACGAGAATTTGCTTTTGCCGAAGTTGCATCATATCGAACAACGCTCGGGTCTTAAAAGGTTAAAAATTGTGTTTTTATTCAAGATTATGCTGCATATAAAATCATCAGTATTATTTTCAATATCTGTATTATTGCATACCGACTACTGAGAATATAAAATATAAATTGCTGTCAAAATTTTTACAATACAAACAATTCATTCATTAAATTGTTATTTCCAAATAAATTTTTGAATCGATGGTGTTTCATCTACAACTGTGCGTAACAGAATACGTATTCTGCAGTCCAATGAACTTTAATCCATTTTCGTAAAATAAAACTATAATCCTATTTCTGTAATAATATCCGTTCTAAAAATCACTAATCCGTTTTGGAAATGACTTTTTGAAAGCAAAGGATTGTCAACGACTATATAATTTTATATTATAGTATATAAAATAATATGTACTAAATTTTTAAACCTTGAGGAAGTCAAAAGTGGTTTCACGAAGATATTCGTAGCTTATTTTTAAAATTATAACTCACTTTTCTGCTATAAAACTGTGTAACAGAATATATCAAATTAATTACTTTATTAATTTAATTAATAGTTGAAACTTGACCCTTAAGATTCGTATGTGCCAATATTTTACAGAACGTAAGGAGTTACTTATATGTGCTGACTAATGATTATGTACTGTTTGCAGGTTAAATGTTTTTGTAAAATACGAAAGTAGATCCTCAAGAGAATTTTTTTGTTTGTTTGGCTTTTTTATGGCGCAAGAGCATCTGGGCTATACTGCGCCAGAGAATTTTTTGAATTTTTTTTTGAAAATATTGTTTACTGATGTTCTATGATGGCGTTGTCCAATCACAGGATTTTCTTTTGATTTTCTAAAAAGAAATTGAGCCATAAACAAGTGCCGCAGCGTTAGTCGGATCCCATCACAAATTTTCTATTTTCTGAACAAGTTCTGCATCAACTTAATGAATCAAAATGTCGAGTTTTAAGTGCTCAAAACTTTATTTCGTTTATTCAAACGATTTTCTTGAAAATAATTTTATAATTTAGAGTCGAAATTACTCACTTCCACAAATTTTGGAAGAACTAAAATTTAGTTCGTAAAAATAACCGTTGCAAACAGTGTAATTATATAAAGTTAATTGATTTTAGGTGAAGTGGATATAATCTGAACATAAAAAAACTAAAGTAAAAGTCCATATTATATGTGAAAACTGTATTATATTAATATCTAATATTTCTGAATAAAATAAAATATTTATTATTAAAAATATATGATTTATTTTCACAAATAATTTTTCTTCTTAATATACGTTATTGCTTCAATAACTATGTTTTTGAAACACTAATACTCTGCTCAATATAATTTTTCTGAGATTTTTTCAGAACAGATTTTTTCTGATATGTGAAATTTATTTCTTAACACATGAAAAAACTGTGTAGGCAGTAATGGTTTTATAATATTGGGTAATAATTTATACACAAATGTATAATATTAATATCAAATAAATTTATTATGTATTTTTGCTATTGAAAAATTTTTATTGTGGGCCTTTGTACGTATTTTGCAAGTAAATCCTCAACTTAGAAAGTTTTCTTTATTTTACCGTAATGCTTGAAAAAAAAAAAGCTTTCGTTCTCATAAAATTTAAATTTGCCTTTTATGTGCTGCCTCGAACACCTCCTCCATAATAATGTTCAATTTGCTGTATTTGTTTTCCTTCGTTTAGTTTGTCCATTAAGGACTCGAAGTTTTTTACTTGAAAACCAGCGACTTCTGAATTAATTTTTTGAAATTTTTCTACTTTTCTTGAAAACTTTCTTCTACCTATTTGAAAGTAGAAGAAAGGAAAAAACGTTAGAATTTTTCTATTCGATTTGAATCCGATAGCTATTAAACTTATTTTATTTGTTTAATATCTGATATGAGGGCATGTTTAAAAATGCTTTAAAGTTTGGCTTTCTACCCAGATCACACATAAAACAATTCTCAGAATTTTGAAAGCCGTCTAAAAATGCAGGTTTATCTAAAGCAATTTGCCTAAAATTTATGAACTACAGACGGGAATACTAAGTCTTTAGGCAATTGACCATCATTAGATAAAATTGACGTAAAGTTTCTAGCAATCCAGCTGGTTTGAAATTAATCTTCAATTTAGATGGAAATATGTCTCTGAAACTTCCAACTTTCATAAGCGACAGATTATTTAGAAACTGACATAGGAATTCCAGTGGTAGTTTGAATTGCATAAAGTATTTCTAAGATGTAATTTAAAACAAACTCCACGAGGAATATATGTTCGATCCGTATCTGTCACCACAATTTTGCATTTCTATTAAGAATTGTGATTCAATTATACCATCATCATCATATTTTGAAGTAACCTGAATTTAATTGACTGTGAGAGACTTTTAGGCAGAGCTAAATTTCGATTCGGACTAGGGAATTAGTGAAATAGGGGCATTTAATTAAACATTTTAAGTCAGCTCATAAATTATAAAGTATGAAGTTTTGAGGACACGGGCTCGCAATCTGAACACGTGAAAAGAAGTAATTTGAAATATACAAATACAGACTTATTAATATTTTTTATTCTATGTTTTTCTTTCTGTGCTTTCTATTTCAATAATTGAACTTGGTGTTCCATAATTGGTTGGCTTGCACTTTTACGGCATAAGGAATGCAAAGGTTATTTTGTGTCAAACAAAGTGGAGCCTATTGATTTATTCAGCGTCTCAAATGCGAACGAAGGCATTGGGTTTAAAATTTTCTAGCTTCCATTTTCTTCGCCAAAAATATAAAAATACAAGAATTATATTTTTGATTTGCGAATGGTTTTAAAGCTAAATTTATTCTTGTTTTTTATATAATGCATTTAACTTTTGAAGGATCCCATCCTCTCTTTCGTCAATTTCGTACAAATGAAGATTTAGCACCCATCATTGGATCTAAACCCTTATCTTAGGAACTCACATATAAAGTAAAACCTGCCTAAAGTGACCATCTCTGGGACTGGATTGCACTTATCATCTGAGACAGGTGGTTACTATAATATACACGACTGACTTCGGTATAAGCAAGACCAAGTCTCTACCAATTCCTTCTCTTATAAAAAGTGATCATTTCATTCAGGTGGCCGATTTACCAGGGTGGTCACTTTACCAAGTTCCATGTTATATAGTAGTTACAAGGATATACGGATGTGTCGATTTTGAGTTGTTATTTCATATCGCAATAAGATGGTAAAAATCATTGTTGTGTAAATTGCGTCTTTGATGACACCGAGTAACTTTGCCTATCGCAAAGAAAAAGACTGCATCCCGATAAAGATGTTATCAAGAAGCCATTAATCTGATTATGATTTACCTTCATTTATTTATTTATAGTTGTCAAACAAGAACGTAAAAGAGTATGGTTGCTATTTTTCCAAGGAAAAAATATTGTTTTCTTACAGTAAAATAATTTCTCAAAGATTTTCGTCTACTTTGGTAAAAACATATCTCTGCTCAAGAAAGAGGATATGCCCTTTATGGGAGCATCTTTTACTTTTGGTTGAAATTATTTATTTTATACATTATTCATAAGCATCGAAATATTAAATAATTCATTGTAAAATGTTTCGTATACCTGCCTTATTTAAGAACAACAAGATGGAATTTATGAAATAAAATAAATTTTGAAGAAGGTAGATAGGAAACATTAAACTATTTTACTTTAAGTGGAAGAACTTTGTGCATTTTGGAATATATTCTTCACCCATGCACTCTCATATAGATTATGCTTTTGCCCTTTTATCCAGTACATCCGAAGAAAAAACACAATTCGTGTTTATTCAAGTCATGTTATTGTCTGTTAACTTACAGACTTATAAAAAAAAGAGAGGTTACTGGTAAATAATAATTTACTATTTCAGATAACCGGTTATGCACGTGTTTGTCTGTATCATCAGCTTTGTTGTCCTCTACTGGTGGAAAATGCACTGAAATACAAAGAACCGCTTGTTGTGGCCATATTCACCAAGCAGGCATCATGTGCAATAATGATTATTAATATGCTTGACATGTACAGATATGTTTGACATGAAAGGATAATGATGTAGGTGAAACAGAAAAATAAGAAAAACCTAACAGCTTTTTATGTAATCACTAGAATTATCACCATATATTGTAATGGAATATTATCCGAAATTCATCATTTGAAAATAATTTGGAAGGTTATAAATTCATTCCAAATGAATATTTCCACGTGATTTGATAAACAACAGTTCATATTTTCTTAAAACTACATTATGATATAGCGTTGTAGTATGTTCATATATGCCATACCTCCACAATAAAATGACTGCTTAACAGACATGGAAGAAAGAAAAGTGCAATTGAAATATATCAATTCACGTAACTATGGTAAGGGTAAGAATGCTTAAGAAATGGGAATTTTCAATGACTGCTTTATGCAAAGAATTGTGTAGGGGGATATAACACTTCAAAGTTATCTGCGTCGGTATATATATTCCATTTATAAAAAAGTTTTCTGCCCTCATACAATTTTTATAAGTATCGTATGAATAAAAGTGAGGCTGATTGCTTTAAAGTTTAATATTTTGCAATAATTTACACTTTTTATCCTGATTAAGGAATATTTATCTCAATATTATTAATAGCTAAAGACATTTAGCTTATATAGCACGATAAACATTTGACGCGGCTTTTATATCATTCCGATCGTTCTTTGAAAAATTTAGTCATTTTAATTTAAAATCTGCGCCAATTAAATTCCGGAGATATTGACTGGATATTTTCTTGGAAACTGGATATTAAACACATTTAAATTAACGCAAAAATTTCTTTAATTTTTTTGGATTTATATGCATTAAATCAATACAAACAATGCTGGTAAAAAAAGGTTCTCTTATTCAGGATTTTTTCCAGCCTAAAATTTAAAATATGTGAGTTGAATTTTTAAATTGCCTTTTTAACAACATCATCTGTTCTGAGGTTAGATAAACCAGGTTAGGTTACGACACTCAAATGTAAAGAAAATAATTTAAAAACAGCGTTCTTCCCTTCTTATAGAATATAAATTTCACTTGAAATTATATTAGTTCAGAAAAGAATAGAATTCAATTCACATGCTTTCAAAATTTGTAACCATTACTTAATGATAATTTGATTTTGACACCGCTGTGGGTTTTCATGAAAACACAATTCAGAAACCAATTGCATACCTTTTAGTAAGTGAAGATAAGGGCGAAAATATCCCAAGTCCTCTAGGGAATCCCCCTGTAGGAAAATCCCCAAATCCTAAGACCCCTACCGGGAATATCCCATCCTGAGAAATTTTCCCCAACAGACAAAAACAAATGAGCATATCTATATTGCGATTGGAAAAAATATTGAGTAAGAAGTTCTTCACTCTGCATTTACTAGAAAAAGAGAATATAGAAAAAGAGTTCGTTCCAGAAACTTTTTTATTTAATCTTAGGTCAGTGTCAAACTGAAATAATTACAATTAAATTAAATCAATAACATTTAATCAATGAAATTAAACAAAATCAAGTTACTATTAAGGTCTCTCAATGAAACCACATAATTTGTTGTTGATTTAACGATAAGGAGCTACATCTTTTCCTATCTAGGTTTTCAAAATGTCGTAAATGACGATTATGTGGACAATTTTTTTGGTGAATTTTTCAAAATGTCATTTCGCTACTACGACGATAAAATGAATAATCCGAAAGCTAGAAAAATTGCGTTAAATAGAAAAAATTACACTAAAACATTATACGCATCAGTTTCATTTTCACACATATTTTCCAAGGGATGTTTCAAATTTGTTTGAATTCAAATCGTGCAGACATGGGGAAAACAGACTTTAATAAAATAATAAATTTTAAACTGAACTGAACACAGATTTATTGAAAAAGGGCCCATAAGAGCAATTTTTTACATATAGGTGTATTGAAAACAAAATGGGATTATATCACTATTTTGAAACATAAACGATCAAGTGAATTCTCAAGGTTTGAAGCTACAGATTTCTGTTTTGCTTTAAACGAAATTCAGTTTAACCGAATGATACCGAAGAAACTTTCTGTGAAAGAAATAAGGGGATTTGAAGACTAATCCAGGATATGATATCGAAGCTTATCTCTAAAATAAAATTCAATTTTATTCACAAAGAAGCTGTGCGTGATTTAGAGCGGAAACATATATCCTTGAGAAATTGAACTTTCAACATAAAATGTCATGTTATGTTTTCCCTATAGTTCTTTTAGTTTTCTCTAATATAGTTTTTCGGGGAGTGATCTATGTCTAAACTTTTTGTCGTACTTTCCTAGAACTTCTGATTCTATTTAAAACAAGTAAGAAATCGGCAAGAATTGATACATGCATTGCCAAACATTATTTTTGTGAAACTAAGAGGAACATACAGCTACACCATTGAACCACATGACAACTAATATTGCATGAGACAAGTTCATATATCTTTTATACACCACATTCGACTATACAAAGAGAGATCCCAAGAAGATATCAGCATGGATTTAACACTCCTGAGACACTAAATACAACTAGATTCCTGAGACTGGAATATAGAAAAGACAACCAGCTTATTTCCCAAATCTCTTGGTTTTTTTCGACCTCCAATCTGAACTTTTCACTTTATTTCCTTAATTCCTCAATTTTTCCCTTATAATTATTACTTAATTTGTTGTTGTAAATAAAATTTTCTTTTCATTGGCATTAAAATAACACGAAATCAATAAATATTCATTCAGCAAATAAATAATTAAAATATGAAATTCTGAAGTTAAAGTTAAGTATTAATATTATAAAAACGAAAATAAACGTGGGATGAATTTCTGTTAGTATACCCCGTGTATATTAGCATAACTCAGGATTTTAGAAAGAAAGAAACATGCAATATTGCTACGTCACTACAGAGCATATAGAATGATATAAAAGTTTAATTTATATCACAGACTAAACTGCGTTTCTCCGATGTATATCTGGGATATAACGCTTTGTTTTCTTGGTTTGAAACATCCATTTTGATTCAAGTTTGGCTTCCTAGAAATGAACTTTTCTCATGTATAGTTCAAAATACAGTCATCGGTGAATTTTTGACCACACCAAACACAACCAAGAATGTTAATGAATCAAAACCTATTAACACAGAAACCTATGTCGCCATTGAACTCGATAAAAGATGTTTTAAAAAGATGCAAGAAATTACTTTTCAGAAAAAAAAATCATACTTCACGTCATGGGGAAGTATCGAAAATTATATGATTTTGTTTCAAGAGGAAGCCATAAGACATAAAACATTATTCCCCATGCTCGTGTATTTTTAACGCCAACATATAATGGTTTGTAATTTATTACAGACTGAAGACAAGTACAATATGTTAGAAATAAATAAGTACCAAAAGTATACCATAAAATTTATACCAGAAGTGTCCCCTACGTTCCTGTGCATAGCTATGCATGGTGTGTAGGTATCACCCTTAAATGCTACTACTCCTGTATGCGACAATGTATACAGGGGCAAGAACTTTCCACGGATATCACTTTTGTCAAAGTTGGCGATTCTCATTTGGTGCACTTTCCTAGTTAGATATGATAACGAAATTTATTAATATAATAACTGTCATTATAAAGTGTCATCATATACTAATGTCCGGCATATGCAGTAAAGAACTGAAATCGTTATCGACTTTTTTGGCGTATCAGTGTTAATTAATGTATATTTATATTATGATATTATATTTATATACTGCTATTTTTAATACAATTGCGATTTCTACAGCCACAGAATGAACGCATCAACAGTTAAATATTTGCGTGTGTAATAATTTCTAGAACGCAAAGACTATTTTTATCATAGTTTTAGGGTGAATGCTTAATTCATGTACAAATATATCTAAGCTCAATAGTTCTAGACAAGGAAATTCCTCTTTTACGAATAGATGCAAGTTGTTACGTTTTCGATGAAGGCAGAAATTGCTATCCAAAAGTAACTCCAAATAAATTACTTTTCCTCCATAGTGTCGCCGTTTTTTCCTAATAGAATAATCGAAACATATTTTCATAGCACAAAAATGAAAAGTGGATGAAAAGAGAAACGGCAACGCTAAACATGTTAGCTAAAAGGGGGAAGAGTTACCACAAGGGAGTAATAACGTCTCTGGATATTCCGGATTTATGTTATGTGGCTCAATAGTTTATGATTTTATCTATGTTAGAAAAGACTGTCGCAATTCCCCATATCAATGAATGATTTAGAAATAAAATATTTGTATGGGAATTTTTAGATTATTTTGCTTTTTCGTGCAATGAATGATTCAATTTTGCAAACTTAATAGAAGTTAAAACGGCACAATGGCATTTTTACTTTGATCCTAAGTGGTAGTGGAATGTTTAACCTGGGAAATAAACATGATCGTGATAAGAACATGAAAATTGCATGTCTAAAGGCATATTGCAGTCTTCGTCAGATGTAGGTAAATACCTCAATGATTATAATTTACCGTAGCTAGAATTAAAACTTATATTCCTCTGTTTTAAGTTATACTGACAAAAATAACAAATGGAAGAGTACTTTTGCATAACTTTAACAACTAAAATATCCACGTCCATGAAGAGCATAAAATAACGCTTCCACTGAGGATTTTGGTCTTCCGTATTTTACGTTTAAGTAAAAGTGTATATTTAATGTTTTTAGAACGAGGTTGCCACTTTAGGTCTCAAAGGACCTACAGATGAAGAAAGAACTAGAGAATCTTCCCCAGTCTATTCTATTACAGGAATCGAACCCATGGCTGTGATTAAGCGTCCAGCATCTACGAGTGTATCTGCATAGTGGTCAAGTGATCACTGTTACCGCACTTGAGCCACTGTATTTCGTTTGGATTCCAGTTTGCCCAATTTTATATTTTTTATATTTTTCCATAACGATCCGAGAAGGGCCGCCTTAACGCACTTTTGCAATAAGGAAAATTTTAATATACAAAATTGTATATAGAATACAAAAATGTAATAATACTACAACAAAATATTATAATACAAAAAATACGAACTTTCTAATACAAAAAAATATACAAAATTTATAATACAAAAAATATACAAAACTTTATAATACAAAAAATATACAAAACTTTATAATACAAAAAAATATAATATACAAAACTTTATAATACAAAAAAATATAATATACAAAATTGTATATAAAAGAAACAATTTTTGCCAGTATAGGGCACCTGTTTGGACCAGGATCTTGTATCCATTTGGCCTATTCGCTAAGCCAGCTAACCCGTTCCTGATAGTTCGTTATACAAATTTGGAATATAAAATATATACAAACACTGAAGTACTCAGAAATTTCATAAGTGGGGTTATAGGCCTATTAGTGGGGGTTACAGAGGTTCAATTCCATATATTCATTTGTAAAAAATTCCATCGCAAAAGGTTAAAATCCCCCAGCAACACCCCCTGTGTACGCCAGTAAAAATAGCAATATATTGGGGAGTCAACAAGATATCTTCGGCATATCTACAAATAGCATCAGCTCACTTATATAAATTAAATATTTTAACGCAAGTTTATATATACGAACTTTATACCTTTTAATTTGGTTACATTTACATGCATTATTGAATTAAATAACCTTTCATATTGTATGGTATATATTCTACTAGTAGCAGGTAAATGGATGTTGAAGTTCAGTTATTCTGGAACATTCGCATTCATAATGGATCACTTAAATTTATCAGCTTTGGATACATTAATGGTTCACTTAAATTTATCAGCTTTGGATACATTTTGCAAGCGTGTCATTCAAAGAACATTACGAATTGATGGATGCGCATATTATCATCATTCAGAAAGAAAACCCGATGGTTCTAAATTTTAGAGGAGAGGTAGCATATTTTGATGAATGTAAAATGACAAATAGATTTAATATTATGGTCACATTTCCATAAAACATGAAAAAAACAAAAATATTTTCGAAAGCATGGAAAAAATATATTTCATCGCTAAAATTAAACGTTATCGGACAAATAATTATACGCTTGTGGACACAAAATTTGTTTGGATATAATATTTATTTACACTCTGTTTCAAAATGAGAGATAATGGAAAGGTAATAAAAGAATGACACTGGGGAAATATTTTTTAAATTCTGGATGCTTATGACATCGATTCAATACGGCAATATGCACATTTATTTGACTTAAGTTTTGAAAATAACGCACATTTGAAAAATCTGGTAAAAAATGTTTAAATTTGCAGTAACCTACTGTCCCGAAAAGGTAAAGGATTTGGAATAAAACAGTTCAATTATAATAGTGATGTTACAAATACCTAATTTTCTCATTTGCATATCTGTGAAGTAAAACAAGTGTATACTGGTTGGAATTTCAGTACAAATGTAAGTTGTTCTCTGCAATGGGTCGTGCAAAAAAATAAACGAAACAAAAGCCCTTAAGATATTGTTATTTAAAGCAAGGAGTTTATTATTAACAAAAATTATAAAGAGGACGAATAGATTGCAATATAGAGTGTGTTAAGGGTAGTTTCCATAATTGCAATCAAAACATAACAGGTTGTCCAAAATGTACTGTGAATAGACCCGTCGAACTTCAGGCACACTTGCTATTGAATAATCAGTGTTACTCGGGCAAATTGCTTTTAATTCCAACGTCTTAGCTTCCAAGTTGACTATTTACGGAAGACCTCCAAGGACATGCGTTTTTTGAATGACCCAAAATCTGGAAAAACTCTCCTCAACGCCACTGGATAAAGAAGCTCGATTGAATTGGGAAAAAAAAAAAGCATATGTCATAGTGCAATGAATGGATTTCTGTGATTTTTTTGATGAGAAATGTTTAATTTAGATTGATCCGATGGCCTAAAGTATTATTTGCACGATTTACGAAGTAAACCAAGACAATTCTTCAGTCAACAACAAGCAGGTGGATCTGTGGCTCTTTGGGCTCCTTTTGGCTTTGATGGAAGGTCACAAGTAGCATTTATTTCTAAGTCAACCGCCACTTTAGATTACCGGTTTTAATATAGCAGTATCTACGTCCATGTCTAAGGATACTTAGTGGATCAGACTGCATATTTTAGCAAGAAAATGCCATTATCCATGCTGCACATTCATCGAAACGGTGATTTTCTTCCAACAATATTAAAATTATGGAATGACCATATAGATGCCCGGATCTTAATCCGATTGAGAATACTTGGAGTACACTCTCAATCATGGTGTACAGAATGAAAGCAATTCTCAAGCATTGTGGAACTGAAAAAATAAATTTACAAATATTTGTATAAATTACCACCAGAACTTTGAGGTTATCAGACCTAATGGTAAGGCAATCAAGTGCTAATTTTAAAGGGGTATTTGTTGTCTAATGATTATTGATCATTTTGTGACATACGCAGAGAAGCTTCTTTGTAATTATCTTGATTATGCGGTAATTTTACAACGAAATGAAGTGGTTTTTTTCGGTATTTAAAGGCATATGTAAGTATTGTGCATATAACAAAAAATGTTTGTAAATAAATAATAAAAGCTTTTTGACACGGTTTTTGCCTTTTATTTATCATTTTGGGATGAAGTGTGTATAAAAAATTAAACTTGCTTCAATCGATGCATAATTAAATAAAAGGAAGAGGGGTTTATAGTATAAATTAAAGAGGATAGTATGGAAAGGTAAGACCCAAATTAAGAAAGGTTATCATTAATGAAGTATTTTCAAAGTCAGAAAAGTTAATTTGTAGTATAAAATTAGCTATTTTTATTAAAATTCGCTGTAATTAAAAAAAGAAAGCTTTATTTCACCAGAACTCGGTATCCAAACCAAAACTAATGATAAGTATAAACAAACACAATATATCATTCTGCATAACCATAGCAAAACATACAACAAATATACAAGTTTTAACGAGCAGGAAACAAAGAAGCCAATTATCTTATGGGAGCACTAATTGGAACAATGCTGATGATCCCTTGGATACAATTAAATCTTTGCCAGGATAAGAAATATAACAATATCATGGGATGATTGCTATCACAATGTCTAGATTTTATCGTTAAGCTGAAGGAATAAAAAGAAAAAAGTAATGAGGGAAAAGAAATACATTTGCAGATTTGAAACAAATTGACAGATAAATAAAAGAAGAAATTTTAGTGAGTATGTAAAATACAATGTAAGATATTATTACTGCTCTTCTCAGGGCTAACGCAATTGCCAAATAATGGTCAACACACAAAGCCACCGGGGCGAGTTTTTTGTGAGTTTTTAGTGATTTTTTTATTACTCATAAATTTGGTACCCAAGCTTAAACTCATACTAGAGCCTATTTTGGTTTAGGAGAAAAAGAGACGACGTCCCTAACATGTAGTCGAACCAGGGTCCCTCCGTTGAACTCGGAGTGTCTTGACCACTAGATGAACGAGAACGTGGAACAACGCTCTCTTTCTTCGTGCGTAAGGATGCAAGATAATATTACCCTTCTCAGGACTAGCATAATTTCCAAATAATTGTCAACACACAAAGCCACCGGGGCTATTTTTTTGTGAGTTTTTCGTGTTTTTTTTATTACTAATAAATCTGATACCCACGTGTGAAGCTCATACTAGAGCTTGTTTTGATATTGGAGAAAAAGAAACGCGGTAGCTATGTTTTCTCCAATATCAAAACAAGCTATAATATGAGTTTTAAACGTGGGGTCAAATTTATTAGTAATAAAAAATCCCCCACAAAAAACTTGCCATGGTGGCTTTGTGTGTTGACCAATATTTGGCAACTGTTCTAACCTTGAGAAGGGTAATAATATCTCACACCCTAACATAAAAAGAAAGAAAGATAGCGTCTTTCCACGTTCTCGTTTGTCCAAAGGTCAAGACACTTCGGGCTCGACGGAGGAATCCTGATTCGACTCCAAGATGGGGACAGCCACGCTTTTTCTCCTATATTAAAACAAACTCAAGTATGAGCTTTAAACGTGGGTGCCAAATGTATTAGTAATACGAAATACTAACTTTGAACTTAATAATAAAATATATTGACATATCTATTGAACTTAGAAGTAAGAAAATCGCAACTGCCCTTGATAGAAACAAGTCCGGATAAAATTAGAATATATTCAACAATTATTCCATTAGCAAAGAAGTAAAATAAAAATGGGTGAAACAAAAAAAAGGACCAGAAATAATGAAATAGGAGAATACAGTGGCGGTTCTAGGCTAGGGTCTGGGGAGTCATGGCCTCCAAATATAACCTGATTTTATTATATTGCCCATGTCCTTCCAAATTATTTTGTCTACAGCCGCTACTGGGGGTATATAATATGCAGTAACGTAATTTTGCCCTTTTCCCCCCGTCCCCATTCCCGACATATATATTTATGTTTTTAACTGTTATTAATTTAAGGTTTATTATTTTTAATATCTCTTATTTCTATATTTTATATATGGTCTTCGGTTGTTGACAATGAATTCATTGTACTTTTCAATATTATATATATATATATATATATACACACATACAAAATCACAGTTAACATATTAGATTCCTGGGAAATAAATTTGAATTCGAAAAGGTCTATAATGGAGAGAGAAAAAACGGAGCAGATAAAATTCCCATCAAACTACAATATTTATAAATTGTATATAACCCTAGAAAATTTCAATGAATGAATAACTATTGCAATCCCCAAGGTTGCTGAAATTACTAAGTGCATAAAATATAGAACGTTCAGCTTGTTTAATCGTACAAACAAAATTTTCTAAAAACCCATCCACAAGAGAATTTACAAAACAAATCCATGAAAGTTTGATAATTCACAATGCGGATTTAGGTCTGGTTTTAACACCAGAGAAGCAACCATTTCATTATCGCAATTAGCGGGAAACGGAAAAGGCATTTGAAATGAATCTCCCTCTCTCCCTTTCTGTGGTTCGGGGATTATCTAAGCTTTTAACAGGATAAAACATGAGAAGCTGATTGAAATGCTTTTAGGACAGGACTGAATGCTGACAATATCCGTATCATTAAGGCAGCCTATTAGAACCAAAAGACAAAAATGGAAATCGATAAAGCTAAAACAAGCTGTGGGGAAATAAACTAAGGAAGAGGAATTAAACAGGGTTCATTTTTTTCCCTATCCTTGATAAGTTTCAATCCGAAGAAATAATACAAGAAGTTATAGTTGAAAGGAAAGAAGGTTTAAAGATAAACGAAACTATTGCAAATAATTTCAGACATGCAATGATATGGACATAAAGGCTACCTCAAAAAATTTACAGGCACTCATCACTGAAATCTATGCATAAAACAAAAAAATGAGACTTATCATTAATGTAAAAATAAAGGAATAAGGCGCATTAGCAGAAAAAGAAAAATCATCAACATCGCTATCCATTATAAAACGAAGGCAATAGAAAAAGTAAATTCTTCTTACTATCTGGGAAATCATTTTCGCCGCAATAATGATCGAACAAAAAAAGTTAGATGCGAGCTTTGACGAGTTAAAACAAAATTCAGTCAAACGCAGAAATTTCTACGTGAGAGAAAATTAAATCTGCAGCTGAGAATTTTAATTTTAAAATGCTGTACTTTTCTTATTTAGATATACATTGCAAGACTTGGACAATAAACGAAGGCGTCAGGATAAAATTTGAAGCTTTCGACATGTGGACCCCCTAAAGCCCATTGGAAATAAAATGGACTTAACAAGATCTCCAAGCAAAATTTTATGAACGAATCCAGCACAAGAAAAAGCTATGACGATTACAGTTCGGAGAAGAAAGCATATTGCTAACTTATAATGAGAGAAGCAAAATTCAAGGTACCCATTTTCAAGGTACCCTGGAAAATTGTGTGATATGTACGGACATATCACACAATTTTCCAGGAATATTTCCAATATTCAAAAAAAAAAGAAAAAAAAGTGATATAAAAAAGTAAAAAGAAATGACGTATTTTTCAAATCTAACAATGTAGATTTTTAGATATATCCATGTTTTTAAATAACCACACAACCAAAAATCCACGGACGTCAAATCTGGAGACCGTAAGTGTTACAATCAATTGTTTAGTCGTTCTTTGCCAAATGTGCTCCCGAAATACTATTGTGCGTTCGCGCAGACCTGACGCCTGATACCGTTAGCAGACGGGTTAGTCCATTGCAGTTTAGGGAAGGGCATCTTGCCGAAACTGGTTTTTCGCGCGGGAAAAACCAGTTCCTCCAAGACGGCCTTCCCTAAACTGCAATGGACTAACCCGTCTTGGGTTAGTCCATTAAACTCCAAAATTCATAAAACTCCAAAATTCTTGGAGAGGCGTGTCTCAGCACAAGAGAATCTGATTGGTTAACTTCAAACTGAAAATTTAGTTGCGTTTCCAAATACGTCATTGGAATTCCGAAGTATGGCAATCTAGTGAATGTTTCTTCATCACCAAAGAAAGCCAACGGAATACCAATCTTTTTCTAAATCTGGTAACTTTATAAAAAATGTATCTTTTGGCATAGGGAGCATTCAAGTATTATGTAAGCACCTTTGCTGCGAGGGGGTGGCTTTTGTGTTTATTTTTAATTTTCTCTTACCAGAGGAGTGGGGAGGTGTAGAAAACGGCCAAAATATTGCTTATGTAATACTTGAACTCACCCATAGCCGCTATAATGGGGGGGTGGAGATTCAGGGTGGTTAATTTCTTTGTGGAAAGTGGGCAGAAGTACGGCAATAAGGAAGGGGAATAGCCATTTTGAAGCCATCTGCCCCTTTTCCCGGCATTTAATCCTGTTGTTTTTGTATTCGCATATCATAAGACAGCAGTGGCGTACTGATTACCTCTGCAGTAAGGAAAGCCCGAGAGGAAAAGGACCCAGTTCGTCATTGTTCATTTTCCACAAAACTTATAGTAAGTACTTTGAGAAAAAAAAAAATATCTATTATTTTACAATTAATGAGGCAAAAATTAATCGTATGAAATTTTCTTTAAAAAATGAAATAGCGATCATCAGTTTCCAAATAGAAGGAAATAGCCTATGGCAAACTCAGAAGCAGCATGAACCTACTTCAAAAGTGGGGGAGGAGGTCATTAACAACTCGGTACCGACAATAAACTTCGTAAACCAAATGACTTTCACTTTTTTTAAGTGAATATTTGATTTTAATAGGAAATTGATTCTATTCAGATAAGATTTCCCAAACCCACAACATCTGCCTTGTGCAAATCTTTCACAGTTATAAAAATGGAGCTAAAATACTATTATTAAAGCCGAATCCACAAGAATCTGCTTTATTTCATTTCATTTCCTTCGAAACTGAATACCCAAGATGGTAAATTATGAACTAGTTTCGAAGTTATATGACGATTCGCGATTAGTACTAAGGCTCTGCTGTTGGACCCGCTGTGGAAAACGTTGCCTCATAGATATACTATGTTCTGTTTAAAATACTGGAATGTGTGTGCTCGCCGCTGGCAGTGTCGGAATATGTATTTCAGGGGGCAGAGGCGTGGGTCTGGACTTCACTTTCTATATACTATACCGTTGATATCAAATACACCACAAGGCTGCTAGACTGGAACGCGAATGCTTACAAAGTAAGAGAAAAATACTATTAATTATAATATTTTCCCCACAAGGAAGAAGAAAAAAGGTTGAATCTAGTGGCAAACAGCCCATTCCGATCCGTATACTTCCCGTCAGTGGTATGAGTGATTTGGCACGAGAAATCACCAAATCTGGTGTTTGCTGTTGATTATGACGTAACTAAACTAACTCTTTAGTGAAGTTTCGATATCCCAAAGTTCAAGTAACACGTGACCTAAGCAAGTTTTTAAAAACCAGTGAAATCTTCGTTTCCTATCTCTCTTCGTGGCAAGGGCCGTACATGCGCAAACGCATATGTAATTGCATTAAAGCGATGTTAAATGGGCTGGCTTTGCCTTGTTATTGGTTTAACTATGATTTGAAATAACTTATTAAATATTGATTTTAAGCAAAAATTGTACTGGACATTTTTTATTCCTTTTTTCACAAGGAATCGTGTAGTGAATTCTTTTCCCGCCATTTTGTATACACCCTGTATAAAGGAAATAATCATCTTACGGGAGTTCACTGATCACGTGTCTATCTCTCAAGTAAAAACTTCGGTTTTAGATATAAATTTTAGCAATCTATATTTTTTTTTGCTGATATGTAATCGAAAACTTGATCGCAAATGGGAATGAGGCTTGAAATCTTCATAAAAATTTAGATCTGGACACAAACACAAATTTGATTGACCATGGCTCCTTTTAGCTTGGCGTAAAATGGAAGCAAATCCAAAGAAACTTACAAATAGTGACTATAACTATAGTTATAATAGAATTAGGAACATCATAAGCAAAAAAATACAAGGCGTATTATACACCTTCATGCAGAAATGGTGAAGAAATACGCGCACTCTAATGCAAAATGAGGCGCTTAAAACTCTATTAACTTGACAAAATATCTCACAATTTTCGTTCCTAAGATGAAAACTGAAAAAAAAAAAGAGAACGTGTTTTCAACCATCTGTAAGATCTTACTTTTCACATCTTATCCACGACATTTATAGTGCTTTCACATTTTGTACTTTTCCCTCTGGACTTACACGCTTGAAAATTAAGAAGATGCGTTTTTTTTCCTTTGGGAAATTTTGAAAATGGCATTTCTACTTGTAATGTATTATTGTGAGTGATACTATTTTATGTCCAATATTACATGCAATTGTGGGGAAAATTATTTAATGGCGTTCAGTGTTTACCGTGTTAATAAGAATAGGGTAGAAAAAGCGTCTGGTTAGCTTTGTTTATATATTCTGGAAAAAAAAAAAGGAAAAATTTCTGTACAAGAAACAAATATGTCCTTCCTTCCTTCAATATACCTACTCATCATAGTTTTTATTACGCGAATTCGGAGCTGTTGGATCACAATATAATACATATATGTATTATGTTGTTTTGTATTGGGAAATAAGGTAGGTAAATACTAAAATTTTAGTGACATCGTAGTTAGAAGTTCAAAATTTTCCTTTCCATTTTAATGTCGAAATTGGGAATTCACAAACTCAAAAACTGTAAATAGTAACATAGAGGGCCACAATACTTTTGCTGATATTCTACTGTTTACTTCAGAGTAAAAGATCATCAGCTTTTACTTTGAAATATCTAGTATTATTGATCTTTATTTATAAACATGCTTACCTTTAAAATGCACAACATTTTTGTTTCTTCAAAGATCAGCATTTATTTGTACATTTTTTTAAAAAGATCGTTTATAAGAATATTGCATTGAGCAAAAAAATATTTGATTGACTTGATTCTTTGTACAGTTAATGGAGGGGTAATATAATGAAGTGTTTCCAACCGATGATGGTGATGGCAACACCGTCCAACATCACGGACATAAACAGACCCCATCATGCTATGAGGATGATAGCCACATATGTGCTATCGAAATAGATAGTAACAACGGTTTTGTTATATTGTTTTATAAAGTAATTGCACTAATAAAAAGTATGTAAGTTTTTCTTCCATATGATTAGTGCAATGTGTTGCCATAAAACAGATTAAACTGAAAATACAGAAGCACCTCTCCTAATTGTTTCAGAATATTTTATCAACAAATCGTAAATGGTAACTCGGTATTCATTTATTGAAAAGTAATTCATCTGCTCTCCGATATAAAATGTTTCGGAATGTTTAATCTTAATTTTATTTCTAAAAGATAAATTTGTCTAAAAATTTGCTCGTGAATTCAAATTCCTTTCTCGAATTTTATTGATTTTAAACGTTGTGGTGTCCGAGAATCAAAGATTTTAGAACTCCATGAAGCTCAAGTACGACATAATCTTTCTAAAAAAACAGGCTTCTGGTGGAATTCTACAAATACCAAATACAACTTACCATTTGTTGTGATAAATCCAATTAAAATAATATATAAACGCCAAAATTTGAGGATAATATTCTATATACTAAAACTACGAGGACGAATCAGTATTCTTTTGCCCCTATTTTTTATTAGTCAAAATAAGGTACATACAGGTAATTACAAATATAAGTACTATTCTACGTACCTTACACTATTTTTCCACATAGTCCCCACACCGGTTCAGACATTTGTCCCATCGCAGCACTAAATTTGAGATGCCCCTGTGGTAGAATTCGTCCGGCTGACTGTGGAACCCTGCTGTCTTGGCTTCATCGTTGCACGTGAATCGCTGTCCTGCCAGGAACTTCTTCAGCGGACCGAAAACGTGGAAATCACTAGGGGCGAGGTCCGGACTGTATGGTGGGTGGTCCAGACTCTCCCAGTGAAATGACCGGAGCTTGTCGGCGGTTCTGATTGCATACAGTCCGGACCTCGCCCCCTAGTGATTTCCACGTTTTCGGTCCGCTGAAGAAGTTCCTGGCAGGACAGCGATTCACGTGCAACGATGAAGCCAAGACAGCAGTCCGACGGTGGTTCCACAGTCAGCCGGACGAATTCTACCACAGGGGCATCTCAAATTTAGTGCTGCGATGGGACAAATGTCTGAACCGGTGTGGGGACTATGTGGAAAAATAGTGTAAGGTACGTAGAATAGTACGTATATTTGTAATTACCTGTAGGTACCTTATTTTGGTTAATAAAAAATAGGGGCAAAGACTTTCTGATTCGCCCTCGTACAACACACTACACAAGTACGATTGCAATAAAAACTATGATTAAATAACATTAATTTGTTTCTCATTCTATTTCAGGCATGTGGTTACATTTATTTACATTAAAAACGTAACTGCCACAATATCCTGTATTTTACATGAACGTTTGGCTGAATTCTTGGTTTAATTATTTAAGTTCAGTCTAAATCTCGTAAATACAGGCAACTGTGTTCATCTTTAACCAAACCTGGTATTTATAATTTACGTATAACTATTAAGAGATAAACATGCATACGTTCATGCAAAATATGCACAATAATGAAAGACTTCCTCTGTCTGAACCCGTTAACTGGAGAACTTAACAATCTAATTAATATGCATGTACTAAGCAAGTGACCACAGTTGTCAAATAAGTGAATTAACGCCTCAGGGTTCAGCATTTTCTCCTTGATGTTGTTTAATTATGGGATTACCAGATGTTAAATTGCATTTTTCGGGGCAGTTGTATTGTACATTGGGCCTGATACTCATTAACAACCTTGACATTATTTGCTTTAATATCTAGAGTGAAGGATTTTGCTCCCGTGAAAAGTGCTACCTGCTGAGATGTGGTTTCGAATTATGTCATGGAAGCCCTTTTCAGACTGTCTGAGAAAGAGCATTATTTACTTTTCGAAAAATTCTTTAAAAGGTTAATAAAGCCAGTTTACTCGGCACATGCAGCCAGTGGGGCTAAGAGACTTTTAAGAGTCTACCTTACATATAAAAAGGGATTATCTTATATTTTAATGGAAAATTATTTACAATTTATACTCTGGTTATAGAATACACCATCACTCCGATCTCGGTCATTTCTATCTGCTGATGGATGTAATTCCGCAGTTCGGATCTGTTACTGTGTGGTGTCGAATTTAAGTTGCTATATTCGAAATTACTATCGAAATGTTACGTGAATTATTGAAATCAACGGAGGAAAGTCAGGCCGCATTTTATCCCAGAAGCTGCAAATTTCCTAACCCCATGTAGCTATGGGCAAATTACGAATAAAATAAATGGAACATTATTTTTAATTTTCTAAACCTATTTGTAGATATTAGCTCTAAATAACCAGTATCTATTATTAAAATAGTCTAAATGCAAGTTTCGGAAAATGTATAAATATTAAAATTTCGAACAAATGCCATTTAAATTTTCCTATTTGCGATTAAGACCCTTGAGATTCTATGGTAACCTGCGTTTCTCTTAAAAAAACATAAAATAAAGTTTATTGAATTGCTCGAATATTGAGATGAAATGTATATTTTTTTTAAATTGGACTTTGTCGTATAAATTGAAGACCCTCAAATTTTAAAGCAAAATAGCTAATAAAATTAATTTTATAAGCAGAATTTATCGACAAATTCATCGCATTAAAAATATGAAAATGTTGTATGATTTTTTGTTTACAAGCACCACACTTTTTTTTAGAATTTAGCTCAACATGAATATTTTGTTTAATTTTTCTAAGAATTATTACTGTTAATCGATTTACCAAAGAAATGGTAATTGACATGACTTTTTAATAGTTCGATTGTTTAAACGCAGGGTTTTGAAAAAATATTCTTTAAGCTTCAATATCATTATCTCGAATCCGACAATGCGCATTTAGAGTTTGAGTAACAAAAACCTTGTTGTTCACTGTGCTCTATTCCTACAAGGAAAAATAAGTCAGGTGTCGACCTTTTGCAGTAGTATTTTAACTTTTCCTACAATATATGCATTTGAATTTTTAATTAAATTTTCTTTCTGTATTACAATAATGTAAAACCTATTAGATACAAAATATTTTACATTTTTATAAAAACCTAATTATCAATAGCTGCCCATAATATTTACGATTTCATTAATTACAAAAAACAACCATTTTTCCAGAAAAGAGTTTGCAATATTGTTTTTATCAATATTACGTTGCTTTATTTAGTTTTCGCTTTATTTAGTTAAATATATTTTTTGCTTTATTTAGTTAAATATTTACGATAATAGATTGCGCCGAAATGTGGACAAATATTCTGTGTGGTAGAAAAATCTATACTCTGTTATGTTACGTATATTTTTTTCAATTCAAAAAATAAAATGTTTGAGTTTCAAAAATTATAATAGGCCTTCCAAATAGTTTATTTATTCGTTTGTAAACTGATAAGTAATATACCCATATTTCATGTACGTATGTGAAAATGCAATGAAAATTTATAAGTATTTGAAAGAAAAACATTGTTTTGAAATATCATATGAAAGAAATAGTTGGGCAATTTAGGGTAAAAATACTAAAGTTGGGACATTGTTCATTAAAAACAGGTATAACAAAAACAAACGAAAGGTTTATATCTATCAGTACTCTTGAAAAATGTATATAAATAAACAGAACCAATTTTCTTTTGTTATTATACGGTTTCTTTCGTCAAAATTTGATATTCTATTTCTTTTAAGAAAATACCTCTAAGCACGAATTATTTGCGAAAGAATGCTAACAAAACCTTTAATAATAATGATGCAATATATTTTTAAAACAAATAAATCCGTCACAGAAATATTTCGGCCATTTAATGAAATAAACGTATGAGTTAAAGGGGGAAAATTTATTAAAAAATGCTTCAATAACTTTTCAGCCAATGGACAATGGAGTTCTTTTTAAGAAAGAAGTATATCATGTAAGTAGGGAGTTTTGTCATTATAAATATGTGTTCTTTAGGTAAAGCCTACATGATCAGTTCCGGTTCAGAGTTGTTGGCAGCCAGCATGCCATAGATATTTCGCCTTCGCCCTTCCAGCTCCCACAACCCTCTCTTTTGTTCATATATGAATATAATATTCTAGATTCCTAAATCCACCCATGGGATTGGTCAGCCACTATATTTTTATGATCGCTCTATTGAATTAGCAATAGGCTAAAATTAATCTATGAAGAAAATTGTTATTTTAGTCCTGGACAAAATTTTTTAATATAGAAGTACATAATCAAATGCGGCCGAGTCTAGAAATTGGCTGCCTGCGTGCACATACGCAATGCATGCTCTGTAGAACCGGCTCTGTATGTGAGTCAGTTACGAACAACAGTTGCAAAACAAGAGCGCTTTATTTAAATTGCAAAATACAGTGTCTAATAAGAGGAATGTGGGACATTTTTGATTTACATAATTCACGGTGGTCCGTGGTTAATCTGGATGAGCGTAGATAAATGTAGAGCCCCTAGAATTCTAGGCCTATACATCAGCCATCATTTGGTTGTACATTTCGGGTTTCATAACACAACGTTTGCCATTGGAAAATTAATAATCCATTTTCTTTTTCTTACAAGATCTGTTGCAAATCGAAACATTCCATGTTTATTCCTCGAGTGATTTAAACAATTTACAGCGGCAAACGCATCAATGTCACTCTATTTTATTAAAATTAACACACACTTGTAAAACCACTTATAAAATCACTTATAAAATAAACTTGTAAATCGTTAAATTTTAACACAGTAGTGAATGTGATCATGTGATAATGATATAATCAAAATGGCGTATAGCGCCGATGCGACTCCTATGATAAAAGCATGTCAACCATAATGTGAGGAACTAACTTCCTAGAATATATTATACAGCCATTAACGTTTCTTTGGACAAGGAAATTAATTTTTGTGGAAATGTACTTATGTTTTTAATGCCTTCACATAACTCTTTACCAAGCTCCGCGGGTAGCCAAAGGTTTCCTGGAATAAAGTTTGAGAACATTGTATTGCAGTATTCTGCATTTTTCACATTTACCATCTATTGAAAAGATGGTATTTTGCTTCTAAATATATTGGTACTACCCCTTTTTGTCCGGATTTCTTCCAAACTTTTCTCGATTAGAGATATTCGCGGTTCATTTTACTTTTAGTATCCTTCGTTAAGTCCACATTTCAAATGCTTCTATTATGTTTCTGTAGCTCCATTTTATTCTCCAGGTCTTACATCCATATAAAGCAGGATATAGCAATCAGGTACGTTTACAATGTTGAATAAATAATTTTTTTCGCATAGAATTCTTTTGCATCCATTATTATTATAGATAGGCCAATTTAGCATCAAATTTCTTTTCTGTGGTCATTATTTTAGTCCAAATCTTGAGAACAATATATTTATTAGAAAAATGTAATGATAAATGTTGCGCATATTATTATAAAATGTTAAAGAGGGAATTATTTTAATAAATGAGCAGGCTTGCAGAATTAAGCTGCTTTCTTAAATTCACACAATATCAGTTTTTTTTATTAGCATTCAATAGAATCCTATTATCTGCCCTGCTTCTGTGAAGTATTAAATACAATTATCATGCCAATCATTATCTTCGGAATCCTTGCAATCTCATTTGCTACGGCTACCGGACATTATCCGCACACACATACACACAAATATGTGATCGCAATTTCTTCCATAATCCTTAGAAAGAAGGATGCTGGACTTTATATTTTAGAGCATGGGTTCAATACCGAAATAAGTTATTACTGTGAAAATGTTTTCTTCCATGTGCAGCATAGGATGCGGAGTAGTTGGTAAACTACAGCTCGGTTACAGAAACTGACATGCATTTGGTAAACTACCGCTCACTTTCAGAAACCAAGCTTGATGAATAGGAGGGTTTGCAAATAAATAAACGTTATGCACCTTTAGAAACAACAAGGAAGAAACAATGCTATGAGGGAATGGAAACTACCAAAAAATCTTTTCGTAGATCAACAGATATTCACAAGGCAACCCATTTCTGCAATAAACGCACTCTGAGACGATGCCTATGAGAGTCGGTAGCGTTCGACTCCCTTATAAAGAAAGTATAATCATTTTTCTACTAAAGTCACAATATATGTTTTTATTAATATTCAAAATCCAAATATGAGACTTTTTAACCAAGGTTTGCTTTACTTTACTTAACTTACTTTTTGGTTTTACGGCTCAAAGACTACAGTGGTCATGCTGCGCCGGGACCTACTGTTTTCCGAGGAATCCGAACCTCTTAAGGCCTAGGGAACCAAACCCCGGACTACAGTGAGCAGTGCGATCTTTATGAGATCTCTGAGTAAGCGTTCTTTGCACTGCTGGGAGTCGAACCCGGATTAGCGGCGCACTAGGAGAACGCGTTACCACACTGCGCCACCGCAGGGCTAACCAAGGTTTGATATTTTTTAATCTTGCTATACGTCAGCAAAAACATTGCTGAAGTCAATGAGATTATGAAGGACCATTATATTTAAAAGATAAAATTAAATAAATGTGTTCCAGATAATTCTAAACATGCAAACTATTCACATGAAAAATCAACTATTCATGATAAATATGTGGTGCATTTGGCTCTAATTTAAACAAGTTGATGAAACGTTTCCTTATCACGTTTTTGTATGACTTAGACAGCAAAAGTCGTATTATGGACATCCCTGGGGTGACCAGAACGTCCCAGGTCTCAAAGACGATCTTCGTTATCTGGGAAGTGCATAAAGTCATTCGCATCAGCGAGCGATGATAAAAATGTATTCTTTGGTTTACGAACAATCACAGTTTGAAAACATCGCCCTGTTTTGGATGTGCTGGGTTTTAGTGTTTTTATACCGATTGTAATCCAGAAAAATTAAAAAACGTTGAGAACGTTTCTTTTAAAATCGAAAATAAAAATTGTAGCTTACATAATTGCAAGAAATTGCCATTCTTAATATGTGCCCACTGAAATAAATTGCTTACGTCGCTCGTTTTCTGTACTGCATCATTTTCATGATTTCACTGAAAAGGACACTTTCTAACTTTTCTCATTTTTAAATTAAAAATATAATTCAAAAATTAATCCAAAAATGTGGTTGCATAAATAATTATTTTTGTAGTAAATTTCATGCATTTTTCACATTTTTTTAATTACAATAAATGCATTTTCGAATAGTCTACCATTAAATTTGGTATCTCATATATATGGGTACCCATCTCTTCAAACATTTCATTTATTCACACTCAACATATGGATACTCATATATCCAAAGACTTTATTTATCCATACTCATAAATGAATACTCATATCTTCATGCATTCGTGCTAATAAATGGACACTTATATCTCCATATATTTCATTTATTCACACTTATATATGCATGCTCCTATATTCATGTATTTCTTCTCCTTATGGGGTGATATTTTGAAAAAAAAAGAGTGTAAAAGAAACATAAAATGTTGCAAAAGTGGAATAAGTACTTAAAACTAATCTGGCTATTTTGTCCAAGTCGGAGCCAAATGCGCCAAATATCCATTATGAGTAGTAGATTTTTTTATATAATTTTTTACATATTTGAATTTCCTTCCACATAACTATTTTATTTCATTAAATAACATAATTCTTCAACACTTTATCGCAAGAGAGAACGAAACACTAAACTTATGCACAAATGTATTGCACTTAATTTGAACAATTATTATCGAAAACAAGGTTCTATTGATATATTTATTTCACATGGTTGTAAAATATGCCACAGTACTGTAAATATTCTTTCGTCTAGGTTTTTAAAAAGCATTTAGAGATTTGTTGATAAATATTCTACCAAAAATCCCAATTTCAAAAATATTTTGAAAGTCAAACGAAATTATTATAATGCTTATTGCCTAAATTATGCAAACTTCGATGTTTACTAGGAATAATTTTAGATATTTTCCGTAAACATTTTTCTATTTTAGTATCCCAAGAGAGAGGTTAGAGTAGGAATACGTTCCCGAAACAAATTAATCGCTTGCGTTTTACCTTAATATTTGACATTCTAAATGTCATTTTCTTTAAATTTATTAAGACTAGAAATGTGTCATGCAATATTTAAATATATTAAACTATTGAGATATTTTTATATGGGAGGTATTAAACCGAGACCTATGCCTTTGCTCCACATAGAACGTAAAAGTCATATTTACAAATATTCCAATTGCGGTCTCTCTGAATTGACTCAGGGAGGGGCATTCCTGCGAATTGCATTTTTCTTATCTTGAAATCTATGAATTCATTTTATTAACAACAGTTTGCATTATTCACACAAATTTCACCTTTGGAGGAAAATATTTTCAACAAACGGAAGTATTTTCTATGGAAAATTCTCACTGTTATATTCCATACCTTGAAATATGATCCATGAATTATTTTGAATTGCATCTGTTCGGAAATATCTCTTTTTGGGTTTTGTACTCTTTACGTCAATGGTCTTTTCATTCTTTTGAACAGGCTACCTGAAAGCATTCACTTGATGTTACTCCTGGTTCACTCTCTCTCTCCCTCAGTCTCAACAGATCTCCTCTTCGAACTTGCCATCGAAATTGAAAATAACATCTCCTTTTCCTTCTCCTGTACATTTTAAATATTAAATATTTCAATTAATTCAGACTACAACGACATTCCAGAAGCCTTATTCGGGTCCTACCAATCCCTCACACTGTATATCAAGTTTTACATTTGGGTTAACGGTTTCGAAATCCATTGTGGGAAGCAAAGGTTATAACCACTGTATAACGACATAGATTTAGCCACAGTATAGATCGTGTATTGGAGTTAAATGCAATAAACATTTCTCCCCTATAGGTTGTATTTTTAAACGATATAACACAAAGAGTACGTGCTCGGCCCGTTCCTAGTGCCACAAGTTCACATTTATATTCAATAAGTAATTTAACCATTCTTTATCTTTATATTTTGAAGTAATCAAAGTTTAAAGACTGTGACAGTATTTCGGAAAATGGTAAATTTAGATTTAAACTATGGAATACTTGGAATAATAATTCTTTCTTCCTATCTCTCAATCAGAACTTTTAAATTGCATTATGTAAGTTACAAAATATTACATTTTGAGGTCATTAGCCCGAAATTTGAAAAGGTGGAAGAATTAAAATATGAAAAATCCAAATTATAGGTTTTATATATCTATTGTTCTTCCATGGTTTCTTTCCATTGTTTTTAGTTCAATGATTGAAAGTAATTGATATTAATAATTAAAATAATTTAATTAACGAATCGTGAATTGTATTTGCTGTTTCAAATTTGAACTTTTCTATTTTTAATTTTAAATTGCCTGACTTCAAATTTCTCTTTCAGTAAAATTGTAAACACATAAACATAGCATTTTTAATTTATGAATATATTAAGTCTAAAGCTAATAACTTTTACAATGCATTTAATTTCTAAAAGATTGTCCTCTGTCTTTCTTCAATTTCAAAGATACAAATATTTCGACCATAATTCGAACTGAATTCTGATTTCAGAATCCCACATGTACGAGTCCAAGAACATACAGATGTGTCTGCTTTTACTTGTTATTTCATGTCACTATAAGATGGAGACCCGTATTTTCTTCGAAACTGCATCTTTGATGACAGGATAAAGCTTTGTCTTTCAGGAAGAAAAGGACAGCGTCATGACAATCATGCTGTCAGGAAACCATAAATCCCATTATGTTTCACCTTTATTCGCTTGCAGTTGTCAACTGAGGATTTGACAGGGTATGACTGCTATTTTCTCAAGGAAAAGATATTATTTTCCTGGGGCATAAAAAAATTTAAAATTTTTCTTCCTTTTCCTTCTGGTAGGAGAAAAATAAATTTTTGGGGAAGTAGGGTGCGATGAATTGAATAATGAATGGAATAATGAATGAATGAGTGAAATGATTCATCTCATGGTCATCTTTAATCGTATTGAATTTTGTCTTTTGTGAATCATAGATTATTTCCAAGATATTGGGCATTTTCTCCTTGTAAAATTTTAATAGTTTGTGTCTTTTAAGAAAAACCATTTAGATCAGTATGGAACAAATAATTTAAGACATAAAAATGTATTGAGCAAAGTGAAAACTTTATTGAAAATAAGAATATATTATTAGATAATTGCGTTCATTTCGCAATAAACTTTAACAGCATACATCCTGATATTTATATGTATATATATATATGTAATGTGTCTCATTTTGCTCTTATAGATGCTGGAAAAATTAAGAGGAAACACAAGTGGAAGGACATGGCCAAGCTTGTCGAAGAAGTACTATACAAATACAGAGAAATTTCTGATCAACTAAACTGCATTCACTCGGAGATAGACCGCAGATGTTTTAACAGGATTGGCTTCTGAATATATGGTTGAAATGAAAGGACGAGGCCCTAAATGGAATCGAATATTAAGGGGAAACTAGAACACGTGTTAATAGAATTGTCACTGCTTACTACAATGAATCGTTATCCGACGAAATATGTTTATCCCCAGCAAGCGAATTATATAATAACTTTATTTTAAATAAACAGTTGGATGTGAAGTAAACAAACAGTTCAACTGTTTTAAGAAAGCATATGATAGTATTGCTATGCAGTTCATTAATGAAGGCTATTTTCTCTAACTTATATGGATACTTTATATATGCATAAAAGTGAGAAAGGTATAATTGTACTAGTTCTGCCATCGTTCTATTCAAATAAATATTTTGTGCGTTCCTGCCATTTGCACCATTATTTTATAATATTGCGGTAAATTTTATATATTATAAGTAAATTTTATATACTCTAAGTAATTTTTTATACTATTAGTAAATTTTAATTATATTATAAGCGATAAAGGTTAATTTTTCTTTTAAATTTATACTGATATTTTTGAAAACTTACATATTTAATAATGATTACGAATATTTAGCGAAATATCATTAATTACTAAACATATATTTAGTTTCTTCTTGATATCTGTTTATCAAATCCTGTACCAAATTTTTGTTTTTGCCGCCTTGAGGAATTTGGAGCTATTTATTTTAAAACTGTTCTAATTAAATTCATAAAACACATGATGAATTTTTTTGGAAAAACTGGACACACACACACACACACACACACACACACACACACATATATATATATATATATATACGAGGGGCAAATATTCCGGGCGTGCTATGTGTGAATTTATTTATAAGAAATTAACAACACATCACCGATATTATATTCTTATATTTGTGAATTTATTTCTTTTAAAAATTCCCACAATTTAATTCAAAAGTATAAAATTTTGAATTAAATTGATAATAAAATAGTTAATGGTTCATAAAATTCCACCTTCCAATGAGGAAAACAATTAAGACGTTTCTATGCGAAAACAGCATAACATTCACGTTGATAGCATAATTCTGAAAACTTCCTACCGCACACTATTGCAATACTTTAACATATGCACAATTGGCACTTTAGCGCTGAATAATTTGAATAATTTGGTGTCACTTGGATTTTAGTACGGGCGACAAGGTTGGCAAGCTTTGCCAAGCTGAGAGGTGGTCATCCAACACCTCACGATGATGAATTTTCATTGGCTGTGGATGATACTTGAATCGTCCTATAAGTAGAACTCGCGTTGATTTGACTGGATATTGCCTCCCTGCCGTTAAGTTGGTCGGATTGAAGCCAACTCCGGCCTACTTATTTCCTTTATTTAGTTGCGCGCAGAAAAGGCTCGAAAATATTCATGTTTATAGTAAACCGTTTTGCATTAAAAATGATTAAGAAATTGATTAAAAAATTGAAATAAAACAGTTAAATTAAGTGTTTATTAGATTTATATGATTATTAAATAATATGATTAATAAATGAAGGGATAATTAAATTAACAAATAAAATAAATTAAGTATATATAACAATAACAGGACTTACAGAAAATTAAAATAATGCGCAGCGATAAATAATATATGATAAATTATGAGTAATGATAAAGTAATAAACTACATATTTATTCGCATTTATACACCAAACATTTACCAAAAGTTTGTATTTTACGAATAATGTTCCTGTAGTTGTAATTCGCAGTATAAAACACTCATTATAGAAAACTATTTACAGGCACGTGTGACAGCAAAGGGTTAAAATGTTGTTTAAAAGCGATGTTTTGAATGATATACATCAAACTTCATCCTATAATATATTGTATTAATTAATTATATTTATTATATTGTTGTAAGGATGTTTATGATACTATAGAGCAGTTCAGAAATGACAGGGAGCATGGATTTGAAGATATTTGGATTTCTTCATTAAAAAAATAAATAAATAAATAAACGGGCAATTGTTGAACCGAGGCTTAAAAGCCAGAAAGGGTCTTAAGAGAGGAAGAAGAGCTCAAGTTTTCGATTGTACCAGTAAATAGTCAACTGCATGTTTCTAGGGATGAAAGAAAGGAACTCTTCGCTTTCGAAACGAAATTTTTCAACTTCTTAGTATCCAAAACTATAGTCAATATGCGAAGATGTTTCTGGGTAACATTTTAGAAAAAGTAAGGGATTTCTATGGCCAGATTTTTGATTATATTCACTTAAAAAATGAACTGAAAGTATTATGTACTTCTGATGAATTTGCTGCGAAACTAGTTTATGACATTAAAATTGACTAAACAATATTAACTTCAAGTTGTATTTAAAGAGATTTATAAGTTAGCAGAACTTGCTATGTCACTGCCAAGCTCAACCGCTACAATCGAACTTTCTTTTTCGGCCCTGAAGAGAATTCATACGTGTTATCGGGGATAATACGTATGAATTCTCTTCACAAAAACTCAAGAAAGGTTATGCGGCTTAAGTTTACTAGCAATTGAAAAGACATTATTGCTGGAACTGGAAGGAAAACACCTTTGCTTTGTGATTATGTTTCAGCACATATTCTATAGAAAAACAAATAAAAAGGAGAATGAAATTTGTGTGCAAATAAACAACAAAATGTTTAATAACCTAATTACACCACAAAACGGAAATTTTGTGCGTTTTTCGAATAAACGATGTATGAAAAACTTAGTTGTTGGTATATTTGAAATTGCATTGAACATATTTGAAATCGTATTAATTGATAAATTAAAGCATTCAGTGATATCCTGCAATTAATTATATGGAACGAAGTAAGGTGAATCCTGATGTGTGTTGTGTATATTTAAACCTTTAAAACACTGGCTGTTTTGGACAAAAAATAATGTGCACAAATTCCTGCCTATGTGCAATGGAGCCTTTTGAATTTGTACGTTATAATTAGAAAATAAAATCCAGATATATTTGGGGGTCATGGCCCCCCCGGTCGTAGCCTAGAACCTCCACTCTTTCAAACATCGATAACAATGTAATCAACTGTTTACATTAACGTTAATTTTGTAACATGTATAGCATACCCAAACGAAATAGTCACGCAACGCCACTGCTATCTATATCTATATATATATATATATTTGCCTTGAGTTAATAAATCTAGGCTCTTTCCTTTTTTTGCATTTTTGCCGCAACGTCCGTTGGAGCCCCTGTTACAGAGAGATCGATAGTTTTCTTAGGAATCCGAACCTCTTTTGACCAGGGAATAAAAGCCATGTAAGAATGGGCAGAGAAGGGGGAACTTGCTCTACTGTAATATTGAAACGAAACTTGGGATAAAGCATGATAGAAGAAAGCCCTGTCATTACGGCTGGGCAGAATTATAGAACACAGCTGATGTCAGAACTTTAAAACAGTGAACTTTAAAACAGCAAAGTTTAAACAGCTTTAAAACACGTTAAAACAGTGCATTCTTCATCGGCCATTTTGCTAATCTTGGAAATTGTAATCTATAATTTGAATTTACAAAATGACATGCGGGCTAAATCTGCTATATAGTTATATACACTATGTTATAATTATGCTAAGACATGCAGATATAAGCAAGATAATTTAAAAACAATATCCTTCTCTTTATATTGGATTAAAAAAGGCGTTACAGATGAATTATCTCAGAAAAATACAGAATAAATTTGACTAATTCATATCATTGTCCTTTTTATGAGCTTGATTATTAATAATATATTTTATTTCCACAACGTTATAAAGTTTAGAAAATAAGACGGCTTTTGGGATTCGACTTGTCCCTTAGAAAGTGGAGGAAGAGTGAAAAGAGAAATGAAGTTCTAAGTTTGCACTTCCCTCTTGTTAGGATTTCCTCATTTGAGAAATGCGTATGCTCAGAAATCCTTCCTCGGATTTTTCAATGCCAGAAAATCCCCCATTGAATGAAAGCAGACAAGAATATCTGATTTGAAATTTAGTAAAATCTCTTCCTCATGTTTTAGAACCTCCTCTCTCCTTCTTCTTACATTTTATTCGCTTGATGAAGAAAGCACTTGGCTTCAGAAATGTTTTTTTTTCTAACCTTACTCCAACATAAAAATTAAAACTACTATTATGAACTCTGTTGATGAGACTTTCTATTGTTTTGTTTTAATTACAGAAAATGACATTCCATCATGCCCCAGTTTACAAGATGTCGTAACTGATAATACTGCGCACCAATGTAAAGTTCTAAAATTATTGATGACCTGAGCGCCTATTCTATACAGTTACATTACAAAGCAGTACAAGAAAAATTGAAATTCATTGTAAATTATTAGAGGGAGGGTCCCGCATGGGCCCGTATAATTATATGCCTATATTTTTCAGGTAAGATCCTAAATATCAACTCATTATTTTTGGGTTGCCACATATAAAAGACTGAAAGACTAGAAAAAGAGAGAGAGAGAGAGTTGGATTAAAAAGGTAAATATAAACCACTACACACGTTCTTATGGTTTAAATACGAATTTTCCAAAAAATAACACTTGCAAATTTATTTTCATTTAACTCGTTTGGACATGGGGCAATATAAACCATGGTAAGAAATAAGGTTTAAACTGAATTGAATGCCGATGTATTGGCGAAGGATCCACTTGAACAATTTTGTACATATGTATCTATCGAAAACTAAATGGAATTGCATCAATATTTTGAAAGATAAAGAATCAAATGTATTCTCTCAGCCGTGTTGAAATTCAGGTTTTATATTGGTTCGAAGGGAATTTTTATTAACCGACTGATATTAGAATTGCTTTCCGTGAGAGGAATAGGGGAGGTTTCGTAAAGATAAAGCCGCAACGCAATATAGAAATCTGACTCTAGGATCAAATACAATTTGAAACACATAGAAAAGTATATGTTTTACAGAGAAATATAAATTCGGGAGGAATTCCCTAATATAATACCATTTCACAAATCCAATTTTTTATACTGTAATACTGATGCAATTTTTCTGAATTCAAGCTTATCCCTCTACTTTTGACCGTATTATATATTAGAATCAATCAATCAGAATTTATTTATGCATAACATCTATAAAAATGAAATACATTGGATACAAGTTAAAAATAAGACTATTTAAAACACTTGCAATCATGTCACTTGGTTTAATTGACGCTCCAAAATATATTCTTTTAATTTGGTTTTAAATTTACTTTTTGGTTTAATTTCTTTAATTGTTGGCGGGATATTGTTCCATATGTCTATTCCATAATAATTAATATTATTTTTACATATGTTGATTCTTATTTTTGTTTTATTTCTTGTTTCTTATATTATAATTATGTTCATTTTCACTTATTTTAATCAAAATTAGGTGCTTATTTTCGTATAATCTTTCGTAAATATATAATGCTACTTTTAAAATATGTATATTAGTTATGTTTAATATTTTGTTTTCGTAAATCAATTTATCTTTATGCTTACCTGTTTTGAAACATAATTTTTGATATGTTTTATCAAGTAGTTTATTGAGTTTAGTTAAATTTCCCCATACTGTATTTCCGTAATTTATATGACTAAATATTAATGCGTAGTACAAAATTTTTGTATTTAATATTAGTAATGAATTAAGTTTTGTTAGAATTCCATTAGATCTAATTTTTTTCTCAATATCAAACATTTTTAGGTTGCAGTTTAATTGATCTTCGATTGTTAATCCAAGAAATTTAATTGAGTTAACTCTCTCTAGGATGTTATCGTTGAATTTTATTTTGTTAGGTTGATTAGTAAATTTTTTATTTTTAGTATGGAAGATTATATATTTTGTTTTATTTGTATTTATTATTAAGTTGTTGTCATTAAACCATTGTTCACAGGATGTTAACTTTGCGTTTATGTTATTAATTCTTTGATCTATGTTATTTCCATTTGTTAACTAGATGATATCGTCAGCAAATAACAGGAGTCCCCCATCAAGATTTATTAAGTAATTTATTGCGATTAAAAAAAATAACGGTCCGAGGATTGTTCCCTGAGGAACATCTAATTTGTTTATCAATGATTTCGATTGAATATTCTCAATTTTAACTATTTGCTGTCTATTTGTTAAATAGCTATCAATCAGTTTATACATTCGGCCTCTTATACCATAATTAAGTAATTTTGTTGTTAAGATATTTCTGTTAATTAAATCAAACGCTTTGCTCAGATCGAAAAAAAATCGGTAAGTAATTTTGTTTTCTTCCATATTTTTTTGAATATTATTAATTGCTCTTAATAGGATTTCTTCAGTTCATTTTTTTTGGAAACCGTTTTTTTATGGATAGTTTATATTTATTAAAAAAATCTATTAGTCTATTATATATTACCTTTTCAGTTAATTTAGAAAATACTGACATGATTGCTATTGGTCTGTAGTTTTCTTTTAAGTAGTTATTACCCTTTTTAAAAATTGGTCTAATTACTGCTGTTTTCAATTCACCAGGAAAGATTCCTATATTAAATATATCATTTATTGTTATCGATAATGGTTTTTTAATTCCTTTGGGAGAAGTTGAAGAAGTTGGGAGAAGTTTGAGTTTAAATTCTTTGGGAGATAAATCGTGAAACCCTGGTCCTATTTTTTTATTTATTTTATTTCATTCTTTCTCTATTTCGTGTTCAGTTGTGTTTTCTAAGTAAAAGGTTTCGGAAATATTTGTGCTTAAATACTTTTTATAGTTATCAGTTACTGATTGACTTATATTTAATTCCTTATCAATGGTTGTGCAATAATTGTTAAATTCATCTGCTATTAAGTTCGTATTATCTGTTCTGGTATTGTTTATTATTAGTTTTATTTTATTTTCATTTTTGTTATTTGTTTTACCCAATAATTTGTGAATTATTCTCCATTTTTGCGTGGTATTTTTTGTTGATAATTGTTCAAGATAGTAGTTATTTTTTATATTTTATTTCCTTGTTTAGTTTGTTTCTGTGTTTAGTAAAATCATCCCCCTTTTTTTTTTGTTCTTTCATTCATAAATTTTTTGTATGAATTTTTTTTCGTTATTATTTTTTTCTTTAAAATTGAATTAAACCATTCAGGATTATTTTTATTATTTAGTACTTTAGTTTTTTTAGGAAAGCTTTTGTTATATAATTCCTTTATTCTTAATGCAAATTTTTCATAAATAGATGTTCGAGAATTAATAGACGGTACATCAAAAGTTTGCTAGTCTATTTATAATAATGCCCCTTGAAATTTTTTAATATTTTTTGATTAAAATTTCTAATCTTTTTTATTTTTTTTGTATGTTGAATTATAGTTTTCATGTTTATTAAAATCGTTCTATGGTCACTTATTATTTCATCTAAAATTGATGTAGAACAGTTATTTGTGTTAGTAAAAACTAGGTCTATTGTACTTGAGCTTGTTAGTGTTATTCTAGCAGGTTCTCTTATTTTATTTATTAGTTCGTGTGATTCCATTAAGTTTAGTTTATTTCGTTGAATCGTTATTTTTTTTTGTAATGTCCACGTTGAAATCTCTAATTATAAAAATTTGTTTTCCTTGAGTATTATTCTCTAGTAGCTTTTCCAGTTTTTCGGAAAAAAAAAATTTTATTTGAATTTGGTGGCCTATATAATGTTAGGATTTTTAGTCCATTTATGATAATTGTCAGTATTTCAACGTCTTCGGTTAGTTCTGTTTCGTTACTTATCATATCTACATCTAATTCATCTTTCACATAGACCGATATACCACCTTCTTTTTTATTAGAATCTCTGTAAATAGAGTATTCTTTATAATTATTAAAATTTATTAATGTTACATTTGTTTTCCAAGTTTCGACTATACAGATTATTTCTGGAGTATTGCAATGTTGTATTATTTCTTCAACCTGTTTAATTTTGTTGTTCAGACTATTTGCGTCACATGTATTTTACTGAGATAGGATTTGTTTTATTATCATTAGATGGTAGTTTATGTTTTTCGTGAATTAGTTTTTTTTCTAATTATATTTCTTTTTCCCTTTTTATTTTTCTTATGGATTAAATTGTTAATGAGTTTCTCATTATTGTGTATTTCCTTTTTGTCATTTGTGTTATTAACGGGAGTTTTTTTAGATCGTAAGTCGGTGAGTTTATCAATATTTTTTATTTCGTTAATTTCAGAATTTTCATTTCTTTCATTTTTATACGCCTTTTTGATGTCCATACGAATTTCCAGTTATTATTTTTTTGAAATAATCTTTCCTCTCTAAAGATTTTTGCATTTTTTTCAGTTAAATGTTCATTTATATGTATATTTTCATTAAGTTGCATTGAACACATGCCTGTTTTGAATTTGATATTTTTTCTTTGATTCCAGAATTCGTCTCTTTTTCCTATTTTTATAAACCAAATTAGTAATATACTTTTTCGTTGTTTATTGACCTGTAATCTATGTGATGTATCTATCTTTTTCTGATAAATCTATGTTTAGTTCTTTGCTAATCTTTAAGGTTTCATCAATGTGATTTCGTTTTGCTTTGATGGTAGTCCGTCAATTATTAGGTCCCTTCTCATTCCATATATTTCTGATTTATCGATTCTTTGTTCGATGTTACGTTGGATTTTATAAAGAAGTTGTATTTCCTTATCAATGTAGTTCTAGTCATTGTTACTATTGTTTATATGATCGCTAACTTCTGTTGATATTTCCAATATTTTTGTTTCTAATTGATTATTTGTTAGAATGACATTTTCGTTTATTAATTTACGTTTCTCTTGCTCTTCTTTAATTTGATTTAGGGCTATATTTGATTGTTCAATTGTCGATAGTAGTAAGTCTATTTTATTATCTGCATCTTTTTTGTTATTTTCGATTTGTGATTTGATTTCTGTAATTTCCTTATAGATTTGGAGCATAAGGCTATTGTCTGTTTGATTAGAATCCATTTTTCTATATAGCATTTTTCCCAATTGACTAAGTTAAAATTCCTGGTTAATCAACCAATATATATAGCAAATACAATAATTCAGTTGAGTTGTGATTCAGTTATATACAAATCAATTACCGAGCATCACCATGTAACCGTGTTAGAAAACATTACAAGAATATTTAAAATCTTTATCAGTTAAAACTCTGTTAAAATGGAAAATTGTTAAAACTATCTAACTTGCCAATAATCCAGAATCGACACTATGTAAATCGTGAACACGATAATGAACCACTAGGATTTAATCACGCTCGATTAAAATCAATCGATAAGAGTAAAATTCCAGAACAGTAAGTTATGATAAAAATAATGTGTGATTAAAATTCCAAGCAGAAATTTAAAATTGAGCTATTCCTCCTCTGATCTAATCTACAATGAAAGTAAAAACCCAATTATCGAGCAATGTTTGATAATGCACCTTTGTAACTCAAGTTCAAAAATTCCTCAAATTCGAGTAAAAATCCTATACAAGTTGACATATTAAGTACTATTTGGAAAAACTTTGTTTTATTTTGTATGCAGATTATTTAGTTATTCACTTGCTAGATAATAACCATCTATAATTAGAGTAAAAACAGAAAGTTTTAATATTCTAACCTATTACGTAGAGGAATATATTGATGAAGTTATTTAGTTAATTTCGTTTATTAAATAACTAAAACAGTATGAAGTTCGTTATTTCTTTATATTGGTCCGCTTGGTGCTTCTTCACATTGGTAACCCCATACGCAAGGACATCGTAAAAAAGGACGTCGCTTATTAGCTTAAAATTACATTAGAGGTGTTAATATGTATGATGTCAATTCACATTTAACTGTAGATTGTGATGGAAAGTTGTCTATGATGTTAGAAAACATTCGATCAATTCATCAAATTTCTATGTGGCGCAAGGTCGATTGATTATCAGGTAAACAAGTTCGTGCAATAATGTTATTTTTAGCGATATAAGTATTTTTTCACTCACCAGCTTTCCTGCGTAGTATTTTACCGATTATGATGACTTACTTCCGTTTATTATTTATATTTCAAAGTTAGTTCCGGAGTTGTAGAAACACATTTATAAAAACTGGATGCATTTGTACTCACAGGTTGAGAAGCGTGTTTGACGTAGCAACGAGTGCACCTTGATTTTTCACGACGATACTTTTGTTCCCGGATGTTCATTGTGATTACTTGGACTGATAATCATGTACAGTGAATCAAATTAGATATTTATTTCGTTGAATATTTCCCTGGAGTTCAACGCAATCACTCAGTGCGATGTTATCGAAGTGTATTCAAAAATTTCAATTCCGTAAATTCCTTGATGGTAATTTCTTTCTTGCAAGTAATCAACAGTTGCAACGGTCGATATTTTTATAAAATAAGCTATAATAAATATCATAAATTTCTTTAAATTACTCCATATTCTTGTTCACTTCGAGGTGTTCAATTTTACGTGGACCTTGTCGGCTGCGCCACCTGGCAAAAAAAAAATTAATACGTTTAGTTTTATGTCTTTTTTTGTGAGAAGATATCGGAGGTGATCTTTTAATTACTTAAGAATTAATTTTTTATTAAAATTTAAATATAAGTAATTAGTTGTAATTAAATATTTTTAATAAATAATTTACATTATTTATTTATTAAATATTGCTTTAGCAATTGTATATACGTTTGCTTTCGCAAAGCTTTTAATTATTTGAGCAAAAAAAGAAAAGTGCTTCCACATTTGTCTACAAAGCAGTTCTGTTCATACTGAAATGCTATATTGTATTGTATACAAGTAAATAATTTGGAAATATTTTAGAAATTTTGAGAGCAAAAGTACTAGACATTTGTTGACAATGGAGATAGGTATGTTTTTTTCATAACACGTAGGCAAATCTCTCTATGAAATATGGACTTACTCAATATTTCAATATTTATCTACATAGTTTTACGGGATTTTCTAAGTTTTAATTCTATTTAAAATTATTGGTGGCATTGTTTTATCTTCTCTAATCGAATTCCATTACCTAGCTAAAAATGAGTGAGCTTGAAAATTTGGACATCAAAATACAAGGCACTTAGAGATGGAGTTTTAAAATTACAGAATAACTATAGAAATTCCTATTGTAATTTCATTTTTATATTTCATAAAAGTCTAGTAAACGTTTAATGAAATATAAAGGAATAATTAGTTTCCTTATTTGACAATTACCTAAAAATTTCTAATTTTAAAACATAGTCGTTATTCATTTTTCTGGGGCAAGGACCACAACTAACATATTGTGCAAGATGAAAAGAAAAAAAATTAAAATCATTGTTTCAAACAACTAATTTTCCATCGGCAATTATTTGACGCTATCTCTGATGGAAAGGTCGAGATGCTTGTCTGGATTTTCACGAGGAAAGAATAGCGAAGTTTATTTTGCGCCGAACAAAGAGAATCTGTAAACCAGGTATTCACCAGGTACAAATGAGATACACTATACAGATAAAAGGTGTAATTAATTCACCATAAATGCATAACAGATAATATAGGCTCTGGTGTGGAGATAAAGCAACCTTTCGCCAGCGACATTAAACACTACTTTGTATAACCTGTATATCACAATTATAAATGCACTGATCTTTCTGTGAGCTTGCAAAAACTGTTGCTTTTCTTTCGTTCTTTCCTACTTTGCTGAGAGAGAAATATGTACGGTGTCCATGAAAAAGTTTGAATGTTGGTTAATTAACAACGCAGTCAAATAAGTGTAACTTATTTTGGATAATTTAAAACCATATTTATAAATTTATACATCCGTATTTAAACTTAACCTGTCTGAAAGAAAACTAATGTAATATCACACCTTGACAACTTACTGCATTAAGTTGCACTTTGTACAGGAAATTTATGGTTTATACTTTATTTGATACATTAAAATTACGGAAATAGGCAGATCGAATTCTACTTTTCAATGTGAAGCACATGTATCGACAATTTAACCGATAGCATCACATTCAAAAAATACAACTCAGTTATGAAGAAAAGTAGATACGTCCTACTCCCGCCTACATAACTTTTACAAGCAAAAATATATATGGAAAACCAATTGATAACTCACAGAAATATTAATTCAAGAATGATCTTTATTGCTTCACACGGAGAGGTTGATGTTACAGTGGTTTAATTCATAACTAAGATCTATTTCGATTTTGTGTGTTTCGTAGTGTAAGAACAGCTCATCTTGTGAGGATCCAACGTCTGCAGGTTTTCAGTGATCCGTATCTTTAATCTTAAAGGATTAAAGCCAGTAAAATGCAAAAAGTGTATGCACATGTTCTGAACCATACCAGAGATAGAAAAAGAGATGGATGCATGTCAATCACCCTCCATAGGGATTGAGCACTGGTTTTGAGTTCATGTGCGATGACTTGGAGGATTAGAAAATTTTCAGAAGGGTTAGGATATGCAGGAACAGAAGTGATGAAGTAGCATTGTCTGAAATAGATTTAGAGGATTTTGGGTGAGGAAACTGTTAGAAATTTCCAGGATTGATTGATGAAAAGATCCCTTGTTAATTGTTGTATAAGTTCTATTGAAAAATTAAACTTGGTACTTCCGAAAAATTAAATTTTAGAATTACCACCACCACGGCAGAACTCATCAAATGATGAAAATAATTAAACATATCACAGGATATAAGGTTTGGTTTGCTTGGTTTGCAGCATCTTTCTTAGCTTGAGTTATGCAAAATAAAGCCACGACAAAACCTTTACCACCAAATTACAAAGTATTTCAAAAGGTACAAGCTAATTAACGTGGATACATATCTCCATGACATTCAATATCGGATGAGATATTTGCAAAGACATGTAGACATCTGAATGGTTTTGAACGCAAAGGAAATTTTTGATCTAAATATGAACCAATTGAGATTTCATAATTCATTTTAGTTTATCCTATTGCATTTGGAAAAGTCTTTCAACCTTGCAACTGTTAAACTTAAAAAATTATTGCCTATAAACTTACGAGTTGCGAAAGAAAGGAAGTGGAAACTTCAAAGGAATGCTATTTAACGAATAGGGATAAAGGAATTACATTGTGCAAACATTGCCGGAAAATATTTATTTCTCTTTAAACTTCAAAGGAACTTCCTTTTAAGAAGTAATTCTTTTCAGGGAAATATCCTTAGAAAGTTCGTAAGGAATTAGGCATGGAACGAACTAATGTCAATTAAGTACGTTTACAGTCTCTTCAGTGAAGATATTGTAAACAAAGTCTTAATATGGTTGCATTCACTTTCTAGTAATAACATAAATCAGCACACACACACACCTCGTAAACGTGTTGTTTCTAGATAGGTTAAAATTTAATTGCAAAATTACTTCAGTAGTTTCAATTCCCAAAAGAATTCAAATAATTAAATTTAAAATTCAGGTGGCATAAGAAGAAAAACAGCTTGACCCTTACTTGTATAATTACAAAAAATATATATAAAGTATTTTAAATTTAAATCAAAGATAAGGGAAAAGTCATTTTGGTTTTAAAATCTTTGCTTTGTTTTTATAGAAGGTTAGACATTTTTGTTTCTCAAAATTGTTCGCTTTGATTTAAAATTTCAATAATGCAAGGATTATTTGGTACGGGACGTATTAATAATTATATAGTTAATAATGTAGATATGTCTATGTTTAATATTTACTTCTACATCATGATTTTGAATGTTGCAATTTTATGTCCAAGTGCATGGATCTTCTACTTTAATAATGCACTTACTAATAAGAGAGGACGAAGTTTAAAGAAGATAGAGAACCGGAATAGAAAATATTTAATATATTTGATTCAAATTTCCGCAATTTCCAGATATTTTGAAACAGAAAATGTAGAATTTGTGGGACCAACTTTAAAATATTCGGATAAATAAGCAGAATTACACGACTCTCCTGGTCATGCTGAAATAACCCTACGTCACACTGTTAGTCATTGATAACTGATTAAACGCTTAGGAAGCACTTTGCCATCTCCCACTATTTTTTCAAAACCAACTAAGTTCCTTTACCGTCTTCTGATCGTACATATTGGTATCTGTACTCAACTAAATTTTTACTCAAGAGAAACAGAATATTTACAGTCATTGTATAACTTACATATCTTTGACATTTTTCGACGCAGACTAGCATTGTAAGTCTATAATTTCGGAAACGTACTTAGGCCAGTGGCCGTTACAAAGACATTGAAGTTTCCAAATCGAAACCATTTCTAAACGAAACGTGCGACAACACTAATCAATATCTCATTGTAAAGAGGAGAGAATAATGTATCTAGCAACAGGAGTCTGACCTCGGTATGGATGGCCTCAAGATGTCGGCGTTATTGGATCATCGGGTGATGTAATAACGCCGATATCTTGAGGTACTAAAATCGCCATACCGTGGGGCAAAATATTAGTGTAGCTCTCGACTCCCTCGCAGTATCAAGTTGCATAAGGTACCATTTGATTCGTATTAGTCAATTCCATAAGAATACAGTAAACAAAAATTAAATGCTGCACATCTAAGAAAATTGTGGTGCGAAGCTTCTCTTTCTTTCACAAAATGTCGCGACACATAGACAAGAAATTGTTTCATAATGTTCGAAAACACAGTTGAGAGGATAAAGCAGCTCATCAGATTTCCACAACTCCAAAATGAATGCTAAAGGTCAAGCTTATCTGAAGCGTATCAAAGCTAAGGTGGCCGAGCGTCGTGAGGAAAGTCCCGAGCTCTAGTCGATCACATCTAGTGTAGTGACGCGCGATTGCGAGATGTTTTAGTCGATTGTCTCGATTGTTTGAACATCTCGAAACTTCTCGATGTTTATAAGCTTGACTCGATACTTCACGCAATCTTAAATAAAAAAAAATATATCTACTATTTATACTTACTTACTCACATGCGATATTTGGTCGGTATTTGTTTTTAATGATAAAACAAAATTTTGATTGCATTTTTATGAGCCATGCTTTGAATATAAATGATATATCGTGCATTATATTTACCGTGTGTTTCTTATGACAACAAAAACAATTTAAATATTTTTATAAATAACTTTAAAACTAAATGCAGCTTAAAATACTAGAGGGTTTATTTTTGAGCCACTCGACGCGATGTCGTACCGTTCATGACCGCGCACATCCTCGCGCGTTGTGTCATCCTACGACGTAGGTGCTATTGTATCGAATCTCTGGTAAAGGAAAAATCAACGGCACTCCTTGTAAACTTACGAAATTAAGGAAACTTATAGTGACGTCTAGGGTTTTTCATTTACAGTAGAATATCAAGAAAATTACTTAACTTTAACTATAAGGTAACTTCTGAATATCTTGAAAATATGTTTTCTCCCTAGACAGAACTGTGACAATTACAGAGCGAAGCCTCCTCACTCTCGCGTCTTATTTTTCAATTACTAATGGTAACAGAACAAACATGTTTAAATAATACAACTAATAATAATCAGAAACATGGTAATTTAACGCAATTATCAACCTCAGTTTTTCAATTTTATCAAACTTTTTCAACTTTTAATAAAAAAACAATTGTTAATTAGACATCAACTCATCAAAATCCTGCTAAAGCTGTGTCGAAAATTTATTAATAAAATTTAAAAAAAATTTCATTCCAAATACAAGTTCTTGATCTCAATCTGAATTAAAATTACTAACCTAAACTTAGGTAAATAGTTTTAGGTAATAGTTTTATCTGCATTCCTTATGTTCCAAAAATTTCTACCAAAATTGCTGCCATCTTGCACAAATTCAACTTTCGCGTTACCTTCACTCCAATCAACAAAATAGGCTTTTCTCAGTTTAAGGACACCATCCCGGATTCTGACAGCTGCGGCATATATTCCATTCCGTGCCAGTGTGGCCAAATTTATATCGGTCAAACACGGAGAGCACTGCGCCTCAGACTAAATGAACACGAAGCTTATGTCAGAAAGCAAGAATTCCATAAATCGGCTCTGGCAAAACATTCATGGGAATTCGGACATCAGTTTCTATTCTCCAATGCACGTATTAATAAAAAAGTCAACTCAACACTCGATCTCAGTTTCTTCGAAGCATTTCACATCCTAGCAAACATCAATATTGCAGTTAATGATCAACTCCCTAGTAACTCTATATCATCCACTTGGAAAAACCTTTTGGGTCTCACGGCTGAAGACGTCTCCACAAATACGCTTTACTCCTCCGCCCAATCAAGTTTCCAACCGACGTGATGGCAACACCGACCAACAGCACGGACATAAACAGAAGCCGCCATTTCGCTCTGACGACGGTAGCTGGTTAACGCTATCGAAATAGCTATCAGCAGTATTATCGTATTGATAATGTTATCTAACTGCACCACTAAAATTGTGTTGCTTTTATTCCTATTGATTAGTGCAGTGTGTCGCTATTAAACTATTTATTCCTACTAAACTTAGGTTTCACCCCGCATATTTTTGTCATAGTTTCCTCAAGTGAGGTCACAAATTAACACAAAATTAACGTTCTCTTCTTTTCCAAATTTACAAATATACAGCAAAATTATCAAAGCAACAAATCTGTAAAAAAGATCTATGCAATATATTATCCATTTGGAGGAGAGCCATGTAACAATCTATAGCTTTCTGCCCTCCTACATTTCTAACCTTATCACCGGTTAATATTTTAAACCTCAAAGTTAAGAATATTAATATAACATCAAAAATATAATATTATTTAATGTATCACCACAATAGTAATTAGGTTGAAAAATGAATAAAATTTATTCTTATTTGTACACCATAAATTACAACATTTTCTATGATTCCCATATAAAATCGGCACAAAAGTTGTAAGTAGATAACTTTTAGTTACATACGTACAATTAATTCAAAACCGAAGTTTGCGTGTATTTGCAACAAAAACAAAAACGAAATAAACTAGGAAACATAAACAAATAAAATAAATGAATCATTTGGCTTGCGCTACATCGGAGTTTTACTTTATAAGCTCTCTAAAACTTATATAACGATTCTATAAACAAATACTGCCTGGATGCCAAAAAATGTGGCTAGATCGAATTATTCACTCACCAAACTGACAACGACTTCATGTATTCATGCGCATGCGCGGTGTGGTTGGGCAACTAACTCGCGATTGCAATCCAACATCTCGATGGTTAAACTCACGGACGAAAGCATTGTTGACTCGAATGTAAACCTCAGTCCACTGCGATTCATTCGATTGTACAGCCATTACGTAATCGTCCATCACTAATCTAGTGCTGCAGTCGTGGAAAATGATTTAGAACTCACGGATGTAGATACTGATCACCCTGATAATGACGAAGAAGCTCCGGTGCAGTTACCACGAACTCATGAGGAAAGCGGCGATTGCAGTAGGACTTGTCAATCGATATGGCTAGGTTCTAAAGTTATAACGTATTGCCAATATAGATTTAATTGTCCCACATATTTTTAACATAGATCTCTTAACGTATTCTTATTACTTCTCATAACACAGACCCAATGTACATCGACTTTGACTTGAAGATATGTAAATTTGGTTAGCATAAAGAAATAAAATGTCAGAAATGAAATTTCATACCCACACGAACTAGATGTTTATCTCGACACAAGCTATCACGCAGTACATATTTTATGCCACTAAAAACTTGTAGCCGTGACCCCGACGCAGCCCTAATCATTTTTTAATACAATCGAAAACAAGTGCTGAACTTAAAAGATCAAAGCGCAACTTCTTGGATAAGTGATAAAATTATTGTATGTCCGTTTATGAAGTGTCATATAAACCATAAAATATCATGCTTTGATTTTATTAAAATAATACACTTATTAGTTCCTATTGCACATAATAGAAATATCAGTTCACGGAACAGACCTAAGCAATATTGTGTCATTTTTGTTAAATTTCTATTTAAAAAAATAATTTGTAATTCCATAAGTAATGCCGTTAAAGTAAAAGGGGTGGGTAGGTTAAACACCCCACTGTAGCTGCGTAATTAATTCAATAAAAATTATTTCACTGCATTGTGTATATGTGTGTGTGTGTGTGTAAATAATAATAGTAACTAGTTTTTAAACTTAAGTAGATATACTAATGTATCATTGTAAAATGCAAATCTTAAAAATTAGCAAGGTGAATAATACATTGGCATTAATAATGGAGGCCAATAATATGGTAGTTGTTTCCATCATTCTCTTATAATCGTCTAATTATATTACTACCTCCTCATTGGCGTACGCAGGGGGGTGTTGATGGGGGTTGTAACCCCCCATTGCAATGAAATTTTGTATATTTAACATAGGAATATGTGAGTTGTAGCTCTATAACCCCCCATTGAGCCTATAACCCTTCCCTTACAAAAGTTCTGTGTACGCCTATGTACTTCCTATTGTTGTCACGTTTTGACAATTTTTTAAAACAATTTTGCAGTCTGCGGCTACAAAAAAATTCACCAACAATCTCCTACTTGTGAATGTAATATTTTCTCAGGTAATAAAGGTATATTCTCCGCATAGCTTTAAACGAATGCTTAGTTTATTGCAAAATAAATATTTAAGAACAATAATTTTACAGCACATACATGATATACATTATATATATAGAGTTTTACTAGTTTTACTGATGAAAAAGTCAAGCTTATATTGATGAAAATGAAACACGAATAAAATAGGAATAACAAACGCATCAACGTGAAATATATTACATAAAAGGTGGAGAATTATAAACATGAAAAAACATAAATGGACATTCTAGTTTTATATTTTGTATTTCAATAATTTTATGATCTTTTCTATAGTAGAAAGGACTCAAAAATTTCATATCAATATCTGGTGTAGAAATAAAATATTTATGTGAAATGTTTTAGACTATTTACTTCGTGATCTTGCAACAACTTTTATATAGAATATGTTTTATAAAATGAGTAGAGATCAGAATTAGTGTAAACATGAATTGCATAGTGCAGAAACCGTTGTGTTTAGGAAAAACTCGAATATTCAAAATAATGTGGATTATGCAAAGCAACGTATAAATTGCCGTAATATTCGCAATTGCAAAGAATATTTTATCGCAGTTTTACAAGAAGTGCAGTTTTACAAGAAAGGACTTTTTTTTGCTGATGCTATAAATGAGAGTGATTTTAAACGTTTATCTTGATAATTACAATGATCTGAGGACACTCATCGGATAATTTGTAAAAAGGTTTGAGGTTAAAAAGTAATATAATATGGATTTCAAATTTACATATACATTAATATTGTTTTTTTTGAACATGTATACGTTAAAAAATAGTAATTTATATAATAAAAATTATATAAGAATGACAATACATATACACACTGTAACAAGAGATTGAATAATAATTAGTAATGCGATCCCACGCTTTCCTGATAACACGAATTACTCTTAACATTAACAAATTTTCTGTCTAACTTGGTGTTCAGGTTACGAGGTTCGACTGTGCATAACGTGTTCCTTACCACGTAAAAAATTCAGGTTAGTATAGTCCGTTCGCGCAGACCTGACGCCTGATCCCGTTAGTAGACGGGTTGTTCCATTGCAGTTTAGGGAAGGGCGTCTTGCCGTAACTGGTTTTTCCTACGCGAAAAACCAGTTCGGGCCAGACACTCTTGCCTAAACTGCAATGGAATAACCCGCCTTGGAAAGGTATCGGGCGTCAACTGAGCGCGAACACACTATACCTAAATGACAACGAAGTGTCGTCATTTTATGTTGTAAACTGTATGGGGCTGAATCAAATTCGCGACGAAAGTTTGAATTCCTCAGAAATCTGTGGGTCCTGGCCCAGTATGATATTGACTGTATTATATCTCCTTTGGGCCATAAAAAACTCACAAGTGCGGAAAGTAAGTGAACGTTGAAAATAACCATAGACATATTAAAATGTGAAGCACCCTGCAAAAAATATACGCCTATGTGTATACTTGTATTGATCATTCCAATATAAAAGTGCATACATTTGTGTACACTTGCATTCATCATTTCTACATACAAGTGAACACAATGTGTGTGTATGCACTTTTTTCATCATTCCTGCATACAAGTGCATACGTGTGTATGCATTTGTATTCATCATTCCTGCATACAAGTGCATATATGTGTATACACTTGTATTCATCATTCCTGCATACAAGTGCATACATGTGTATGCACTTGTATTCATCATTCCTGCATACAAGTGCATACATGTGTATGCACTTGTATTCATCATCCCTGCATACAATTGCATACATATATGTGCACCTGTACTCATTATTCCTGCATAAAAGTAAATATATGTGTGCGCACTTTTATGCAGGAATGATAAACAAGCACATGCTTTAAAGAGCAGTTAATTACTTAAACTAAAACTGTTCTCTTGAACTCTAATGATCGGACAAAATAAGTTATAATTTTCGTTCTTTTGGATCATCTGAACAGAAGGAACATTTTCAGCTATTTGAAAGATATTACTTTCTGCGTCTTACCCTGGACATTTATACTAATTTTCTACCCTACACATCTCCCTTGTGGGTTTTCTCGCTCCAAAGGCTAAAAGATGAGCTTCCACCACCACCTTCAGGAATTACGGGAATAGTGTTTGCCCAGGGAATATTATATATTTTTGAGACACAAATTCATGTTCAATATTATATATTTTTGAGACACAAATTCATGTTCAATATTATATGGTTGAGGGACGGGAAGAGAATAAACTTTACGTCTGTCAGACAATATCGTGTAAACAAAAATAAGGCGACACAAACAGCTCGTTAGATTATCTTAAAAAGGAAAATAAAAAAGTAAACATTTTATTTAAGACACAGTCATGGTCTTTCTTACTTTAATATAGAGTAGATTCACATTATAAAGGGTACCGATATAACGAAAAATTCGTCATTACAGAACTAAGAACAATCTCCGTTTCAAATGCCGTCAAAATCATGTATTAAGATTTCCGATTCAACTACGTAAATACTTGGAAATTCCATTATGACGACAAATTGATTTGGGACTTCGAAAAACTGTTTTGCTAATTACATAAAACAATGCACTTCAAATGCAGGACATTTAAAATGCAAAAAATAATGTCATTTTTTAGGGGATAATGATGAATGAGAAAGTAGAATTAGGACCGACTTCGTTCACTCATTAACGTATTGTTTCTATTGTCCAGTTCGTTTCCGGTTTCTTGTTCTCCCCGCCAGAGTCGTCCTTAGATAATGAGAGGCCTGAGGCAAAACATATTTCGGGGGCCCATACATATACGAGTAAGAAAACAAAACGAAATAAAATGAACAGTGTATAAGAAATAAATGGCACGAAATGCGAGAGTCGAAACAAAAATATTTTCTAATAATATTTTCCCTAGAAGTGCGGGGACCGGGCCATGGGCCCCACTCACCCTTGCTTAAGGGCGGCCCTGTTGCCCTCTTATATTCCATGTTGAGCATGTGACAACAAACTTACGGTGCAATGGTAACGTGTTCACCTAGCGTGAAGTTTTCCCGGGTTCGACTCCGAAATGTGTAAAAAAAAAAGACTGATTAATTGCTAACTGCTGACAACAACTGCTGACTAATTACCGACTAACTGCTCACCGTAGTGCACGGTTGGTCTCGTAGGCCTTCTGAAGTTCAGGTTCTTCGAAAAACTGAACAAATTCAATATTTGGATATAACGTTTGTTTTCAAAAATATTGATAAAATAGTATTCCAAACTCACCATGAAACAGTAAGACTGTGTCAGTATACGTTAGGAAAGTTTCTATTTGGGAATTTTGCGGCACTGGAACTAATGTTTTCAGAGTAATCCGATCCTTTTACAACTCCCGGAAACCAGTGATCAGTTAACTGGTAAGCGCTTCTTTTATTTTTGGCGTCGTTGGGAATTGAGCCCAGGATGACAACACGCTATCTGAGTGCATGACAACACGCTACCTGAGTGCATGACCACTGCACCACCGCATCACCTCAGGAAAATTCTACACGATAATGAAGAATAATATGTAGACGGCAAGAAAATACCTGTGAGGTCGTTCGAGAAGGCGTTTAAGCAACGGGATTCCAAAACTGAGATTGACCTTTGCTGCTAAAATGAATTTGTTGGTGTTTTACGGCGCAAGGACAGTCATACTGCGCCGGACTCTGCCGTTTTCCGAGGAATACGACAGGACCATTTAAAAATGTACATGCAGGAACAAGGGGCGACCAAAACATCACTTATGACCAGCCTGAATTAGCGAGTTTTGGATTTAGTGTCGATTTGATATACAAAAAAGAATAACGGTCTGTTTGCAGCGAAACAACTCAGGTATTAAGCGAGAATTCCTTTTGCAACATCAAAATGGAAACGAAAAGCTGTCCTATTAGGCAAAACAGCCTTTAAGAGTGTATAAATAATCTGCCATATACAAACACTTCATTGGCGTACTGCTTCCATGGATTCTGTAGAAAATGTTGAACTATTTTTCGGGCAATATATTCCACTGATGATCATGTCTTTAATGCACTAAGTATTTTTTGGCGCAGTATAGCCCAGATGCTCTTGCGCCATAAAAATCCAAACAAAGTATTTTACGAATCAAATTTAACCCGCGAGAAGGCGCGCCGATTAGAGGAACGCGAAGACGCGCGCGGGGTGCTTCACACCCCATCTAATTATATAGCATTATCCCGTTAAAATTATCCAATTTTACAGGGATCAATGAGTGGAATGTTTTCTTTGTCACTCTACCCCAAAAGAATGTGACTTTAAAGGCAACTGGAAAGAGTTTGGCCAATTTCAGAAACAATGGTGGACAGTTCTTTTTCACAAATTAAAGTCGTGGGGTGTGAAACACCTTGCGCGAATGCTCGCGGGTTAAATTACATGAAAATAAACACTTCCTAGCGCAAAAAGTAATAATGAACTTTTTTTACCATCTCCAAGCAAAGCATGTTTTGAGAATGATACAAGAAAACTTAAATTATTAGTCAAGGTTTTTTACAGCTTATTCTATTTAATTTTCAATTGTTCTATAATTGGTTGTTCATTAAATCTGAAGCCAATTCAAAGCGGGCCCTGCGGTGGCGCAGTGTGGTAACGCGTTCTCCTATTGCGCGGCTAATCCGGGTTCGACTCCCAGCAGTGCAAAAAGAACGCTTACTCAGAGATCTCATAAAAGATCGCACTGCTCACTGTAGTCCGGGGTTTGGTTCCCCAGGCCTTAAGAGGTTCGGATTCCTCGGAAAACTGTAGGTCCCGGCGCAGCATGACCACTGTAGTCTTTGAGCCGTAAAACAAACAAACAAACCAATTCAAAGCCGAATATTATTTTGTGCACATTATATGAGCATATGTTTTCTTTATGAACTTCTATATTGACTTCTATGTGGATTTTCTATATGAACTTTCTATATGGACTATTTCTATGTGGACCTTCTATATGGACTTCGAAATTTTAAATTTCGAAACGGATTTAGCGAACATTTACTTTGATCCCAAGCTCTTCGGTACATACGAGCCTAAATGTGTGGCATATACTGCATTTCGTATCAGCCCACTATTCTCCAGGAAGAGAGTAGCGCATTGAAGAACAACGATAAAGCTCGAAAACGTTAGCACCTAAATAAATTTATCTCGTTTAACTTCCGTACGGAAGCACCTTTGCCATTTGTTTTAGAAAGTTTTATCAACAAAGTCCTGAATGGGAACTCGGGGACACATTCACTGAAATGCAATTCATTGGCCCTCCGAAATGTCTAGACTTAAGTCCTGAAAATAAATTTGGCCAAACGTTATTGCTCGACTTCCTGTTTACTTTCAAATTATTTTATATATTGACGTCAGAGAGGGACAAATATGTGTTCTATAATTTCAGATATATTAAGCCCAATAATCTTGTTTGTGTTCGTAAAGACGCAAATATAGTGTTAAGCCGGGATCTACGGTTTTCCGAGGAAGCTGAACGTCTTAAGGCCTAGGGAATAAACCACCCACTACAGTGAACATTTAGTCGGTAAACTTTTTTTTTTGCCTATTAGGAAACAAGCCTGAGTTAACGCGTACGCCGTGTAGGCAGTAGCATAGGGTGAGGCGCAAAATGCTTAGGGGCGCAAAATTTTAATATTGAGCTGGTGAAAATGAATGCTAAGCTGATTTAGCGGGCGCAGTACTTAACTTGCCCTGGGCGCTGTTAACTCACGTTACGCCGCTGCGTGTAAGGGTGCGTACAGACACGCAACAGAACATCGTCGCGTAACATCCCATGTTACGCGATGATGTTACGGAGCCAACATCGCCGGGTAACATCATTGTGTAACATCAGTCCATGCCAATACATTGATAAAACGCTGTTGTTCGTCGGTCCAAATACACGAAAATGGCGCGTAACGTAGCCCCGTAACATCCCTTTGAAGAGGCGGGGAAACTGACAACTGGCGGGAGGCAGAAATGTTACGGAGTAAGGTCCAGACTTGATAGGCGACGGCGTTACGATACGGTGTTATGTTGCATGTGTGGACGGGTGCATGGGCGGTCTAAGGTTAACGCACACGCCGTTTAGTGTTAAGGGGTTATCCTCGTGCTACCGTAGAGCTTTCAAAATTTTAATTTCCTGCAAAAGGTAAAACACCTACGCATCAAATGGACGTGAAAACAAATAATAAGAATATATATGTCCACAATAAAATGTGTTTTGTCTTTAATGATTGAGTTTATAATATTGATTAAATAACCATTATATGTTTATTGCGCATGATCGTATATTGTTATTAAAAGGATCGTTTAAAAGCGTATGTAAGGTAATCAAGTTTATTGAACCTTTTGCTTAAGAACTTTATACGTGCATATTTGCATAGATATTTTTAAAGACATTTTCGAGTGAAAGTCCTTATATGCTTACGTATAACTAAAATATTTTTGTATTTTACACACATCTACACTAATAATCTGTGAGTGCTTATTTTTTGTATGCGACTCCGAACCTTACATATGTTCTTAACTCAATAACATGCACATGAAAAATTTCGAGAACACGGATGGGTTAATGATTACCCCACACCAAATATCTCTTCACACCTTCTTTGGCTCAGAATGACCTTTGCTATCCTTGCGCCATAGCGATACAACCCACCAATCAAATGTCTCTTCAAATTACTGTGGCCGCATATCAATTTATATGTTGCCATAGTTTTTGCATTTTTCATTCCAGCTAAAATGCCTGATATATTGTATTCTGCCAATAAATTTGTTCATTGCGTCTTTTGAGTTTTAAGGCGCAAGGATAGCGAAGGTTGTGCTACTTCGAGATCTACACTCTTCCGAAGAATCCGAACCTCTTAAGGTATAAAGAACCGACCCCTGGACTACTGTGAATAGTTACTCGGTAAGTGTTCTTTTTCTTCAGCGTAGTAGGGAATTGAACCAGGGATAACTACACGAACGTCTTACCACTGCAACACCACAAGACCTAAATTTATTCAATTTCATTCAATAGCTCGTTTGTTAACTGCAGTGTAATGCCTGATTTATAGACAACAGTCTTCCCTCAAATTTGCTCTGTTTCTTTTCATTATTACTCATATCCACCAAAAGGGCAATAGTCTTTTTATGATGCAAGGACAGAAAGGCTATGATGTGCCGAGATATACAGTTTTCCCAAGAATCGAACCACTGTTGCCATGGGAACCACACCTCGAATCAGAGTGGGCAGCAAAACGGCACGGGATGTTTATGATTCGAACCCGGTTTTATGGCACAATATAGGGATGTGTTACCACTGCTGCACGGTAGTAGATACCTACATTTTCCAAAGGAATTCAGGACGTCTAAAGACCTAGGAAATGAAGTCCTTGACTATAGTAAATAGCAGAGCAGTAACCAGGTTGGGTCTATAGGGGCTAAGATCCCCCGGGAAAATATTTTTTTCAAAAATCAAATATTGTAGAATTTTATTTAATTTTTTTTTGTTTTTGTACGAAATTGTACATAACTGGAAATTGACGTTAAAAATGGATTCGAAATAGCTTTCTACGGTAGATTTTGCGTATATAAAATGTTTTTGTGCAGAGGCTTCATATACTTTATAATAAGGATAGAGGAAATTATAGAGAGAAGTATACTAAAATTTACAAGTTTTTAGTAAAAATTTGCGTTAAGAAATTTAGTTATTAACGCTGAATATATTAATCTGCTCATATACAGTAGAATATATATATATATATATATATATACATTTTGAATAGCGAAGTTTTGATAAATCTCCATTTTCATTACATATGAAAGTGTTTCTATATAACAAAATAAATTAATTAGATATAAAATTATTAAAATTATAATAAAAAACAGAAAATCGAGTGGTCACGTCAGTGACATCGGGTTTCCTAATACCGTGGGAATACAATACGATTTTAAAATACGTGGCAATCAAACAAAATGAGGCACGCCTAAGGGAATTAAATCTCCCTAATAAAGAGTTTTCCTAAGCACAAACACCTGTGTCTGGTTGCCCCATACAGTGCAAAGCTGTTAGGCTAGAAGCAGGCCCTAATTGTCCTTGAATACACCATATTGTCTGAATAGTAGTACTTGTTGCCCTTTTTTGCTTGTTTGATCACCAGAAATGCAAATTTTGAAAATTTCCCACAGGGGCGTAACACTTTTATGATGAATCACAATCACCATTTGTCGTGCAGCAGGATATTAGAATTTTTTTGCACAAAAGCATGAATGTGTGTGAAAGAAGCATTAAATACGTTTTCATTTTAAGGTAAGAATTTTTCAACTAATTTTTTTATACACAAGCATAATTATTTCGCACTAAAAAGCATCTATTTTTAAATGGTTGAATGTTATTTATGAGAAATAGTCTTTATCTGACAAATGGGCTTTTGACCCGGCAAGCATGCGCGCGGATTAGAGGAAGGTGAGAACGCGCCCTATCTAATTATAAAGCAGTATTTCATTCAAAACGCCCTGCGGTGGCGCAGTGTGGTAACGCGTTCTCCTAGTGCGCCGCTAATCCGGGTTCGACTCCCAGCAGTGCAAAGAACGCTTACTCAGAGATCTCATAAAGATCGCACTGCTCACTGTAGTCCGGGGTTTGGTTCCCTAGGCCTTAAGAGGTTCGGATTCCTCGGAAAACAGTAGGTCCCGGCGCAGCATGACCACTGTAGTCTTTGAGCCGTAAAACCAAAAAGAAAGCGAAAGTATTTCATTAAAAACGTCCAATTTTACAGGGAACAATAAGTGGCATTTCCACTTTGTCACCCTACCCCAAAAGATTGTGACTTTGAAGGCAACAGGAAAGAGTTTGGCCAGTTTCAGAAGCAAGGGTGGACTGTTCTTTTAACAAATTGTAAGTTGTGGGATGTGAAACACCCCGCGCGCCTGCTCGCGGGTTAATTGTGGTATGATATTGCCCTGCTCATGGTTCATGAATACATTGTTTCCACATAGCGAATTTTCTGCATAACAAATTTTTTTTATGGAACCGTCCATTTCGTTATATGGAGGTTCTACCGTATTTTGTACTATTAAATATATTAATATAATACATAACAAATTTAGGAATTTTAAACTCCCTCTGTAGCAATCTGAGCCCCTACTGTAAATTTCAGAGCCCCACCCCGACTTTGCAACAAGTGTTTAGCTACGGGACTCGTAAATAGGTTCAGTACATCTTTGTTTTATTTATTTTTAGCACAATTGGAAATCGAAACCTTATTGATGGCACAGTATGTAAACATGTTACCATTTCTTGACCTTGAAAACAGAAAAAAAAAACCGTCGATGACAATTTTTTACGATAATTGTAGCCCTAATTATGAAAGTAACTTTAAAAGTATAATATTATCATAGATGCGGAGATATATTTTGACATGACACCAATTGCGTGCCATATATTAGCATAGATCCATAGAAACCGAGACATGCTAATGCTATTCTTCAGTGGAAATGGCCCTTCAGAATCTTACCCTATAAGTATTATAGAATGGCTTTCTGGAGTCGCTCAACCCCTCTGCAAAAAGATGGTGCACTTAAATTGGTCACTCGGTGTATACAAACGGATGCATATAACATTGAAACTCCAAAGGGAAAAGAAGGAAGGATTAAGATTGTATGGTTTAGTTGCGAGCGTGTTGTTTTTAGCGGCGGTATTTTGCGAAATGAACAAATCCTCCAGGGTTTTAACCGTAGTTATCAAGAATATCATAAGCTCCGAGTGGTTCTTGCGGCCATGAGATTATTTATCATATTCAAGACATGGGGCTAAGCTGTCCTGTAACTTCACGATTAGTTGTCAAGACGTTGATGATAATTTTCCTATTAGATCAAAATCTGTGAAGTTTGTCACCTCCGCAAGTCGGGCATAGTTCGGTAGAACAAGACAAACACATATATAATTTAGTATGTTAAGGTACAGGGTTTGTCCCAGAAGTTCCCGGAATGATTTTTTGTAGTTGGCAACGCTGGCTGACGGGGCGGAGAAGTTGGTGGGGGATCTGAGCTTGGAAACGAGACCGGTATCAGTCGCCTGCGGGCAGTTGTTGAGGCAGGGTCACGCTCCGCGCAGAGGTATCTACTGCACCCTCGTCGATCAAAAAATGGACCAGTTTTTGGAGCAGCGTTATGCAATCAAATTTTGTGTGAAACTGGGTAAAAACGGGGCGGAGACACTCGAAATGCTTCGGAAAGCCTACGGTGACGGGGCGATGAAAAAAAGCCAAACTTTCATGTGGCACAAGCGGTTCCGGGAAGGTCGGGAGTCCGTCAACGACGACGACCGCTCTGGACGCCCGTCGACATCACAAACGGACGACTCGGTGCAAAAAGTGCGTCAAGTTTTGGACAATGACCGACGATTAAGTGTTCGGGTGATTGCAGAGGAGTGTGGAATACCCAAAACAATCGTTCATCGCATTTTAACGGAGGATCTTCAAATGAGGAAAGTCTGCTCGAAAATGGTGCCAAAAGTCCTGACGAGTGAGATGAAGGAGCAGCGTTTGTTGAAGTGCCAGGAATTGCATGAACGCTACGAAACGGACCCAGAATTTTTGGACAGAGTGATCACAGGGGACGAGACGTGGATTTTTCAGTACGATCCCGAATCAAAGCGCCAGAGCAGCGAGTGGCACACCAAGGAGTCTCCTCGCCCGAAAAAAGCAAGGATGAGCAAATCGCGAATCAAGGCAATGCTCATTGTGTTTTTTGACAGAAAAGGTGTAGTTCACAGTGAATTCGTGCCACAAGGACAAACAGTCAACAAGGAGTTTTACTGTGAAGTGCTCAAACGGTTGCGCAACAGGGTTCGACGCGTCCGAAACGAAATTCGCGACAATTGGATCTTGCACCATGACAACGCGTCAACCCACACCGCGCTCATTGTCTCCGAGTTGCTGGCCAAAATGGGTGTGGCAACGCTGCCCCAGCCGCCGTACAGCCCCGATCTGGCACCAGCGGATTTCTTTTTGTTCCCAAGGATCAAAAGAACCCTGAAAGGAACTCGGCATGGGACGCTGGAGGCGGTAAAAGCAGCCGCGACGACCTCACTGAAGGAGATTCCCGTTGACGACTTCCAGGGCGCCTTCAATGATTGGGTGAAGCGTTGGCAACGGTGCATCGAAGCAGGGGGAGAATACTTTGAAAAGTTCTGAAAAGATTGTAAACTGATATTGAATAAATGATTTTAAAAAAAATCATTTCGGGAACTTTTGGGACAAACCCTGTACATACTTAAGGAAGGAGAGAACTGCGAGGACTTAAGTGATGAAATTGTGTGCAAAATTATAGGTAAAGATGGAATCATATCGAAGCAGCGCATAGGTTAGGATATGGTAGGGGAATAAGCGACAAGATAATCGTAAAATTTTCGAGTAGAAAAATCAAGGGTGAACTATTTCAGAAAAAAAGAGGTATTTACATAAATGAAAGGGATATAAGGAATTATGGAGAAAATGCAATTTGTATTAACGAACAATTGTGCCCTTTTAATAAGATCTTGTGTAATGGCGTATTGAATAAAAAGATGGAAAATGGATGGAGACATTTATGTACAACAAACGGTAGAGGCAAGTTGAGGATAGAAGAAAATAGTGAAGTGATTACAATAAATAACTGCAATGATCTAGAAAGAATTCAGTGACTTAAAAATAAGACAAACGAGGAAACAATTTATAGTAAAACCCTACATATAGACTTGAACTATGATATTGATAAATTATATGTAAAAAAATGTATAGATAAGGAACTTTTCGGAATTTCACAAAATATAAACGAAATAGTAACGGATATTTTAACTTTTATTAATTACAGTGACAATAGGATTAATTTTGTAGAACCATTGAAAA
>QLNU02015270.1:23632215-23667555 GCA_006491805.2 Dysdera silvatica
AGTAACATCACAATATTGTAATAAATACAATTCAAGAATGCAGAAATTTACATGATTGCATCTAGTTTACATATTTGCAATAAGTCAACACGTTTGAGATCAGAAAATAAATATATTTGAGCTTGAATTCACATACGCTCTCAATTAAATTTTATGATCATAGTTCTTTGGTTGGTGGTGGAAAAAGGCGTACGCACAGAAAGTTCGTAAGGGGGGGGCTACAACTCACAAATTCCATTGTTAAATATACAAAATTTCATGGCAACGGCGGGGTTCCAACCCCATCATCAAATCTCCCACCCTTGGGTACATCACTGTTTGGGGAAGAAATCTCATCGCACTTAATATACACCATAAATCAGTTAAATGCTCCTTTCCTATATTTTATACATATTAAATATTACAACTCCTTAGAAGCGATAAATTCAATTAAAATAAACTGTAAAACGAAGAAATATTACTAAAGTAATATTCCAGATATTAAAACTGTAAAACAAGAAGGCGATTCTATTAAAAAAGTATGTTAATACTTCTGATTTGATTTGCAGAATACTTCACTCATATAATTGCATTCATTTGTATTAAAAAAATATTCATAGATCCTATAGTTCGAGTGAGAATTTAGGGGATTTATTTTTTATTGTTAAATTTAATCTAAACTTTGTAGAAGTACATGCAAGAATAAATACATTTGTCTTTAACTCAACTTGTTGTTTAAAATTTGTGCACTGCTACGTTAGAAAAGCTCTTAGAGGAGCACTCTGACCCAACAACGTAGCTAGGATGGGGCAAGAGGTGGCGGTCCCTCAGGAAGATACAATGCGGGGCAACAATTAGCCTTTAGAAAGCAATGACAGGCACTCGACTTGGACCGCAAAATATTTAGCTATGCCACTGCTCATTCCCGAAATGCTTCGGAACCAAAGAACTTAAATTCTCCCTTTTTCAATTTGCTAACTATAAAACTTACCGAACTAATTAATGCTCATTTGTTTACTGAACAGATGATCAACATTTTCAAAAAGAAGGAATTTAGCATCTCAGACTTTGGAAAAAATATTTTCTGTTGTTTTATATACATGCCACTTACAGAATTTCCAAATGCTGAAATTGTGTCTCAGCCTAAATTTTTAGTATACTACGCACTATCTTCACTAATAGCTTGTATATTTGCGTATTTGTGAGTTCTTAGCAAACAGCTTGTATATTTGCTTATTTGTGAGTTTTTAGTAAGTGCTGATCCAAGGGGGAAACGAGGCGATCGCCACTTTTCCTTGAGCCGGGATTCCTTCATGGAAAATGAAATGAAACGTACTAAACACTTGGCTAAAAATAGAAATATGAAACGAATCGCCCCCTTGAAATATAGATCCGACCTTTATTCTAAGGCAAGAGAACAGGAAGCATCAGCTGCGCAGAAACAGACATGATAAATACATTTTCCTTAAATATCCAGGGCAAAGAATACACTTACTTGGAATTACGGCTTGCAGACTTTTAATTTCAAAATATGTTTCGGCGGCTCATTTTAGACACGGCTTTGGAGAAAGAGGATTATTTACTTCCAGAAACATTTTTGAAAATGTTAATGAAGGCCCTTTATGCGACATTTGCAGCCGGCGGCAGAAACAAGCTTAATGTTCGTGCTGGAAAATGCACATCTCGTTCCGAAGGAGGAAGAATCTACGATACTTCTGAGAATTTTTTGGATGTATAGAGGAGTGTTTATTTTTTATATTTTACGGTGTTAGTTGCAATTCATCTTTCTCTCATAGAGCACACCTTCAAATATCGGATATTAAAAAACCGTTGGAGATAAATCCGTCGTTTTGAACATTTATCTAATAACGTTAGACTTATATAGTTACATTACAGTCAGATTCATAACTAAATTATTAGTTGGAAGTAAAAAAAAAAGGGAAAAATTTCATTCCGGCAAAAGTTTAATGTTTTAAAAACGTGCGTCCATGAATCACAAAACAGTCGCGAAAAAAATGGAATCAAACACATTTTAATTTCTAAAATTAGTTTAAGAGGATAGGGTCAAAACTACAGCATATATTAAATAATCTGAATACAAAATTGGGGATATGCGTATGAATGACAAGTGTACACAAATGCAATTCAAATTACATCTTCTGCGTAAGTTGAATACTTTAAAAAGTTCCACATCAAGTTATTTGTTCCGGGCACAGAAGGTAAGAAAATGAATTTTTATAAGTATACAAATGAAATGAAGATTATTTAATATGAGAATCCATATCTTCCACTTCCTCTCAAAGAGGTTATGACAGAATGAGAAATAAACCCATTTAACAGTAATTATTATGAATGAGAACCTGTGTGGCGTGTAGTCAGTACATAATATCTGTTAACAACAAAGTTAACACAAACCAGTTTATCAACAACAAAAGACAAATAAAATACATTTAAAAAAATAACAGATAGAACGTCATTAGCCGAGACACGTGTTCCTTATTAGAATAATTCTTACAGACGACAATCCCATCAGGCACAGGAAGTCGTATGCCTCAAACCCACATTCCGCGGTTCGCAACTTCGTGAAGGTTTGGACATAGTCCACGAACCATTCAAAACTAAGTTAGTCAGAACGGATATGAATACTCACCGTTCTTCCTGGAAAAACCCGTCATCATAATTAGTGGAAACGAGACATCAATATCGGCAGGAGCACTACGAGTGTCCACTGCCTTGAGCATAGACATAGTTTTGGATTGCCACAACGTTCTCGTGACTGCGCAATTTGCACTAATGCAACTACTGCGCAATTTACACTATCTACAAAAAAAGGGAAAATTATATTTGAATTAATCTAAAAATTTCTGGACGGGATTCGGCCATTGCTACGTACAGATGAAGTGCCTTTGAGCTATCATTGGCTATTCGCTTTAGGGAAATAATCTGTGAATTCAACTATTAACATATCCGAACACCATCTTCTCATTCTTATGGTAAAATTATATATAGATAAGTTAACAAGTATACAAAAATGGCACTCTAAGTGACAATAGTAATGGATACGGCCGGAATGTAGCCATCCAGTGCGCAAGACCGTGGCCAGATGATCTTGTGCCCCCGACAGAACCGTCCAGATTACGTCCCTAGTCACTTGCATGTATTTCCTGTGTTATTTCAGCCAATTTTACGCCTTTCCTAGTCTGCACCACTTACGTAGGCCTTCCACGCTACCCTCAGCTACGGCTCTGCCAGTGAGAACGTGCCGTTATAAATTGGCCACGTTTAACTTCAAAACCTCCAAATTTAAGTATTATGATAGCGAATAAACAGAATTTCATGTAGGATTCTTTAAAGAACTGCTGGAGTTATATTTTGTTTGTGTTGCTATGGCTCGTGGACAGCGAGGATCATGCTACGAGGGAATCTACTGTTTCCCCAGAAATACGAGCCTCTGCTTGTAAGGGAATCCTACCCCGAACTACGGTGGGATGGAAAGTGTTCTACGATATTATTGATAATAATCGAAGTTCGATTAATGCACATTAAACGAATTTACCAATACTGTGCTACGGTAGGGAACTGGACTTACATTTTCCCGATAAATCTGAACCACTTAAGTCCTAGTGGACAAATCCCCGGTCTTGTAGTGAGCACTTAATCCAATGAGCACTAAAATAAAATAGAGGGAGCGTAAACCTCAAAACGTGTAGCCAGTTTCCCGCCATGTTGGCGGTCTCGAGTCCACGTAAAACAAATGCACGGCAGAAACACCTTTCTGGTTCCCGCTTTTGTTAACAAGGATTCGGGACCGGCAACATGGCAGAAAACTGGCGACACAAATTTCTTTTGTTGGTAATCCGTTAGGTGCTCTCTATTCTTTTTTTAGTGATCGCAAACTTAATTTCTAAGCGTTCATTTGTTTTGTACCAGTGTGCACTGAAAAAAAAATAGAGGGCGCGCAAGCCGTAAAACGTATAGCAATTTTTCTGCCATCTTGTTGATTCTCTGAGCCCATGCAAACGAATGCTAACGCGAATGTCGGAAACAAAAAAACTTTCTGTTTCCGGCATTTGTTAACATGGACTCATGAAATCAACAATATGGCGAAAAACTGACTACACAACCTTTGACGTGTTGGGAATACATTAGGCTGCCTTTATTGTTTTTCAGATTTTGCACCATTGGGGTCAACTCCAGATTTATGGTATTATAGGTGAATACATTATCACTTCGCCTTCGCAGGGAACTCCATTATTATAGTTCTATTGATATCTGTAATATATATGTAATGAAATATGCTTTACTTAAGCCAAGCTTGTACATTATTTTGTACAATACTTGTCATCAATCGATTACGTAAATTACTTACTTTCTTATTTCTTATAAACGTCTATCAGATTGTCAATATTGTTAATTATTGCAAAAAAACAAAACAAAAAAAAAACAAAGACAGTAGGTCACACGAATTCTTACATGTTTTAAGAATTTATTATTTATTTCACAAAAAAGTTCTTGCATTTATCAATATCGCATATGGTTTTCATGAAGTCTGAATAAAATTAAAGCAAAACTAAACATCACTGGCTCAATTTTGAGTCTTTTCATTTAAAGCAGGAATTTTTTCTTAGGCTATGCCTTTAAGAAACAGCAGCTGCAAAACATATAAAAATGTTGTGGAATGTACCTTTGGGTTCTACAGAACATAACATATAATTTGTTGCCAAACCTTTTGTAATTTTTTCCTTCACAAAAATTAATATTTTATTACATTGTACCAAATACAGTAATTGTCTATCAATTCTTTCTTGGTTTTGATGACAAATGATGTAACGTCTCAGTATTCAGTAATACCTCTGTTATTCAATGACCATAATCTCCAGAGATATGCACTATTTAAAACTCTAATTACTTACAAAATAATAACATACAATTTTCACTCTTTTTGAAAAAAAAAAATGGGAAAAACGGGAAAAGGGATGTTCTTTCAAGCAGTTATAAGATTGTATTTTCCGCATTTTATACTGCTCTCTTGTGGGCTTACCAGATCTGAAATGAGAAGAGAAGTTTTTTCCTTGGGGGAATGGTGAAAATGGTATTTCTATTGGGAATACTATATTTTTTAAGCCATGCAATTTTATGTTCAATGTTTTATGAGGTTCAGGAGAAAACGCAGCTTGTCGCTGTCTGTCTTTATCGTGTTAACAAAAACAAGTGAGCCGAAATATCTGTTTTGGCATTTTTAGATATCTAAAAAGAGTTAAATTGCTATAAAATAAATGTGATTCTTTTACGAGTACGATGGAATTAGTCATTATTCGTAGCTCCATGATCATCGATATTACATATTGTTTTATGTTTTGGCAAATAGTTTAGTGTGCTGTATTGTTTCGTTTGAGTTTTACGGCACAATGACAGCAAGGGCCATGTTGCTCCGGGAACTACATTTTTCCGAGTAATCTGAACCTTTTCCTGCCTAGGGAATTAACACCTGGACCACAGTGAGCAGTTTGTGGTTAAGCGAGTTTCTTTTACCACTGTTGGGAGGGGAACCTTGGCTAATGGCGTACTCTGCGAACACGTCAACATCCTCAGTGCCCTATATTACATTTCTACATTTGGGAAAATATATTGGTGTGTGGATTGTAATGATTACAACGACACTTCTATTGGAAATTCAAATTTCCTTTTACAGAAAATATTTCTAAACCTGCGATCGTGTAGCTTTCTAATTGGAAATAGTAAACTAAATAAAAGCCCCAGAATATAAGCATAGCTTTAGGGGTAAACTGGGTTTGTGTAGAGGTTGGGAGATTTTTTCAGAAATTAGAAGTTTAGTCGACCGGCCATTCATCCATCCAGAACGTATTTACAACTTTTTTCCTGTTAGAATCTGTGTTAAGGGCTTGATCACCACAAAGGCGTCCAAATGCCCTGCGATGGCGCAGTGTGGTAACGCGTTCGCCTAGTGCGCTGTTAATCCGGGTTCGACTCCCAACAGTGCAAAGAACGCTTACTCAGAGATCTCATAAAGATTGCACTGCTCACTGTAGTCCAGGGTTTGGTTCCCTAGGCCTTAAGAGGTTCGGATTCCTCGGAAAACAGTAGGTCCCGGCGCAGCATGACCATTGTAGTCTTTGAGCCGTAAAACCAAAAAGAAAAGCGAAAAAAAAAAAAAGCAAAGGCGTCCAAAGCCCGGGCTTTGGGACTAGACTCTAGTGGGAGTGGGAACTGCACGGTGAACAATCCTTCTGCGCCTGATCTTGGTCCACGCACATGCTCAGAATATAATCTATTCTCAAAGCTCGGGCTTTGGACGCCTTTACGGTGATCAGGCCCTGCCTATGTTAACTCTAAAATGATGAGACTGTTTTAATGAAGAATTTCTTTATCAAAATCATTAAATTATTATTCAATTACAGTCTACCTTCGATTTATCCATATCTGATTTAAAGACATCCTCGATTTAACGAGTTTTTCTTATTTTTGTCCCGATCAGGTTACGTGGAATTCAGTATTATATTTTCTTCGATTTCACGTTTTTTCCCTGGATTTAACATTTTATTTCCTCTATTTAACGTTTTTCTCGATTAAACATTTTATTTCCTCGACTTAACGTTTTATTTCCTCCATTTAACGTTTTATTTCCTCGATTTAACGAAAACTCATCGTCATTAGCCTGTAGCTGCAAGTAGAATTTCGGTTAGAAATGAACTGTCTTCAGCAAATTAACTCAGTTGAAGCGAATTCTGGTTTACAGTGTGTGTAAAGGAGTGTTTACTGCGTTTTGAGGTCCACGATGATATTTTAGATTCATTTAAAACAATTGAAAAGGCAGTCTTAAATGACAATTCCCAAGGAAAACCAAAACAAATGTCAATCAAAGATTTTTTTTTTGAAATAGTAATTAAGCACATACTTGTGTTTTATGTTTATTAAAATTAACATGTATTCTTCAGAATGCTGGTAAGCATTTTTATTGTTCTCCTTTTCGATAATTTCTTATTTCAGTTCCAATTAATAGTGCACCCATAATTTTTGCTTGGAAGAGGGCCGAAAATGTGAAAAATTATTGTTAATATTTTTAATATAATAGTTGTTACCTTTAACGTATTTTACACGTAAATTTTCAGCCCAACGAAGAGCCCAGGAGCCATCCGCCCTCGTGGGTGCGTTATTGGTTCCGCAAAATATGTTCCCCGATATAACGAATTATTTTCACATGTCCGTGAAAATCGTTAAATCGAGGTTAGACTGTTTTATTAAATTAAGTTTTTATTAAATAAGTTAAAAAATAATTATACAGTTTTAATAAAATATTATAAAATTTATTATTTAATTAATTATTAATTTTTAAATAATAATTTCACAATATTCAGTATTAATTTTTTAGAGATCTTGTTACATTTCGATTCAAACAACATTACTACGCATTTCAAATTTCCTTTGCTATGAGAAGATGCCTCTCTTACATTCAACAGAATTTACTTTACACATTTTTTTTTTCATTTTATGTTTATGTACGATGAACATTTTTTCGCATATCACTGAACAGACATATTAAAAATTTATTATTATATTGCAGTAGCCATATCAATATATGCATAGCAAAACAGGTTTAATGGAAATTGATGACTAAAATAGTTTTAATAAGAAGCAACTTTGTAAACCTGTTCTTTTATACTATCTCTCTACGCGAAAAAATCATTGAAGGATAGTTTCAAGGTATCTAACACCAAAAATTTATAATAGTCAATAACACGTAAATAATTTTGTCAACAACAATTCTTCAATTGCTTCAACTTATAACCTGCAAATTCAAGTTTTCTTTTAGAAATGGTGCGGAGATGATAAACCACATAGAGAAAAAAAGGAAACAATCTGAACATACGTCGTTGTGAAAGAAGAAACAATACATAAGTTTGTTCATGAATATGAAGGAGTCAATATGGCAAAGAAATATTTCTATTCAGGACATAACTTCATGTTCCAACATTTTTATAACTAAAATAGCTAAAGCTATCGCTAAAGCTTTCCAATCTGCTTCAAGAATTGAACCTGTCATACTAAATTCTGAAAATAATAGCTTCCCAACAGATTTTAAACCATCACACAGTTTATTTTGATACTTTTTTCTCAATTTTTAAGTCTATTGTTTTCTATCGCCGGAGAGAATAGATGAGAAACTTTTGGGAATAACGTAAAGCTGAATAGTAGCTATAATTAAAATGAATTAATAATGATTGGTGTATGCTCAGTATTACAAGAAAGTTGGCTGTTGGCAAATTCGCTTATTGTGCGTTCGCGCAGACCTGACGCCTGATACCGTTAGCAGACGGGTTAGTCCATTGCAGTTTAGGGAAGGGCGTCTTGCCGAAACTGGTTTTCCGCGAGGGAAAAACCAGTTCCTCCAAGACGGCCTTCCCTAAACTGCAATGGACTAACCCGTCTGCTAACGGTATCACGCGCCAACTGAGCGCGAATGCACAGTACATTCGGTGCATTCTAAAAAATTTTAACTTGTTTCAGCTTCTCTTATGGACGTACATGCTTCCTTTATTAAATTGTCCAGCGTTTTCCTTACAGATCAATTCCTCCTAACAAAAACATTTTTTTTTCAGAGTAAGGGCAACAGAAGTCATGTTGTGTCGGACCTCCGTTTTCCGAGGAATCCGAACCCCTGAAAAACAGAAGAACCAACCCTTGGGCAGTTAGACGGTGACCACTCTTTTTAGACAGCACTCTGAGTCTAACCAGGATTTACGGTATGCTAGTTTAATGCATTACCACAGAGCGACCGCAGGATCGAACAAAGAAATAATCCCAGAGTTTCGAAATATTTAATTCCCTATTAAACGTGTCTGGCACAAGAATTGCTTCCTGTTCTTATTTTAAGCGCTTTTGCCAAGAACTTTATGTGAAAAAGAAGACAATTTCTAGGAATGAATATAAATGAGCTTTGCAGTTGTTCTGTTCGTTTCAAAAGAAAAGAGAAGCTTCTATTGCAATGTTGTGCAAAACTCTTGATGTCTATTCAGAAAGCAAAACATCTATGGATCTATCCAGTTAATTAAAACTACTGAAAGACCATAAGCTATCATCTATTATTGAATGGAGCAGACTTGTCCCAAGTCCGAAAATAGTTTTAAGTTGAAGAACTAAATGTTTGCAAACTATTCTGCAAACCCCCTGATTTTGATAAATCAAAACTATACAAATTTATGCATGTTGGTAAAATTTGAGTAATTTTGCTAAACATATATATTTATACTTCCAAATATCAGTAAACATCTTCAGAGCATATTTAAATCGAATTTCCTTGGGTGGTTTCGAAACACGTTGACAAAATTTTAAACTCGTCATACAACATCTTGTGGCAAAGTACATCTTAAAATTTTTAAATAATACAAAATATGCAAAAGTGGAAATTAAATGTTTGTCAGTTTCTTCTGTAGAAATAATTTAAGCAATGTGCTTCAAATTCCAGCTGCAATTTGTTGTCTGATGTTTCCATGAAAAAAAAAGTATGATATATATTTCAGGCTAGAGCAACCTACTTTCTTCCCTTCAGGAAAAGAGGCACACTCAAATCTAACGCTAAAATTCGAGGATAATAACTCCTAAATAAATATATCTGGTTAAAATTCAATATAGATGAGAGTTTACCGCGTGCTTTCTAAAAAGTTTTATCGATGAATTCGAGGATGGGGATTCGGGGACACATATACTAGAAAACAATTCATGAACCTCCAGAAATTAAACGCTTTGAAACATCTTGACTTAATTTTAAGTCCCAGAGATAAATTCATCTGAAAGTCTATGTTTGCAGGCTTTATTCATCATCATTTCCTGTTTAAAACGACCGGCATTCAAGAAAAAATATTCTAAAAAGTCAACATGTTTACCCCAATATACACTTTCGAAATAATACTGTGGATATTTGATAGTACTTTTTTATATACGTACACAAATGTATGTTCTTTCATATAATTTTATATTTTTAAAACCCATTCTGGTGTTTAAAATTTCGTGTAGAAATTCTATTACTTCACCCTGTGAACCACAGATGGCATCTTTGTGTAACAGCGTTTCAGCATTGCCAAATGTAGGCGCCCCCATTCCCGCTTCTTTTATTGCTGATCTTCTCTGTTTGATTATGGGTAAATTTCACTGTTCAACGAAATGAATAGTTGCTACTTAACTATCGAAGAGGTAATGGGTATATTACTTTCTGATAGTAATGATGAAGTTGATGCTTTTAAAGTGATACAGAGCCTGAAATTGGTGAACATTTATCGATTCTGAATGTAGCTATGTAAGCACCTGAGAGCTGAAGATAATGTAATTCTCATTTAGCTAGAAAGTCGTAGACATACATTCAAAGCGTTTCAAAGACTCAAACGAGAACATTATTAGGCATGCTTCGTAGACAAACGGCATTAGCTAAGAATACCAAGACAAATATTGATGCATTGTCACTAGTCATCAGTGACGAAATTTTATTAATATAATTCTCACATTCTCTAACTAAAGAGGTCTAAATGAAGTAGAAAAATGGAACGAAACACATTTATATAATACACGTCTTATATGGAAAGGTACAGATGCAGATCGAAATTCGTGCTTTCCTTGGATTGCTGATCTTGTTGAGACGATACCGAGATTCACTTGAAAAATTGATGATTTATGGAGAACAGATGTAGGAACCACACGCCATACATGTACAGCTACTATGAGCCGCAATCGATATCTTACTCTTCTTTCGTTATTCGATTTGATAATATGAATTCTAGAACTGAGTTGAAAAAACGAGATAAACTTGCTACGCTTCAAGCTGTGACAGATATATTTACAGAAAACTACAAAAATAGCTACGAAGCATTAGCTTTCGGTACAGTTGATGAGGGATTAGTAAATTTCCGAGGTATATTCCCCTTCAAAGTATACATGCCTAGCAAACCTGGGAAATACGACATCGAAATCAGGATGCTTCGTGATGCTACAACACCCTGCTGCTGTAACTTGTAAGTTTATTCAAGCCGAATAGGCGATCAACCTGAAGTAAATCAAAGACCCGTGTTGGGAAAGAACTTGTAAGTGGCTGGAATAATTACAGTAGCAATGTAACGACAGATAACTTCTTGACAGATATAAATTTTGCCGAAGACCTTTCAGCATGCGACATGGTTCTGATGAGGATCATGCTCAAAAATCACAAAAATCTCCCTAAAGCCTCAATTACATTATACTAGTTTACACGTCTCGGTAACTTTTATTATTGACTTAATTTATTGTCTGGCTGATAACTTGCTCAGTGGTAATAAAGTTGTCTAGTTAACTCACCTCCCAGGTTAGTGCCAGTGAATTGAGGAGGAGCTGATTTCAAAGACGTACCAAGACATAATTCGCAGGGGGTTCAAAAGATTTTACACCATGTATCGATGCAATCACAACATGCAAGGATGTAGCCAAGTGTGATTAAAAATTTGATTTCTGGGAGGGGGGGGATCGGTCTCTATGTTACCCCTCCTCTGGATACGGGCACGGCTACTTTTCACGCTACTCGTCTGGGTTTTCCCGAATTTGATTGGCTGAAATAAACCCTCGAAAGGGGCGGGTGGAGTTGAAAGCCAGTTTAGAAAAATCGTTGTTAGTAGTCGTATACTGAGCAACTCGGCTGCGCATTTTTACTGAGCGGGTGAGCCAGTTTTGCAAGCTGTGAGATACTGTGAGAACTGAGAGATTTCCAACTCGCCCACACGCTGACTGGTTTACAAGCCAGCATCGAGTGTGTAAACTCGCGGCCACCCTTCCCAATGAAACCCTTGCACAATCCTCCTCCTCCAACTCACCCAATGTAATTGAGGCTTAAGTGTCTAGTCAATGTAAAACAGAGAACAACATATTCATCTCATTTTCTTTTCACCAAGAACCTAACATTGGTCACCTATGTACCGAAAAAAACAAAGGTGTTGTTCCCCTCTCAAACATGCACCATGAATACAGCATTGCTAATAAAAGTAAACAATTCAAGCCAGACATAATCCTTTAATACAACAGTTCAAGGAATGGAATTGACATTCTAGATAAGCTTATCTGGGAATATACTTGCAGTAGGAATAACAGCAGGTGACCACCGAGTTCATTTCTTAACTTGATCGATATTGCTGCCTATGATGATTTGTCATTTGGGGAAAGAATACACAAAAAGATTCCGACCTCAAGTCTATGAAAAATGCGCGTAACCGGTTTCTGGAAGAACTTGGAAGACAGTTGGTGGAACCTCAGTTGGAACACCCCGCTGGACATATCGAAAATGAACCAAGTGGCTACAAAGAATACACAATTTAGGCTATAAAATTTAGTGGAAGGAAAGTAAGGAAAGTGAAGTATCAAATCGACTCTGAGGCAGAAAGACTTTCAGTGAAACGGGGTAGGTGTGCTCTGTGCTCCAGATCAACAAATGGCACCAAGCATTCTCAGTATTGCCAGAACTGCAGGAAGTTATTTTTAAAAGTCATACTTCAAGTGTTATTTTGTGTATTGATTGCCAGAGAAATGAACAGCAGAATTGAAAAGAGGTAGTTATAATACGTTACTACCATTATTCTTATAAAATGTATTTTTTAAATTTTTATTTACTTGAGATTTAGATCTATTTAATTATTAATAATATTGTAAACATTAAGTTTTTCTCTTTGTAATAAATATTTATTTCCAGTAATATGTTAGTCTTTTATCTTTTCATCAGTTTTCTAGCCAAACTATTATAAACGGCCCTATCCTAGGAATTTAGGAAACATTTTAAGCTCAGTAGTGAAAAAGAGTTAAACAAATAAGGAATAACCTAATTAGAGGTACGGTCAAGGTTGGACCCATAGGAAGAAAAATACAAGAACATAGGTTAAGATGGCTTGGGCATATGGAGCGGAAAAATGAGGAATATGTGGGAAAGGTATTGGATAAGCTGGTGGTAATGGGTAAGAGGAAGAGGGGAAGACCACGGCTGAGATGGAAGGATAAAGTGATGGAAGATCTGGAAGAGTATGGATGGAGTAGAGAAGAGGCATTGGATAGAAGATTGTGGAAGAGAAGATTAAAGGACCATAACGCCGACCCCATATAACATGGGAAATGGCAAAGCGAAAGAAGACTGCGAGAGTTAAACATTAAAATTGACATAAGATAGAAAAAAGTAAATTCGCTGTGATAATATTGAGCAGAGCAAAAAAGATTAGAACGAATAAGCCAAGCAAATTAGTTGGTGAAAAAGATTCAAAAATACCTATTTCCTATTTTGAAGTCGTAATAACCAAACAATATTTTAGTGGGTATAAAATCCATTAACCAAGAAAGAGAAATGAAATAATGAAGCGAACTGGGAGTGATAAAGAATTAAAATTACCCTCGGCGGAAGCAAAGCACTAAAATGTGACAAAAGACCAATATTCTTCGAGATCCTAAATTAAACATTTTCGAACTGTAGGTCCCAACAAAGATCTCTTGAAATTATTATATCCAAAAATTTAACGTCTTCATGGAAAGCAATCACTTCATTTTTAATAATAAGAGCAAAAGTAGAGAAAAATATCATAACATTCCAAATATTAAAACTAGAGTTTTATTCCATTAAAACAGTTGGTTAGTTGTATTTTTCTATTGCCAGGAGATAAAGGGTCCCTCATTAAAAAAGTATTAACTAATACATTTAATTTATCCTATAAACTATTCAAATTACGTCAGAAAAATTAATGCTGGGTTTAAAAATAAAACAAATCCATACATAAGCTATTCTGCAAGGAAAGAATTTAAGTTCTCGTTCACAACTCATTAACTTTGAAATTTGATCGAATTAATGATTATTTATAGAACCAGTGACAAAATTACCAACTAAGTGAATTAGTACCTAAAGATTTATTAATCCCTTGTATTGTTTTGTGATGAAATCTTAACATTTTGGGACCCATTAATTAATGGGTCCCAAAATGTTAAGATTTCATCTGTGTAGAAAAAATTCTAGTACTCATTGCGTACAATTTTCACAGAAGCAGAATATACTTCCTTAAATATCTAGAGAGTTCGTATTTTTCTCTTGTGAAATTACCACCTGCCGAGTCGTAGTATTGCAATATATTTTCGAGGTCCATTTCGGACACAGCGTCGGAGAAAGGGGATTATTTACAGTCAGAGGAATTCTTGAAAGTATTATTAAAGGCATTTTAGGCTGAATTTGGTGCCCGCGGCGGAAGTAAACTTGGCGGGAATATGTCTGTTTATGCTGCAAAGTATACATCTCGTCCAAAAAGAGGAGGAATCCGCGATATTTTCGAGAATCCTTCGTCGATAATGGATCTCTCCTATTCTTTCTCTTCACAGAGTTATTTACAATTTGTTCTGCGGTCATGGAACGTCCCATCCATCAGATCTTGGACATGGAATTCTGCTGATAGAGATAAATTCGCAGTTCACAGCACTTGTTTTATAATATCGGACTTGAGTGGTTATTTGTCACATCGCTTCTGAATTGACAAACGCATTATGGAACTCTTATAAAATTATCGATTTTGAGAATCACTATACTTTATAAGAGTTTCAAAAGGATATAAGTTATTTTAAAAAAACATTTTGTTCTTATAGATAATGAGTATAATTTTATTCCGATACCCTAAAAAATGTGGTAAAATAAGGAACAACATACAAAACAAAATAATAAATATTTATGCAGTGGAATATTGATATCATTACACTGCACACAACCCCAAAATAATATTTCGTAACATCGAAAGTTACTAAACGGAAATTGACAGAAATTCTACATGGGATACTTTTTGGGGTCAAAATGATATTTCATTAAAATGTGTTGTTCGTAATTTGGAGGTTCCTAAAAACTACACATTAACGTTCAAATACATAACTATACTGATAATTAAGCTTCTCTTTAAAATACACCGTCATATAAAATAATTGTAATGACCTATTTAACTTTTAAAAATATCATATGTCATATACTTGAATTGTAGTAATAAATGCAATTAAAACTAATCTATAAAATACAATAATGTGACAGATAATATTGCGGGTGCTAAATTTGTACAACATGAACGCATTTCCAGCAAAATGTGCACATAAGCATTTTTCAATTATTTAACATAATATTATAAAAAAATTAATTGTATTTGCTTATACATTCGCTAGTCAAGGAAGATTGGGAATGATTTTCTTTTCAAAAATGCAGACGTTATACGATAGCTAAATAAATCTGTGCAAATGGCTCGGATATCGTCTGTTTGAGGGAAATGTTTCAAGTAAACCTGGCAAAGCATTTGACTGGAATAAAACAGAAATATACGACAAGTCTTTCCTTGCCTGCGGAAAATTAAATCTTTTCGTAATAAGCAATATGCAGCTTTGGAATTTTGCGTTCATTAACAGATATCTGCTACGGAAGCATATGAAATATTGCAGAATTATATGAAATGTTGGAGAAGCGTATGAAATATTTCAGAAACATATAAAATGTTACAGAAGCATGCAAAATGTTGCAGACGTATATGAAATGTTGCAATAAACCTGTGGCGAAGATGTTTTACCAAAATCAACTCGCATTTCGGTAGTTCAAGGAATTTAAATAAGGATGTCTTTCGTTTTCAAAGCAATGTGGTTTAGGTGGTTTTGCTCGCGCAGTGAGTGACATCATGGTTTGAAATATTGTTACTCAATATTTGGCTCACAGAAGAATAGGATATATGCAGAACACTCCATGTAGCGAAGATCTAGCTTCATGCGACTACTTCTATTCAGTCGGTTAAGATGAAGGCTTCGAGGCCATTGTTTCCATTCAACAACGGCAGTTTTGAAGAAGGCGGAGACTATTTTAAAAACGTTGTTGAAAAACGGGCAGAAGCACGTGTTCTAGCAATGGCAGACTTATGTGTATAGCCGTTAATTGTGACTACTTTAAAGAAAACCATATATAGATAGACCATCTCTAATCATAGGTGTACGCAGAAATCTCGTAACGGGGGTTATAGGCTCAATGGGGTGTTACAGATCTACAACTCACATATTCCTATGTTAAATATACAAAATTTCATTGCAATGGGGGGTATAACACCCATCAACATCCCACCGAATACCCTAGTGTCTCTAATATTAATATCGTGAATTTTTTCACCATTTCTGATGATGTGGTAAAATTAGATGGTAAATTACTCGCCAAGGAAAGAGTGATTTCACGGTGCCTGGTGGAAACCATACCCACGACCTCTTATTGGAACAATAGGCTCTTTTCCAAGCACTATTCCACTGAGCTACAAACAAACTGTCTAATCCTTTCTGCGAACGATTATAAACCTTCACTGTAGACAAGTTTTGAAATGGCGCAGTGCCTGGACTGCTTTTTACACCAAATCGACGCCAAATAAAGCAAACGTCCGAAAAGCGGGACTAGCGTGATATTAAAGTAGGGCAATTTTTCTCATCATAGATAATGATGTGGTAATATTGGATGATAAATTGCTCGTAAAAAGTAATGATGGGTTCTCACCGTTCATCGTGAAATCATTATTTTCTTTACGAGCAATTTGTCATCCAATATTAACACAGCATCGTCTATGACGAGAAAAATTTCCCGACTTTAATATCACGCTAGTCCAGCTTTTCGGATGTTTGCTTCTTTGGCGTTGAATTGGTTTAAAAAGCAGTCCAAGCACTGTCCCACTTCAAAACTAGTCTATAGTGAAGCTCTATAGTCGCTCGCAGAGGGGAAGTCGACAGGTCGTCTGTAGCTCAGTTGGAAGAGCCCTTGGCTTGATATCAAGAGGTCGTGACCTCGGCTCCCACTAGGCACCGTGAAATCATTCTTTTCTTTACGAGCAATTTATTATTTGATATCTTTAATATATTTCGTAAATAATGAATTTATTCTCATTCTTCTTTGAGTGGCTCTAGTATATTAAAATTACAATTATTACAAAATTCTCTACCGTCAGGAGGATTTGGAGGTATTCCTTTTCCAAATTACTTAAACCTAATCTAAATTTTGTAAAACAATGTAATTACATTTGTTTTTAAAACACTAATGTAATATTTATAGCTTATGAAATGATAGGTAAAAAAACATTCACGAATAAGACACCTTACAATTTTAGTTAAATTCAAGATTTCTGTTTCCATTCCTTCACTGGAAACTTAATCAGAATTAATTCCTATCTTCCCAACTAGTGGTGAAAATTTTACTACACTGTGCATGATCTTCACTAAGAGCATAGGTGCCCCTTCATTAACATAGCATAGGTACCCCTTCTTTAAGTAGCCACAGTAAAGAATTTTGCTCGAGCGAAATTGCCGCCTGCGGAGTTTTAATATCGAAATATGTTGTGAAGGCCCATTTCAAACATCGCGTCGGGAAAAGGGATTATTTGCTTTCAGAGAAATTCTTGAAAGTGTTAATGAAGGCTATTTAGGAAGCACTTACAGCCGGCGGCGAAAACAAACTTTCGGAAAAATGCTTATGAAATAAAGTATCCGTCCAAATGAAAGGAGAATCCAAGATTCTTTTAGGAAGATATAATACATAATTGGTTGCTTATATTTTGTCTCATTACAAGAATAGCCTATTTGCAAATTATCCTGTGGATATAGAACGTTCTATCACTTAGATCTCGTAGGTAATAAGTGCACAATTCTGTTACACAAAATACATATCATATAGGGGTTGAATATTTATATGTCATAGTGATAACGAAATGATAAATGGCTTACTGAAAGTAAGAAAACAAAAGCATCACACATTTCATTCCTCACAAATTAATTTTCATAGAGCATGCTATTTTTTTGGCTTGTTATAATAAAAAATGAGGGGCTTTTTGCCTTAATTGCGACACTATTCCAAATTCACATTATATTCAACCACAATATATATTAAATAAAGATTTTTAAATTTCTTCAGAGTTCGTGTTAAATACGTGCAAGTTATATTTCACTTTTATAAAAGCCTGTCTAATTATCCGTATTAATCATTCTTATAAATATTAGACATTTCAATATGATATTTACTTTTCAAACTATCATGTGTTTTTGTTAAAATTACGTGGTGTTTAACAGATCTAATACAAATAATGAAATATTTAGAGTCTAAATAGATAAAGAGCATATACACAGGAGTTTAGGTTTTACAAACTTCTTCAAAACTTAAAATAGTTCGCATATTTTTAAATTTGTAAACAGAACCAAAGTAAGTTCCATATAATAGTTTTCGGGACCAAAACAATATTCCATAAAAACTTGTAGGTCGTTAATTAAAAGTTCGTAAAAACGAGAGGCCACTCCAACAAAAAACATATGTACTAATTACTAATTTTATTTCGTTTTCATTCTTCAAATAGAAATTTTGAATATACCAGTACTTCAGAATAATAAACCTAAAAATTTATTATTACAACGGATTCTTGATTTTATGAACTCGTACAAACCCAAGAAAAATTCATATATTCAAAGTTCATAAATGGAAATTAACATTAGTTATATGGGATAATTTTCCAAACCAATGGAATAATTCATAAAATCGTGTAGTCCATGAATTAGTGGTTATTAAAGTTGCCCGTTCACTGTGTTCGTTCATATAACATCACATATAATAATTTTTGTGCATGAGAATATCAAATGAAAACTAGAAAGCTTTTAGAGGTAGGGTATTTACATAGCCTGCTTTAAAACAGTGTATTCAGCAGGTTTAAAGAGAATTTAGGGCAAATTTTTCAAGAATATGATACTGCTCGTTATAGCAAAATGAATGAAAAAGAAATTAACAAATCGTCTTTATCAAACAATATTTCTTAAAAATTTGATCACTCAACACAACCACTTTTTCGTACTCTCAGTTCCGTTACTTCGCTGAGATAAAGTCGTTCACTTAGTTTAATATCAGGTCTTTAATTGTGTAGTTTTATCTCAGTTTATTTAAAAAATAATGGCAACAAAACCAATTACTTGAATTGTCATAACATGATTTTTTTTCGAAATAGAAAATATTATTCTAGGAACGTTTAGGCCAATACTGAAGTATTGAAATACAAAAAACATGCTATTGAATGGACTCTTATCCCAGCTAGTTCCCCGCCTGAAAGTATTAAACGGTTTTATGTCTTTTTGGTCGAGTAGCTCAATTCTATGTCTTTTAATTCGACGCAAGAGGTTTTCTTAGGTTCTATCTTTAAGAAGCAGCAGCTGCAGAAAGCATAAAACCAGAGAATTTCAGTGCACCTTAGTTTTAACGAACGTTATATGTAATTTAGGTCTAACCACTTGCATTTTATAACACAATCGAACCTCGTTAAGACGATTACCAAGAGGAACCGAACTTTTTTTTTATTTTAACAGTAATTCGCATTATTCTACTTAAAAGATAGGAAGATCGTATTACTAATTATGGTATTATTACAATTAAGGCAGTAAATGCATCCACCACACTAATAGGATTTTTGTTTGAAGGAGCAGTGTTTACATGAGAGCCCATATTGTGGAAGGGAGCTTGAGCATCGCGAACGGTTGTTGAAGAATTGAATTTTCAAGATTCTGCAAGGTTTACTTTTACAAATTTTAAAGTAACCTTTTAAAGTAAGGTACTTTTTAATTCATTACTGTCAAATAACGATTATCTTGGTTGTGTTTTATTATTTTGCGAATTTACTAAAAGGTTTAACATCCATAGAGGGGGTAATAATTTTTCTTAGCCCCCTTCTAAAAGTACTCAGATAGGAGCCATTGACAAAGTTGTCAATATCTTCGTTAGTATCCGAAAAATAGTGATTATTATCCAGTAATGCCTATATGAGTAATTCTAGGGAGGGCTGAGAAGAAGATTACATCCTTCAAGGCTGTCAACCATTTTGGCAAATGATCAAGATACTAAAATACCACAAAATAATTGATACTGCTTGACAATTAGTAATGAGCTAAAAAGTACCTTATTTTAAAATGTGACTGTAAAACTTTTGAAAATAAATGCATAGCAGAATTGTGTAAATCAAATTTTCAAACAACGGCTAGAGGGCTCAAGCTCATTTGACCCCCCACAGGGGCACCCATGGACTCTGTCCCTTCAAACAAAAATCCTATTTGTGTGATAGGGGCTTTCACTGCTTTGCCAATGTGCGTTGTTTCATGATACAAGAGCAGATTCTGGTGTTGCTCTAGAAACAGTGGACAAATGGTGATTTTTGGCGACATTATTCGGACAGAAATTGAAAACAATATGCAATGGTTGATTGTTTCAAGTGTACTACTAAAATTTAATTTTTTTTCTTGGCAAGGTATGTCATCTGGAGCAAATAAATGTTTACTAAATTATAATATACGTATATAGTAAAACAAGAATTTTTCGTATCCACCTATTACACATAATATCCACGTTAAAGGTAGGTATATTCTATGATTTTTATTACAAAATGTGTATTTTATAATGAAATAATAATAATGATAAATATAACGAAGTACGATAACAAAATTAATAATACACCTATATATAAAAGCAAATTGCACAAGGTAACCAGAAATTAGATAAATAACTTAGTAGTACGATCCCTCACTCCATCTTGAGAAGTTCTGTCCTAATAAAGAATATATTATTCGTGTTAAGCGGGGGCGCGGGGGATTTCCAAGGGCCGTTGATTATCAGTTCATTGGGAAAGGTATTTCACCTTAACCGTTTTTGTGTTAAATAAAGAAACAATATGGAGAATGCTATACAATTTGAAATGACTTCAGAAAACGGTTCGTATTAAAAGTAACACTTCTAACAACATTACTGCATATCATAAAATACTTATAAAATAAACCTGACTTTCTAAATCCAAAATCACTCCTCTCAACACAAATGTGTGTCAACACAAATTTTTCCAAAGGCTCCATAATTTAGGTAAACTAAAATTTAATTATTTTACAACATGTGAGTAAAATTTTATCAAATAGATTAAACACTTGTTGATAGTTTCAAATTCCAATAAGCCCATTAAAATCACTCGTGATTCATGATATGTTTTATAGCTCCATGGACCGATCGTTGATAAAACCTTATTCAAAATTCATTATCATGTATGCGATAGATTTAATCGATGTATTTTTAACTAAAGCTTATAATATTTCGTAAATGTCAAGCAAATATTTGCCACTTTGTTTCGATAGAAACAGGTAAAGCAAAGTGGCTTAAACTAGGGCTGCTGTTTATTGTCAAAGGTCCCTGACAGGAAATGAAGTGTAATATATATTTCTCTTGTGCTGTCTTCAGGAAGTATGGCACAATCAAGTCCAACAATGAACCTCGAAAACATTAACACCTAAATAAATTTATCTCGTTTAAATTCCGTACGGAAGCACTTGTTGTAACATTTGTTTCAGAAAGTTTTATCAACAAACTCGCGAATGGGATTTTGGGGACCCATTTACTGAAAAGCCGTTGTTGGGATCCGGGAAATAAAATTTTTCGGAAATTCTAAGCTTAATTTTAAGTTCTAAGGATTTATTTATTTGGCTTAACATTCATACTCTACTTCCTTTTCATGCTCATTTGCTGTTCAGTTTAAACGTTGTTTTATGCCACAAGGACAACAAGAGCCAAGTTGTTGCGGAATCTATTGTTTTCGGAGGAATGTGAATATATAATGACCCAAAATAACTAAACATTCGTGGTTAAACTCAATATGCCTTTCCGTAATGATAAATTACGTGGTTACAGGGGTGTCTTCTATGATGGTAGCATCTCCTATATACTCGATAAGATTTCATACTTTTTGTTCCGTATTTGGAGTGACTATGTAGAGGGGCCATTCTAGCGAAATATTACACGTGAAGTGGACCTTGGGAGACCTTTCTAACGACATATAACACTTGCCATTTCGCGACTACCACTGTGGGAGCTTCCCTTGCAAGGGAAGAAAGCAAACCCACTATGCCGGGTCGTGCTTTCTGCTGGCTGTGGGAGAAACAACTTGCACAGGTCCTCAAAAATATTTCAACATAACACAACAACGACAAAGCTTACCAGAGGTTAACATACAAAATAAAGTTTTTCACTGGTCTAAACCCTAAAAGTAAGGATAAAGGGAGGATAATGAGATCACATTTAAAACAAAAGATATAATAATTCGTAGTTTAATTAATTAATCTTTAATTTATAAATACTATAATTTTAAGAAATTATTGAAAAGACAAATTTATGAATATAGCCGCTTTTATTTTTATATTAAAACTGGCAAAATAATTTTTACGCTTTTTATGCAGTGAAATTATCTATCAAACGTCGGAAACCGTCTTTACTTGGAAAATATGTCCACCATAATAAACACGATAATGTACATAGTCTACTGATGCTAACACATTTGAATAATAACACCCGCATTTATTTTAAAAGTCATTGCGATGCTGCATGAGCATTGTGGGAAGTACGACGTCACACGCAAAAGGACAATTGACCAAATACTCTATCGAAAATATACAAGGTGCTGCTTAAAATTGATTTCTTGGCATTTGCACTACACTTTTTAGGGGCCCAGAGAGGTGGACCAGTTAATCCCTCCTGAAGCATGTCCCTGCCATTGTAACTTATTAAGTGGCAAACTTGAGAGTTTTGGTAATGACTATTTGCCAAACAAATGACAAAACTTTCAAAATTTCAAAACTAATACCTCACGTTTCGAGCAGAGCCGACGAGATGGGGGTGGGGGCAGCAAGAACTGCAGCCCAGAGGCCTGGATGACGTCTAGGGACCCGCGTTGGCAAGGACCTAAGTTGTGGGGGGGACCCGGCCCAGGGAAGGGGTCATAGGGCAGGTTGAAGTGAGCCTGGGAGCCCGCATTGGCTCTCGTCTCCCCTGGTTTCTACGTATATTTATGCTGCTTTAATTATGGAATCCTCAAATGTAACCTTTCCATTTTCTTTGCAAAATTAGAGTTCACACACACATACACTGTGAACGACGTCCATGAGGAGTACAAACAACTTCTGCTTAAACATTTAGACGTATGCCTTGTACTCGCGTGAAAGTACCACCTGCAGGGTTTTAATATTGAACAACAAGGCCCATTCCAGACTCCATAAGAAGGAAGCGATTCTTTGTTTTGAAAAAATTTCTTGAAAATGTTAATGAAAGTCTCTTAGGCAATACTTGCAGGCGGTGGCTGCAATAAGCCTTTGGAAACATGTTTATGTTGTAAAGTATGAACTTCGTCTGAAAAAAAAAGAGAATTTAGGGTTCCTTTAAAAACTTTTCGCATAAATGGGATCGCTTAACATCTATTTCCTTACAGCATTACATCCAGTCCCCTCTTTATCATAAAATATACTTTCAATCAGATACTGATAACAATTGATGAAAATAATTCAGTAATGGTTCCTGGTTCTATATGAGATTTGGTTATGTGTACATCCCTACTCTTACCGCGCAGATAAATGAAATGAAAATAATGAAATGAATGACGAAGAAGTTATAGTGAATATACGAAAAATAAAGGCAGACTAAGATTTATTTTAACGTTGTGGGATCAAGCAAAAACCTCGAGCACATTAATGGGAAATATAAATCTTCTTAAGTTATATTCTAAATACAAAACTCAAAAAGTGCACATAAATTACAAATGAACATGCAATGAAATTTAAATTATCCATGAATGCGCAGCGCAGAATAGATGTAGGTAATAAAAGTTTGGAAGTTGAATATAATAATGCTGAATAATTGTTGTTGTTTTCGTTTTTCTTTTTCTTCTTCTTAATAATAATAATAAATTAGTGACTACTGATCAACACGCACATCCACCGATGCGTGATTTTTGCGGGGAAATTTATGACGATTATGACTTTTTGGCACTCATTTCTGTAAGCTTAAGTTAAAACTGTTTTGGAAAAAGTAAAGAGACATCACCCGGTCCAGAGTTAAACCGGGGATTCTCTGCCCATACGGAAATGCCTTAACCATCTAGACTACCAGAACACGGAAACTATGTTCATTTTCTTTGCATTTAATGTTTCTAAGTTATTATCAATCTCTGCAGGGGGATAACACAATTGCAGAATTTCCCAAATATTGGTAACTGATAATAAGCATACTTTGACAGGTTTAACAACTGTATTATTTCTGCGAAAGAGATAGTATTATCTTACAAATCTTAAAAACGAAGAAAGGAAGCATCTTCCCAGAAGAAGCGCAATTGATGCATACTTGAATGGTTTTTTCTCGGTTGTTGTTGAACATAATTGAAGTATTCTTTGTGGTTTTCTCCTCGATAGTTTAAATGAATGTTCCGGTATCGTTCTTTCGCGGTGAGTTGGCGGCCAGTCCCATTAGCAGACGGTTTGTTCCATTGCAGTAGAGGGTATAGCGTCTTCCAGAACTCATTTTTCGTGCGCGAGAAACGAGTTCTGGAAGACGCTCTACCCTCTACTGCAATGGAACAAGCCGTCTGCTAAGAGGACAAGGAGCCAACTCACCGCGAACGAACTATATATATTAGAACTTATTTACCTTTAACCAGTTTATCTCAAAAATCTCTATCTCGAAATGCATGTATTCCCCTGTTAAATTCAATGAACAAATATACTGCATATATGAAACTTTCTACCTTGAAACCCGTCCATCTTGCAAATTTTTCCTTATCCCCGTGAGATTCACTATAGACGTATTCTACCGTATATGTTTTCTTTTCCTTGAGTTAGCAGGAAACTTTTGCAATTACGTAATATGTAATCTGTCGTGCCTTGCTTTCCGATTTTGCCTGTTTGTATATTTACCGTACAAGACAGCAAATATGATGCTGCGCCGAGACATAGCTTTCTGAGGAATCTGAACTACTTTTGCCAAGGGGACCCCAAGCTATGGTGGCACGATTTCCACAAGAACAGCACGATTTCCACAATACTATTGGCATCGAACCCGGTTAAGTGGCAAGACAGATGATAATTCGTATAATCACTAAGCTACCGTAAGACAATGCACATACCGAAACTTTTGGTTCCCTAGGTTTCAACAAGTTCAGTATGTCGGTTGTCTCATGACCACTGCGCCATCATAAGAACACGGACATATTAAACCAATTGGTTTCCTATGCCTCAACAGGTTCAGTATGTCCGTTGTCTTACAATCACTACGCCATCATAAGAAACCGGACATACCGAATCAATTGGCCTTCTAGATCTCAACAAGTTCAGTATGTCCGTTGTCTTGTGATTATTACGCCACCGTAAGACAGCGAACATACCGAACTTGTTAGTTCCCTAGGTCTCAACAGGTTCCGTATGTCCGCTATCTTGTAATCACTACACCACCATAAGACAACGGACTTACTGATAACCTGCTAGTTTCCTAGGTTTAACAGGTTCTATATATCCGCTGTCTTAGAAACACTACGTCATCATAAGGCAACGGAAATACCGAACCTTTTGGTCCTTTAAATCTCAACAAGTTCAGTATGTCCTTTGTCTCGTAATCATTATGCCACCGTAAGACAACGGACATAACAAACCTGTTAGTGCCCTAGGTCTCAACACGTTCAGTATGCCCGTCGTATTAAAATTACTACGCTGTCATAAGACAAATTACATACGAAACCTGTTGGTTCCCCACGTCTCAACATGTTCAGTATGTCCGTTGTCTTATAATCACTACGCTTTCATAAGACGACGGACATACCAAACCTGTTGAGACTTACGGAACCAACACTCAGACTTTGCAATGGGAAGATAGTCGGAAAGTATTTCATTTTTTTACACCGTTTTAATTCGAACCTGATGTATCGTCACGTTAGGTGAACGTGGCATCATCACGCCATCGTAGGACTCGTCTTCCCTCTCTATCAGAAAATCATCTCTTAAAATCTTTACACAAATACAAAATTTTTGAAGAGTATTTTGATATTATGCAACGTATGCTTTTTGCAAATTATAAAACAAATATATAATTGATTTTATCGATAATGCGAAGATTCTATTTACGCTCCCATAATTTTTTGCCCTTTGATTTTTGAAAAAATATGAGAAGATATTTAACATACTTTTGGTTGATAGTTAAAGAAATAATAATCAGTATGGTTAAACGTAGCACAGTTGTTTCAAAAGAACAGAAGAAAATACCAAATATATTAATATACAATTTTGCAGGAATTTATTAAAAATAAATTACATGGACGTATTAAGCAACTGCAATATTTTTCAAATGAAAAACAAATAAAATTGGTCAACAGAGTAAATAACGAAAACTTAAATATGCAACTCACCTATAACAAAAGCCTTGACGTCTTAATGATAATTATGTAATGAAAAACTAAAATACAAAGAAAAAGAAAGAAATATGTAGAAACAAATGAACAGATGACCTGACGCAGTGGGTCCTAACAAACACTTTCATTGAAGTCAAACAAATAACAAGAAGCAAAGATTGATGTTTCACATAGCCCACTTTTGGTCAAAAGGTAGGACTGCGTATAACCGTATTTGCAATGCGCTTATTTTTTAAAACATACCTCAAACACCTAAACTTTCAGCAGCAAATATGAATTTTTTACTAAGTTTACAAATTGCAGTCATTATAAATGCATTCGCAATCCATTTTGACAAATAATAATTAAATTTGGAAAATTCTTAATGTGTCGATGAAGAAATTGGTGGGCACCAGTTTGCCATTAGTTATATTAATCAATTTATATTCCTTTCCTCACTGAATCGAAAAAAATTATTTTCGCGGTCTCGCTTCTAACTTAATTGGATCTAGAAAGTGCAATTAGCCACCAGAATATGCTACAAATGTGAATACTTATTTATTAATTTATCCTTTGAGCGTTTCTACTTTCAAAAACAGTAATTAGTATTTTCAAGCCGCTCTTAAAACGAAATTAACGAATCTTGATTAATATTTTCCAACGGTAAACTTTTAGAAAGGTTTAAGGAAAAACCATTATGGTTGCGTAATGAATACTTTGCCTCGACTTAAATAGTACACTGAAATTACTGTCAGTAAACAATAAATCAATAAAAGCAGTTAGTTTACAAATGTATATGCAAATTAAGGCATTGAAAATAACAGTGGTATAAATAAGTCATAAAAATGAAACTTTTGAACCCATAAAAGTATACTCTTGGGTTGCCTTGTTGCTTGCAACACTAGTATATGACCATAGTGTAATAAGTTGTTGCAGGATAGCACCACGTTACTATTGGCCAACACGAAACTGGATGGACGCAAATCCTTTCTTATCTCATTTTAAGCAAAAATGGACTTATACCATTGTTGTTTTGAAGACCTCAATTGAAGTTTTCAACACGCATAGTTTAGATAAAGCATTTTGCTTCGTTTTTCAATGAGATTTCAGAATTTTATTATTGCGATATTACCAAAGTTTATCAGTCACAGAGAATTTAGTGTCTTTGAATTAGAAGGAGAAAGAAATAGAAAGGAGATAGAACTTTCATTGGAAATGGTTCGCTACAAATGTTCACTGATATTTTGGTATATGCGAGGGGGGAGGTATATCGTCAAATTCAAGCCATTGACCCCTTTAGTTTTGAAGATGAGGTCTAAAATATTTGTTGGTTGTGATCTTGGATAATTCAAAAGCTACAATAGATAATCGCATCAACTCAACAGCAGTCGGTTACTCTTTATCCGGGGTTATAAATGTTACTAACAGATTTGGGTGGAAGCTTTGACGAGTATACAAGCTGAGCAAAAATCTGGAGGGATTGTTATATTTTTGGCCATACGTGTATCAAAGAAGAGGTGTATCACAACGAAGTGTCTTAAGTTTATTAGTAATACTAATGGTTATCTAATTATCAAGCTTTAAAAAAATCGGCCCGTGCATTTTTTTGATATGGAGTTTCCCTTTTTTGGGAATTTTTCTATAGAACTATTAAAGGAGAAGAACTAGGAGACCCCTTAGGACTGCACCTGATTGCTATTGAAATAGGAAAATGTTTTTGTGTATAAATACCCATTTTGTATATAAATATACAATAGAATATTTCGAGTCCAGCTTAAAGTATCGGCCTGTTTGATCAATGTTACTGCAACTTTTCATCTTGTGCAAGTATATGGTTAGTGCTGTTGATTTTGTACGATTCAAGCTTTGTTTGTGTGCATCATAAAACCTGAAGGAATTAGTCCTTTGAAAGTCCGGTTGCAGCAAGACTGATCTCTGATGACGGTGTTCTCACGTCACTAAAATGGCTAGTGCCAGGAATTGTATTCTCTGACGTCATAATTCTTAAAAAAAGCGACCCAGTTATCACCACTCATTAATGTGTAATTTTCCTGTTAGGTTACTATGTTTAGGATAGTCTTGTTAAATGGCCATCAGCACCGAGATGATCTTCACAGACCTTTGTTCGCTTCTTGACGACAAGACGTTTTGTCATCGAAACGTGAGCCCGCCCGATTGCACTAAATTCCGACAGGCCGTCTTCTGATGAGCACACAACACACCTGCGATGGTTATTTTTGGCACAGGAAACGTCAAGAGACACCATAGCCTTGGATGATCCATCATCCACTGACTCGTCACTAGGAGACTCGTCTAAATCCATGGACCATGGATCATTATTCGTATTACAGATTGAGATGCGAGCATAAGCCGCTCGCCTATGAGCTCGGCTTTTCGTTTTATCTTTAAAATTTGATGTTTTAAGGTAGTAGTCAATATTACATGTTGCGCAAAGCTTGAGCTGCTCCTTTGTTTTCAAGAATAAGGCAAACCTTCACACAATCGCATCAATGATATTATCGCCGACATTTCGCAATCTTTGTGTACCTTTCCTTTTATTTTGGTCTTGACCAGGCACCCCGCAGCAGTCACAACGTATTGTGTTGTATTTATTCATAAATTAAAAATTCGATTTAAACAAACAGCAAAAATGTTATTTTGAAAATGACAATATCAGAAATATGTGGAGCTGTTGCTCTGAAAAATCAGTGCTTAATGAATTTGATTTGCTTTTATGTACCGTTCTTTTATACTGAATTCAATTATCATTTGGAATGGCGCAAAAATAGCATGCTTTCTCACTGGTCATTGTCCATTAGCATAAAGCTCCCGTCAATTTTGGAACTAATGAGTAACACGGCGATATATATAATAAACAGAAAACTGTTCGATAACGTAGCGGTAATGAAGATAATTTATCACACCGAAACATTTTTTGATTGGCTAATTGACTAATAAATTATAAAATAATAAATATCCCTAAAATAGGGAAACCCCTATATAATTTGGCGCAGTATAGCCCAGATGCTCTTGCGCCATAAAACATCCAAACAAACCAAACCAAACCTATATCAACAAAATATACAGGCTGATTTTTTAAACTTAATATATAGATAACCCCTAGTACTACGAACAAACTGAATGTACTCTTGTTGTGGTACACCTGTTGCTTGATACACATATGGTCAAAAGTTAATGGAACATTGAACAGTTGGTGTGCTGGAAAACTATCGGTCAGGGGTATTTATACGCAAAAAACACTTCCCTATTTCAATAGCAATCAGGTGCAGTCCTAAGGGGTCTTCTACTTCCTTTTCTTTAATAATTATATAGAAAAATCCTTAAAATAGGAAAACTCCCATATCAAAAAACTGTATAGGTTGATTTTTTTTTTAAATTTTATATTTAGATAACCCGTAGTATTTCAAGAGACTCTCAAAATTCGTGAATAAAATATCCTTAATTTTTTGGGTAAGAAGGGTAAAAATTCTTGAGTAAATAGAAAAAATTCTTGAGTAAGTAAGGAAAATTCTTGAGTAAATAGAAAAAATTCTTGAGTAAGTAAGGAAAATTCTTGAGTAAAAAGGAAATATTTTTGGGTTCTGAAGGCCGTCCGAGTTAAAATCTCAAACACATTTTTCACATATCGACTCTTCAAACACCAAACAATACACAAGAAAAGCATATGTAACTTATATAGCTACAATACTACCGATTTGTTAATTATAATTAATAACCAAATATAATTAAATGTATTAGCTCCCTAAAATATACAAAATTCACTTTTCACTTCCATAATTATATGCTGTCAGCAGTTCCAAATTTGTGAAACTGAGATTTGTCCTGCGGTCAGTTAAGACGCAGCAGAATTGGAGAAGAACCTTTCACAGTTTTTACATTCAAAACTGGAACCCATAATGTTCTTAGTGCACTATCAACGAAATGTTGATGGTCCTCACGCGCTGCTTCACGAGCGTCTTCCACCAAAATATCTGGGTTTTTGTTCTTCAGAGTTTTCTTCAATTCCCTGTATCCATGTTCCCCTTTGTCACCAGAAATGTCCTTCAATGTTGGTATTTTGGTAAATAGCTTTTCCCCCTGTTTCTGCTTGTGAGATCACATTCTGTCTATAAAAAAGATAAGCCACAGGCTCCAGAAACTTGTGAGCTAGATCCCCCATTCATAGACGATTCTAGCTTCGTAGGCATGCGACTCGCTATTTTCTTTATTTCCTCCGTTGTCATGCCCCTTAGATTGCCTTCCAGGATATTCAACTTCCCTTCCACTCTATTGTTGAAAGATCAGCTCACAATCATTTGTAGGCGCTTCTTAAAATTACCCAGCTTTAGCTAAATCTCTGCGGCAATTGCTTTGGAACTGGTTTCCGACATCTCCAACATTGGCTTTAGTAGTGGTGCTCTTGACTTCACGAAGAGAGCCTGAACATGCATCATCTGTATTTCATGGACCCCAAAATTGCGGACGTGCAAGGATGCACCCCTGAAGGACTCCTTACCAACGTTGGAATCAAGAAACACAAAAAGTATGTCTCGGTTGTCTGCCGGCCACTCAACTGCTTCGAACCATGAATTCCACTGTGTATAGACAGGAATGGGGAACAAACCACCCTTGGAGTTTTTCTCTTCTAGGAAAAGTTGGAAGGCATATCGTTTCTATCTAGTATGTAGAAAAGTCTGTTTCACAGAAATCACAAGTTGGTTTAATTTAGACAAACCATCCTTCAGCACCACGCCAATAAGTTTAACTTTTGTTACCAGTACTGAATGTGGTCAACATATTCAGAATGGAGAAGTGACAACCCTGCTTGCAATGTGTTTTTTATACCATGGGCGGTTTCCTATGCCACTCGTTTATTGCAGAAACTGCACAGTATCAAGTTCCCCCGACTTCTTCATCCCATCTTGGGAGAATTGTTTTATTTTTTTATCTAAACTCGCTTACAGTGGCATGATGTGATGTTAATGGATGATATTTTATCAACGCAAGTTCAGACTCCAGCTTCCTGAACTATGTGAACTATTGCTTGGCGGTTGATATTTCCTATTTCATGATCATAGCGTCATTTTTTGACAATATTCTTTCTTTTTTGCGAAAAAAGCAAGAAACGCATAAAATTGTGTGAATTTAAGATTTTTGTCTGCAGATACTCTTAAATTTATCGAGTAAAAGTAAAAATTCGTTCATGTTAGCAAAAATTCGTGAGTAGTTCGCTAGTCAAAATCCACGTAAATATGTTTCCCCATCATTACTGGGAATTTTTGGAGTCGCGAATTTTGAGGATCTCTAAGTATTACTAATGAAGTGAACGCACTTTCTTTGTGGTACACCTCTTCTTTGATACACGTACGGCCAAAAATAGAATGACCGCTCCTGATTTTTGCCCAGCTTGTATACTCGTAAAACTTCCGCCCAAATTGGTTAGCAGCATTTATACCCCAGATGAAGAGTAACCGATTGCCGCTAAGTTGAAATGATTAACTACTGTAGTTTTTGAATTACCTAAGTTCACAGCCAGAAAATATTTTAGGCCCTACTTTCAAAACTAAACAAGTCAGGGACCTGAATTTGACGTGGGTATACTTCAAATCATCACCCCTCGCATGTATCAAAATATCAGGGAAAATTTTTTAGCAGACCGTTTCCTATAGAAGTTGTATCTCCTCCTCCTTTCCTAAAGGAAATCAAATGTTTGCTATAAATTTATTAATTATTTAGCTATCTGTAGTCAAATTATTGAACCATGCAATAGAAAACATGAGTTGCAAATTTAATTTGCGAGTAAATTAATGCGATTTGTTGAAAATAGGAGTTTCAAAGTTCGAAACAGCTATTGTTGTAACAGCTACAGCTGTATGAAACATCTTTGATATGGTATAAATGTATATTGGGGAAAGCATATACCAGATTTTATATTAGTCAGCAGTAAGGAAGGTGTTCTGAGTTTGCAGCCTAATATAGCTTTATCACCAATTATTGAGAAAGCAATCTTAAAGTTGGACATAAACGCAACCAGGGCGAGGGGCTAGGGCGTTTTAGTCTTCCTAAAAAAATTCAAGCCCCTAAGAAAATGAATATGAGTGTACTGTGCTGAAGGCTACAGCACCTCGTCGACTTTGGGTCCAGCCACGCCACTATGATTAGAAAGCTCAGAGTCTAAAGAAGACAAGCGAAGATGTTAGAAATGTCGCGGGTGACATAACAAAAATAGGCAGTAAAAGGAATAAAAAATTTTTTCCTCCTTCATCGTTTTGTACTGTCAATCTTGCATCGAGCATCACGTCGACTGAATTTTAGTTGTTTGAAAAGCTTCTTCGTAGTTCTCTAGAGCTCCTGGTTACGTACCCATTTAAACTACATTTCTTGAAATTCGAACAAAGCTGCCGCCAATCTTGGTTCACCAAATGGCTCAAGAGCTGCTCAACGAAAGCTAAAAGAAATCATTATATTGTAAATTTTGGTGTACTTGGCGTCATTGCAACCGCCAATAAGACCTGGATTCAACAAATCGCGGTTAACCATATTTACCCACTTTAAAAAGAATCTGGGAATTTAAAGTGAATTAAGAAAATAATATGGGAATTAAAGGTGACTAAAACTCCTCAAGCTGATATTCACCAGCCTTTTTTCCGGTCATCCTTCAGGTATATTCTACGAATTTATTCTACTGTGTAATTCTGCACTTGCATAATAAGTTGATATCTGAAGTTAAATAAGCATATTAATAAAATATTCAAATTAAGAAAAAAGAAATTAGGTTGCTTAATCAATATACTATGATTACTGAAGCTGCTGGAATACGTAAATACTTGGCCTTTCAATATAAACCACAGCACATCTGAATTATCGCATAGCTTCTTATAATTTTGTTGTGTAGTGCAAATGATTTATAGCGGAACATACGGCTTTCAGCATAATCTGCTTAAGTAACATGGTTTGCATAGCTCGGGGTTATAATGACTGGCAAATCAATCGGCCATTCATTCTAGGGAGCGCAATTTAAACACTTCATATCGGCCTGTCGCATCAATGGAAGCTTTATTGTCTTGTGCTCATTGGCCACCAAAGCACATTCATCTCTATTAATAAACTATCGTGTTCCATCAACATTTCTATTTAACTTAAGTCTTGCCAACAGGAGTAAGCTAACTAATCAACGGAATGAAGAATAAATTATCAATCGAACGCGTAAAGGAAGTCTACGTATCTGACAGTGACACTAACTAATTTTAGGTTCGTGTTAGTTTCTACCACTTTGACATATTTTAATAAAATAATAATAATAATATAATAATAACCTTAACTTATTTACTATTCACCAGTAAATATTCTTCCATGGGAATAGAAATAATTGAACTTCAATAATAATAATAATTCGATTAACATAGTGAATGCAGTAGAAGGGTATAATCGACATGAACATTAAAATATGAAAAGGAATAATATTCGGTACAAATCTATTGTCAAAAGAATATAAATAAACCCATATGGACAGAATACACCTCAGGCACATAAAACAAAAATTTAAATTAAAGCAAATATTTAAAATATATGAATAAAATAAACATTATGGGTTGTCTTCTATCCCTACATTGTTCGGAACGATCCCCTTGAGCGTACAATTCAGGGTTCTTAAAACTAGTAAAACTGAACTCTTGAAGAGTAAACGCGCGCGTAAATCTATATAACGAACGAGAGAAGACGCTCGCATAAATTGCCGCTCTCATGAAAATATTTAGGAGAATTTTCAGGAAAATTATCAGGAGATTCTTCCTGGAGAAAGCTATCAAAATAAATACTTTGATTATTTTTTACCTTAGTTCCATCTTAATAAAATAAAATCGTTTTAGAGAAGGTTTGTGCTTTCGTTTTGCCCGCCATTAGCTTCTTTTCCACGCACTGCCATTACCTGCAGAAGACCATTCAAACGCATTCTAAACTTTTACGAACGTCCACATATCTACGGTTATATCTTTGTTTGTGTCAGTTCTATTGGGCGTATAATATCGCGTAGAGAAAAAGCTTTTATACAGTGTGCGGAAAATGCGGACATGAATCTCGCTTGTGTACACAGAAAGCGCTTGTTTGCCCATCAATTCCCATTCTGAGGTTGAATTCACCAGGATACCCTAGCACAGTGGAGTCATTGAACGTAGAAGTTGGAAAAAATTAATAACTTTTGAACGCTTTACTATATTTGAGCAAAATCAACTTTATTTGTTATCAAGTCAAGCGTACTTGATTTTGCGATAAAAAAATTATGAGCGCCCTTAAAAACTGGGCGCCTGACTATTTTCAATTAGAATGTATGTCATGTTTGATATTATTTTAAAGAGGCTTTTTTTCTGAAAACAATGATGTCGCAATTTTGAAAACAATCCGATTTTATCGAAAGTTACAAGCGATCAAATTATTGAACTTTTGGCTCTTAACGAAATTTTGTCAGTGCTGACAAGAGAGTCCCTTTTTACAGCTTTATTAGGTGTCGATCTCGAAATCGTTTCTACATGGTCTAGCTAAGCTACTTGCCAAATTTGGAGACATTTGCATTCTTAGATCAAGCTATCAGTTAGCTCTGAATAGGAATATTTAAATTAGGCCACCCTGTATAATATGGAATATTTACAAATAGTACAAATATGGGCAAGATCTTTTTTTTATGTTTCAGCAAGATCAACTTATAAGAAAAGATATATATATATCATCATCATCATCATCATCATATTCAACCATTATCTATCCACTGCTGGATGAAGGTCTCTCCAAATGCTTTCCACACAAGTCTATCCTGAGCAATTCGCTTCCATGTCACCCCAACCTGTTTTCTTATTTCATCCACCCATCTAGTTTGAGGACGTTTTCTAGGTCTTCGGTGGTCTCTTGGAATCCAGTTCAGAATTTCTGTTGTCCATCGTTGATCAGTTCTTCTTGCAATATGCCCAGCCCATCGCCATTTCAGCCCTTTTACTTTAACAATGATGTCCTCCACTCTAGTTTGCTCTCTCACCCAAGTGTTCCTTTTCCGATCTCTCCTAGTTATTCCAAGCATGCACCTCTCCATGCTCCTTTGCGTTGTCTGTAACTTTCGTATTGCTCCAACTGT
>QLNU02015270.1:23667655-23695225 GCA_006491805.2 Dysdera silvatica
CAGGGGGAGTTCATTCCTTTGATCTAACGCGTGCCGACTTGGCACCGAAGTGGGCGGAGCTAAGTTGAGTGACGTAGCTTGAATGACTCCTGGTTGAAACCGATGCGAATGCGCATTCATTTGCGTGCTTGCTTGTTTCTGTTTTCGCACACTTTTCATGAAGAATTTTTAAAGGTAGTTGTGTATATAATGTTATACATAGGTGTAGTTTGAGGGTTACATATAACGCAAACTGGGAGGAGGGGGGCAGAAAACAAAAACCCAAAAGTGGGTGGAAAAATACGATTTTCCCCCTGTTCTAAAGAAAGTGAGGGGGGCATGTGCCCCCCTTGCCTCTAGGTTATACCTATAACGTTACATATACAATCTATATACACAGTATTACATAATTAAAAAAAATATTATATAATTATACACAACTATGGCACGTATTTCATGAAACAATTCAATCATTTTGTAAGTACAGAAAATATTTATTTTTTTTAAATGGCGTTTTGCGCTATAGCTACATGTTCGAATACAGGTAAAAGCGTGAAAGGAAAAAAGTATTTTATTTCATCCTGTCCTTTTGAATAATCTGACCGAATTTAAATGCTGGATTCAACGATATCGCAGAACAGATACTTTGAATACAAAAAACGCTAGAATTTGTATTGAACATTTTAAGAGTTTAGATTATCAAGATGCTATGATGAATCATTTGCTCAGTTTACCAAAGAAAAAACTCTTAAAAATCATCTGCCGTGCCCAGTCTTAACTTACCTTCGGGCAATTTACAAGAATTAACACCAACAAGTCAAAGGCTATAAAAAAGGAAAATACTAAGTAATGCTTTAAACAGAATCAAGTGTTTAAGCCCCCCCAAAAAATCTCGTCTTTTCGAATGATTCAGAAAAAAAAAATGAGGCTAATGAATGTGATAATTGCCTAAAATTAACTATTGTAAATCTCAAAGAAAAGCACAATAGAAAAGGGATACATGGCTGAAGTCTCCAGTCGTGAATAAAAAAGGTAAAATTTTAAATATGATACTTTTTTTTTTCTTTTGGAACTGCTTTTAACTTAAGAACTGTTAAAGTGCTAATTTCCAGAACGTTTATTGTAATAAATAATCATACATAGAAAGAAATAAACAACAAGTCAATAAATAAAAAAAATCAACATATATATATATATATATGATAATTAAATTTTTCTATTTTTATCCCATGGTTTTACATTTATATGAGTATATCAAAGGAGTATAGAGGAAAACTTTCAGGTGGAGTGGGGGGGACAACTTTACTTTTATATTAAAATTTTCAACAAATTTAGTTAAAAATTTAAATAATGGGCATTTAAATACCCATTTTCCTTTACTTTATGTAAATGTATAATTTGCAAGGGAGAGGAGAGGGGGCGTTGTCTTCTTTTTCCCATTCTTGGATTTATTAGTGTTGCATTGAAATTAAAATCCAATTTCCGTAGTACTAGAATTTGTTGTTATATTTTATATGTTCGGAAAATTATTTTTTCCCCCTCTACTCTTGTATTTATCTTGTACAAAGTATGTGGTCATTCGATGCAAAAGAACAAATGCTCGTTTCATTTGAGGTTTTTAAAGTTTGAATAAAATAATTTTTAACGAAACACTACAGACTTCACTTGACAAAGGGAGCAGTTGGCTCCCGAAACGTCGTGTTTTTAAACCTTACGCCAGTGTCGAAATAACTGTTTGTTATAAAATAGTTTTTATATGCCAACTATAAGTGGACGTTAATCAAAATGCATATGTGCGTATAATATATTCACTCAAAAAATATAAAGGACAGCAATTTTTATGAACAAATTAACTTTTTAAACTTAAATCAGGGGCATTTAATATTATTTTGCTAGTGATTTTAAACAAAGCTCTCCCGCAAATCTCAGATCGTGGAGGTCAACCAAGCTACGTCATCACTGACGACTTCCGGTGCCAGCGTAGAGCGTAAGAGAGAGAGTGACCTAGCCCTTGTATTCTATAAGCCCTGGTATCATACAATGACCATACATTGCCCTCCTCATACTCGCATCAACTTAAAAAGGCCGATCATACCAAGATCCGCGCGCTAGCCGAGGTGGGTGGGAGAGGATTCCGCATCGGTTCAAAGAAATAGAGGGAATCACAGGAAACAAAGGGGCTCTGAAAGGCAGAGCCCTGAGCAACCACCTTACCAAAATTTGCAAATGACCCCACGTCACGGCGTCGCCCCGAGGAAAAGCATAAGAGGAGAAAAGCGAATCAGAGCATTCCAGCTCTGCACCCAAGAGGTTAATGCAATCTGTGAAAGTAAAAGACGGGAAGGGAAAGGTGGCGAACATTGCTAACAGTGAACAAACCCAATCAATAAAAAAGAAAGAATAAGCATTTTAACATGTAATAATTTTGTTAGAGGGAAGTTAGAAATTGAAAAAAAAAAAAAAAATTTGAGTGTTTTGCATTAAATATATGCATTTTCATTTATTTTCATTCTCTACCCTCCCCAATGCGAATTTATATAAAAGCAAGATACTATAATGACGAAGCAAAATAAATGAATGTAAATTTGAACGTAAATTTGGCCTGAAATCAAACATTCACAAAGAAAAACATTTATTATTTATATATATATATAAACTCTAAGAGAAAAAAAAGAAGAAATAATAAGACGAATATAATTCTAAGGTAATAAATAAAAAAAACAAAAAAAAAACCATTGCAGTTTAATTTAATTACAGCAGTGAAACCGTGACAATTCGTGATCCAAATCCAAAATATTAGTTTTGCTCAGCGTGTCACCAGTTGTCCAACTAGTCTCTAACTACCTTTCACTGTAGAGTTAATAATGATTTAATAATGATGACTGTGAAAAACAGACAATTCTTTTAGTAACTCTGATATGACCTCTACCTATTTTTTCTACCAAAAATTCTGGACGCCACTGTTATATGTGGACGCCCACAGAAATATTCTGGATGGGTGTGGCACTGAGTAGCTTGACACTACCATTTTCTAAATGTTTCTATTATGTAAAATAGGAACTGATTGCTTTAATTATATAAAGGTGTTTCTGTTCTGGCCACGAGGTCAGTGCCAGATGTATATTGTATGCATATATTGTATGTGTATATTGGATGTATACATATAATATACACATACTGTATGTATATAGGATGTATGTATTTTGTGCCCTGGGAAAGTGCCCAGAGCGCAAAATTTCTAGGGGCGCAAGAGGCAGGGGTATTTATTTCTTAATTGCAATTTATTTACCGTAGAATTCCGTCGATCAGCTCTCCCCGAGAAGGCGCCCTCTATCTTTTTTTTTGTCTAAATCTGAAATTTTGAAAAATTGCGTGAAACAACCCCCTGCTCCCCCAAGGACGAATCCAAGCAGGGGGCCTGCTCCCCCCTGAGAATAATAAATTTACATTAAAAATTATTTTCAAGTAAAAAATACTTAAAACTAAACTTACAACTGAATTTTCAAGCTTTACGCCCTCCCTTAAATTTTGTTCTGCATCCTGTCTTTTCCCCCCTTTCCCCAATATCCAAAAAAATCCCAACAATCGTTGGCAAATAAACTAAATTTATTTGTCAAAATATCATTATTATATCTTATAATAATGCATATAAGGTAGGCTAATCATAAATGTCGCTCCTTCCCTATCCTCCGCGATTTTTCGTCGAATTTGAGGGGGCGGAAGGACAGAGTTTTATTTATTTCTGCTAGTACGGCAGGAGAGGTGTCATGGGTGTAACTAGCTTCGAAGTCTAGGTGCTCACTTTTTCCGGAAGGGGGGACGGGGCTGACCCATTTTCTAAAGGGGCTAAACCGTATGCCTCAATGCTTAAAAGACATTTTCTAGGGGCGTTAGCCTCACTAATTACGCCAATGAAGAGGGGGCGCCAAAAATCGTTGAGCCCACGGCGCCTCGTACCCTAAATCCGGCCATGCCCTAGATGAAGCACTGTTCACGTGTTCTCCTAGCAGTTGATTAGGATACCATTAAAACAAAGAAAAGAAAGAGAGAGAGAGAGTTTACTCGCTCACTGTAGTCGGAGGCTTGGTTCAATAGGCCTTAAGGTGTCTGAATTCCGCCGTCAAATGTAGGTTTATTGACCTACGGTGGTCTAGAGGTAATACATTCTTTCATTTTCCATTAACCTGATTTCCGAGTATTGAGTATTCAAGTATCGTAGAACACGCGCCGTTTTTCTATTCAACATTGTCCGGGATGTGGTTTCTTTGACAGGAAAAGTTCGGGGTTCCCGGAGATCTGTAAGTCCCGGCGAAGATTGTCCTTGCGCCGTACAATGCCATAAACATAACCTTTGGGATTTTTTGTTTTTGAGTCTCTGAAAATATTCTCAGAGACCACTCGGTGGGTTGAATCATAGGCGTACGCAGAAAGTTCAGATGTGGGTTTTTAGGCTCAATGGGGGGGGAGGGTTTTAGAGCTACAACTCATGTATTTCTATTTTAAATATGTAAAATTTCATTACAATGGTGGGGTTACAACTACCATAAACATCCTACGTAATTTAGTATAGTAATTTTCCCCCTGCGTAATTTTGTAGGTTAAATGTGGATATATATATATATAAATTCGTCAGAAGTAAATGAATTTGTGTCCATATGCATTATCAAACATTAGTTTTAAACGCATTGAGGTTCGAATTACCATTATATGTTAATTTTCTATAACACAGAAACAAAAACACATTAAACGAATTCAAATTTATCTGAAAAAGCTAGAATAATTACCAGAAATCGCCAATAATTTAAAATAAACATACGCACATAATCTTACTTCATGCCACCGTAATTCGAATAGTTCAAATATTTGAAGAAATATGCCTCACAAAGAAGAAATGCCCAACGATTTCAATCAAGTATCGTTTCTTTTCTGGTAGTTCACCGCAGTTAGACTGCAATCAGAGGCGTAGAGATTCAAAATTTGTGGGAGCCTCAACTACCCTTAAAAAATATCATGTGAGATTCGACGTTAACGAGAAAAATGTTCCTTGATATTCAATGGGTTTGAGTCTTCCGAACCCTCCTTTTTTTCAGGCCACTGATTTCAATACAAGTTAATGAACGCAAATAAGCATTAGGTCTGCTAATAAGGCATTTACTGCAGAAAAAAACCCACAAGGCATTTACGTTGGGAGAAACCAATACTAGTTCAAACTCTCGCGTCTTGACGATGACCTAGTCTCGACAAAATCAATCATATATTACTTTTTAATCCTGTCTTTAATAATAAGTAAAATTTTGCGAGATTCTCTTGGATGATTGTCTTCAATTGTTGTTCTGTTTAAGCAAATTTACTCCCAGACCTGAGGTTTTGATCACTGAAATTCGACTTGTGAAAGAATATAGGGTAAAGTTGGCTGCTGGGCAGTAATCCTGTATTCCAAGGCAAAAAAGAGGGAGGCCTGCGGATGAGTTCCTGGGAGAATGCCTGAGATACTCTCTTTTGATTGCTGACGCAGTTCCTTGAGAAATAAATGCATAGAGGGTTGACGGATTCGACTGAGAGTTGTGTTCACTGTTCCTGTCTTTTCACTGTCCTCGACTTCTTAATGGCCTCCAATAAAACGCAGTTTCATTTCTCAACCTTGAACGTAAAGGTCATGGGGCAAATGGTGTATGTCCTCATTAATAGGTAAATAGTTACCGAAATCACTTATTTCTGACGGCCTTTCCTGTAAAGCTGACGTCAGCTTTATAGAAACTTTACTTTGACTTGGGAGATTAGCTGGTTTCCAATTTATACGAAACTCCAGACATTGTTGAAGAAGTATTATCAATACGGAGACAATTTATGCAAATTTGATTAACCATTAATTTTTTTTGAGGAATCTTTAATTTAAATTAATTTAAATTAAAGGTATATCATTTTATTGTAAGAAAAATGATAGGTTGATTTATTTCATTTCAATTAACTCCCAACTGCAAGATAATGTAGCAATAATACTTTAAAGCAGCGGTCTCCAACCGGTGGTCCGCAGAAATATTTGGACATCGTTTGCATTTTTAATATTTTATTAATAATAAAACAAAAATAATATTCTAAGAAATTCTCATATTCTGAATGACAATTTTTGCCTTTATATTGCACTAAATTCACGAAATGTGGTCTGCGGGATTTAAAATTATGAATTTAGTGGTCCATGAGGTCCGAAAGGTTGGCGACCGCTGCTTTAAAGTACAGTACCATACGCTATAAAAAGGCAGAAAAACGTGTAATAACTTAAAAAAAAGATGTTCTATTATTGCTAGAAGTTTAGTTTCGTCGCTATATATATATATATCATCATCATCATATTCAACCATTATCTATCCACTGCTGGATGAAGGTCTCTCCAAATGCTTTCCACACAAGTCTATCCTGGGCCATTCGTTTCCACGTCACCCCAACCTCTTTTCTTATTTCATCCACCCATCTAGTTTGAGGACGTTTTCTAGGTCTTCGGTGGTCTCTTGGAATCCAGTTCAGAATTTCTGTTGTCCATCGTTGATCAGTTCTTCTTGCAATATGCCCAGCCCATCGCCATTTCAGTCCTTTTACTTTAACAATGATGTCCTCTACTCTAGTTTGCTCTCTCACCCAAGTGTTTCTTTTTCGATCTCTCCTAGTTATTCCAAGCATGCACCTCTCCATGCTCCTTTGCGTTGTCTGTAACTTTCGTATTGCTCCAACTGTTAGACTCCATGTCTCTGATCCATAAGAGAGGACTGGCAATACACACTGGTTGAAGACCTTTCTTTTTAGACACAAAGGCAATTTCCCCTTCAGGATAAAACTGTTTCTTCCAAATGCACTCCAGCCAAGTTTAATACGTCTGTTGAGTTCTTTCATAATGTTGCCATCCATTGAAATCAGCTGGCCAAGGTAAATATATGAATCAGCAATTTCTAGCTCAATGTTGTCAACTTGTATTTTTGTTTCCTCTACAAAATTATTGAACATGATCTTAGTTTTTTGTAGGTTCATCTTGAGTCCAACTTCTTCACTTCTAGTTGAGAGCTCCTGTACCATGTCTTGGAGTTCTAATGGGTTCGTTGAAAAAATAACAATGTCATCAGCAAACCGCAAATGATTTAAATATTCACCATTTATTTTTATTCCCTTGTTATTCCAATTTATCAGCTGAAAAATCATCTGTAAAGCTGAAGTAAAAAGTTTTGGAGAAATGGTATCTCCCTGCCTCACACCTTTACCAATTTTGATAGTTTTGGTATCTTTATGTAACCGAAATTTTGCACTTGCATTTTTATACACACGTTTCACCATGTCAATGTACACATCCTCAATGTCTGTTGATCTTAAAGAGTTGATGACTGCTGATGTTTTAATAGAGTCAAAGGCCTTCTCATAGTCAATAAATGCAACACACAATGGAAGTTCATATTCATGTGTTCTTTCAATTAATTCTCTTAATACTTGAATATGGTCCACTGTACTGAATCCACTTCGAAATCCAGCTTGTTCTCTTGGTTGAGCTGCATCTAATTTTTTCTGCAGGCGATGTGTTAGCACTTTTGTGAAGATTTTATAAATAGCAGGTAACAAGCTAATTGGTCGGTAATTTTTCAAATCCTCTTTATCACCTTTTTTATGCAAAAGAATTACTGTTGCAGAATCCCATTGGTTTGGTATGTTACCGCTGTTAAGACATTTGGTAAAGAATTTTGCAAGTATGTCTTCTACATATTCTCCAGCTTCTTTTAGGATATCTAATGTAATACCATCATCACCAGGGGCTCTTCCTTTCTTCATATTTTTTATTGCAAATGAAACTTCTTCTTTTAAGATTTTAGGAGCTGTTCCTTCGACTATTTCAGTGTCTTCGTTTAATCCACTGTTACTTTCATATAGTTTTTTGTAGAATTCTTCAACTCTTCTAAGTATTTCTTCCCTATTTCTTGTTACGGTGCCATCCTCTCCTTTTAATGCAATGATGTGTTTCTTCCCAACAGATAAACTTCCTTTAACAACCCTAAGGCTCTTGTTATTTTCAATGGCTTTCCTTACTAGCTCACAGTTGAATTTTCTTATGTCTTCTTTCATGCTTTTGCGCAGAGTTTTACAAAGTTCTATGTACTCAATCCTGGAACTGGTATTTCGATTGTCCACCTTCATATCTCTTCGCCTTTTCATGAGCTGTTTCGTCTTCTCAGATAATTTGCTATTGTGCTTTTTACAGGTTACACCACCAATTTCCCCAGCAGTTTCAACTATTGTCTTAACAATGTTTTCATTTGCTTCTGAGATATCACTTTCATCAATAAGTCCTTCCAGTGCAGAAAAGCGATTTTTTAATTCCAACTTGAATGCCTCGGTATTTACTTTCAGTTTCATTAGATCCACCCTCTTACTTACTTGTTTCCTAATGAGCTTCTGTCGTTCTAATTTAGTATTTAAGTGCACTTTACATCTCACCATTCGATGATCACTTCCAGTATTAAATCTGTTCAGTACACTGCAATCTTCAATAATTGATTTCTTGTTTGCCAGGATATAGTCAATTTCACTAGTTCCCCCATTTGGGTGTTTCCATGTCCATTTTCTTTGCGGTTTCTTCTTAAAAAATGAATTCATGATGCTAAGGTTTTCAGCTTCTGCAAATTCGATGAGTTGATCGCCACGTTCATTCCTTTCCCCATATCCGTATTTACCAACCGATGTCTCTCCTTGTTCCTGTTGTCCAATTCTTGCATTGAAATCCCCCATGATGAGCTTGATATGTTGTTTCCCTTTGGTGTGTAACTCTTTGATTTCTTCATAAAATTCTTCAACCTCTTCGTCGGTATGGCTTGATGTTGGTGCATATACCTGTACTATTTGAAGTTGGTATCGCTGGGTTAGTTGAACAACAAGCCTCGCTGCTCGATCTGATGTACTTTCAACTTCCAGAAGACAGTCTTTAATTCTTTTGTTGATTAAGAAGCCAACACCACTTGTTCTTCCAGTTTCCGTTCCTCTATAGTAAAACAAATGTCCGCTTTTCAGTTCCACCAACTCTTCACCTTTTCTTCTAACTTCACTGAGTCCTACAATGTCCCATTTGATCTTGTCTAGTTCCTCTTCCAATTCCTGAAGTTTTGCTTCAGAAGCAAGGGATCGTCCATTAAACGTAGCCAAGGTCAATAACAAACGGCAGCCTGGGCCATTCCAGTGATTCTTAGCACCCCCTGCTTTCATGCCACACTGACCGCTGCCTTGATCAGGAGCACTCCAGCACCTGGAGACTAGGGGCCATGGTTTCTGGTGTGTCAACATAATGGAGGAATTAGCCATAATTTCACCACGCTGGCTAGACGGGTTGGTGAATTAGCCCTCCCCTTCCGCCTTTCTATCCGTGCAGCAAATATTAATTTGCCACATAAATAGAAAGCTCAGCCTGCACCACTTGAAGGCGGGGTAGGACACTAGGTTACTGGCCTGGCCGGTTCCACACATCGTCACATACGTTCAGCGTGTGGGTCTCCTTCCAGTTAGATACCAGCAACCCTTTTGCAGGCCATATATATATATATATTAAAATTACGGACATGATATGGACTGATTAAATTAAATTTCCATAAACAAATATAGAACCATCAAATTTTTAATACGTCAATAAAAAATTAATTTGATAAAGTACTATTAATCATAACACAACAAACAAAATTAAAAAATGATGAACTAACTAACCTATGTATAAGAACGCTATGTTAAAAGTAGTTGAGTATCAATAGGAAAACAAAGAATACTTCGAAGGAACACACCACTATCATTTTCGCTGCTTTGCAGGCAGGATATGAATTCGCTAGAACAGACAAGTTTACACCACTTTTGTATAGGTGTCGTTTGTTCCCCATCTCCCTACATTATATTTTACGCGTACACTATTCGACTCTCAATTCCGGACTGTATTTATCGCATATTGTTAACTTGTTTTTTTATGGTTTTTGCCTAAAATTAGTGTATTTGGCCCAACAGTTCGTCGTTCGTTTCCCTTGGAAAAGCGCAGGCACTGACATGCACAGTCATTTCGCGCAGAAAAACCCCGATTGTGTTGAACGTTTCAGCAAAATTCGGGTTTCCTTCAAGTTCATAAATTTAATTTCTATATGGGGGAGCATAACCAGCTTTAATGATTAGCCCCGCATTTGTGAATATTTTTAACGATGGCCCGAAACGAATTTGAAAGTCAAACGAAATATTATCTTGTAGGAAAGCGGATTCTGAATAATAAATAAATATATCTTTTGCATTAATATTTAAAAATTTCTCGAATTAAGTTCTCCAATTTGTCTTGTGTTAATTAAATTTATTTCAAAATATTTACTTTGATGATTTATACTAAGAGATTGTAAATATATCAGGTCTACCATGGGCATAAATTGCGTGTGGATGGATGGCTTCTATTAAATCTCTGCATATATATATTTCCATTTTATCTGCCTGCATTTGTAAGTGGCTTTTAATAATTTAATTTGGGATGTCGATAATGAACAAATAAATCCTTAATACTCAAAGTAACGGATTTGTAACAGCGGACATTTATATTTTGACGATTAAATAAGCTAAATTCATAAAGGGAATTCAAAGTAAATTATCTTCAAAATAAGTCTGTTTAAAAAGTTGTAGCACTAGAAATTGTTTTATTTCGTATAATTAGTATATTGTAAGTTGTTGTTGGTATAATTTAATTTAAACTAGATATACTATATATACTATATTTCGCACAAATATTCAACGATTACACAACAGCTGTTCTACATGTATCCATAAGTTCTTACCTTTACCACCCACAAAATATTGTTCAAATCTATAAAATTTTTATGGATTACTGACACAACGATCAATAAAGATATAAAATTCGATAGATGCATTCGTTTTAGAGCGCCATGGAGCAAGCTAAATACTAGAGGACAATAAAACCAGATGATGCATATTTAATTAGCGAGTAATATGGATTGCAATATGCATAAAACAATTTAAAACTTAAATTTTCTATCATTCTTAATTGGTTCATTAACTAATTTTCGTATGTTCTATTTTGTTTTTTAACATCAACGCATTTTTATCTAATGTATGTATTATTTTATTTTCGCATTCTATAATTTCTTTTCTCCTCCAAGTGATACTGGGGTAACACCTTCACCTAGCGCGATACAAATCCGGTTTCGAATTTGAACGGTGCAAGAAAGAAACATAAAACTTACCAACTAATTTCTCTCTGTAGTCAGGAGGTTGGTTTCCTAGGTCTAAAAAAATTCAGGTTCCTAAAATTGCAGGATACCAGGTTGGTTTCCTAGGTCTTAAGGGGTTCAGGTTCATTGTCGAATTATAGGTTACCTCCATACAACTGCAAAGCTGTAACGTACTGGTCTATCCTACTATTAACACGGGGTTGACTCTTAATGGTATCGTATCCTCGTGCTGCTTTTCTGCTGAACAGGATATGGTCCCTTTGATATATAGGTTCTAATTCTTCAGAGATATGCACACTGGCGTAGTCAGGGGGTTGATAGAGGTTGTAATCTCCCATTGAGAGAAAATTTTATATACAGGGTATCCATTTTACTTGACAAACTGGAATATCTCCAAAATTAAGCAACGGATCAAAATAAAGTATGAATAACATTTGTTCGTCTCGAAGGAGGCTACCTCATGATGCCGAAATCGACTTTCGTCCTCCCGCTGTGAGTGAGGTGCTGGCAATTTGTAAATTTCATAGGATGTACATAGTTTTTGAAAGCTTTTCAATCCATTGAATTGTAGCAGCTCCCCACCTCCCTTTCAATGATCAAATTCACAGTTTTAGTGCTACTTAGAAACAACTATATGGACGCAGTAGTCAGTGCAATATTTCGCGATTACAGCGCCATCTGTCACAAATCGAAAAAAATAATTCTAATGAAAGTGACGTTAAAATGGAAGTTCCCATTTAAAATTTCGATGTTGGGTCCGCCCATTCACAGTGGGGTAAATTTTAGTATCATTACATATCCCCCTTCGAAACGAACAAATATTATTTAGGTATATTTTTTTATCCGGTGCGTAATTTTTGAGATATTTCGGTTTGTAAAGTTAAATCAGACACCCTGTATATACGTATGAATACATGGAATTATAACTCTGTTGCCCCCCCCCCACTATTAACTTTTTGTGAACGTCCATGAATCTGTAAGTCTCAGTAGAACATAATTTTTTGTCCTCACGCCGTAAAATTATAAACATATTCCGTTGCCAAAATAAAAATATAATCCACATTTTTAAAAAGTATAATCATTTTATTGAACATTAAAAATTATTTAAATAAAATTAATTATTGAAATAATAAAGCTGTTATTCTTCCCACTGGCGTAAGCAGGTAGGTGTTTATGGTGGTTGGAATCCCCCCCCCCTTGTGATGAAATTTTGTGTAACTATTTAACATAGGAATATTTGAGTTGCAGCACTGTAACCCCACCATTGAGCTTATAACCCCCCATATGGAATTTCTACATGCGCCTATGATTGTTCCATTTATTTTGGTTAGAATAGTTGGAAGAGTTATGAAGGAGGAGGAGGATAAAATTAATTAAATATAATTAAATTATACTCCCAGATAATACAAACGCTGAATAATTTCTTTATCCAGAAAAATTAAAAATCTATTCATATAAAAACTTGCGAATTAAGTATTCATTTCAAAGCTTCGTTCTCGCGCAATTTAAAGCTTAAAAATTGATTTCCGCATCTCGAGTCGTTATTCTTCAATTATTTTTTTCTTTGGGTTCTCAAAGGCACTTAAGGGAGAATGGCAGAACAAAAATCCGGATATATATATTCGATTTCATTTGTTACTGCAAGACATTACTCAAAAGTCAATTTCGATTTTCTAGGCGATCAAGCAATTAGTTTAAGAGTCAGTATTAATAAAATCGAATTAACTTTTTAACAGTGGTGTGATATATGGAATGGCTTGAATAAAATGCTCCGACAAAACGAAATTTATAATTTCTCTTGTACGAAATATTATTTCAGCTACAACACCTCGAAATCGGGTATTTTACAATAACATTTGCCTGCAGAATGGAAATTCTTCGATTTGATAGAAATATGAAAGGATCATATGGTAAACGTATTCTTAACATGCCACCATTTGGCCCATCCTTCCATTCATCCACTCGGCGGAAATCTCCAAAAACGATGGTTTTTAAGAAGCCAATGAAAATCCTTGATTTTATTTTTTATTTTAATTACTCAACTTTGCATTCTTTGGCTTCGCCGTTTATTTGCTTCCCCATCGTTCACCGGTTCCTTCTTTTCTTCATCAGGTTTCGCCCTGCCATTTCTCGATTCATGGAACTCCATCATGTATCATATCATCTTATCGTATCATACTTCATCGCATGGAGGGTAGGGTCGGTGCTACATCACTATGGCTTCGCCATACCTCGCCTGGATATACAGATTCATTCGATCGGACAAGATTTTCAAATTATCCCTTCATACAAAACAACAAACTTAACCTTCCATTGTGCACCAATTCAATGCCTAATGTCGCACTTATTTTCAATCTGGCATCAGTGTGTAACTTCGAAGTATGAAGTACAGGTGTTCCAAATAGTTCTCTAGACGAATTAACGAACGATTCTGTACACCTATCAAAAACGAGTAAACTTATTCACGAATTCCGTTACTGGCGAGTTGACCCGCCGAGAGAATGTAGTGCAAAGTCGCGTTATCGCAGCAGAAAACGCTCACACTTCACTCGACTCTGCTTTACGTCGATGTCTCATCAGCGACTAATTGACCACGTTGTTGCCCGCCGAAGTGCCTATTATTATTATTATTATGTTGTGTTAAGTTAAACTGTTAATTTCGTACTGTGGAGGTGCTGTTATCAATCTAAGCGTTAATAGTAGCATGCTAAGTAGCATACAGTGTTTTCGTTTATATTAAGTCTGGTTAATAAATTACTGTTTTGGTGATGAACGAGTAAATGTTAATTAATGTCTGAGCTAGCTCAGAATATGTCGAAATTAAACTGAATAAGCAAGACTGAATTTAAAAACTTTTGAGCAACAGTCAACCGATCAGATATAATTTCTTGTATTCAGGGGCGGACCAACCCTCATGGGCGTAAGTCCTACCGCCCTCCTATAATCCAAGCTATGCGCCCTTTGAGAGAACCCAGTCGGACCTTGGTTGTATTGTTATGGTGCAAGGACAGCCAGACTAATGACGAATGGTAAATGCTATAATAGTTATGGGCAGTTACACATTGACATTATTTACCTATGTTTTTCGAAAGGGATCTCTAATTAAAGTGGATGGAAATAGGAAACAGTTCGTCACTTTAATTATTTCTGGTCCAAACGGTAATTTCCTTTATTACTTATAAAAAAAAGTTTTTGGGACTTAAAATACAAATAGGTAATTTTCCAAATACCTTTTATAAAGTTGGGAAAACAAAGAGAATTTTGTTAAACCTATATTGAATGCTTAGCAGTATAGTTGTGGCCGTGGAAGGATCTGAGAAGAAACTTTGTCGCCTGGTGGCGTTGGTGTCACTTAGCCAGAAATGTTTGTGAGCATAATTGTGTAACCACTTTTTATGCTTAGCCGTTTGTTGCAGGTAGATTGAATCCAAAACTCTGTTAAGCCCCATGTTAGAATGTAAGCATTATGATATTTAATTTGGTTAAAGCTTAGTTTCTATTTTAAGGTTGACTTTTACCGAGTTAGCTTAGAGCTGTGTATTATATATCATATTCGAAAAAGCTCCCGTTGAACTTTAGAGTTAGGCTACAGAGAAGTTTGCAGCATGCTACGCCTCTCTCACTCATGTCCATATTATCAATATTCATGTAATCCTATGATAATTTAAATTTTACGGTAGGCGGAATAAAATATAAAGAATCCATTGCAGTAATCACAAAAGAAATACAGACAGGAGGTAAAATGTGAGTTTCCAAAACTTCAAATACCAAAAGCAGTATAAAAAGTAAACTCAGGTCGATGGAGGAGGGATTAATAGAGAGCCAATAAGGTATTGACAAAGTGGTCATAATTCAACGAATACACAGTATATGTATATGGATCTTTACATACATTACAAAGATTATATTGATTCCTTATTATTGGTTTATTGCTTAACAAATTTTCACCTCAAAAACCATTATATTGCTTTATAATCATTGCCTAATATGGATACGTGTATTGCATGAATTTATATGTAGCAGGTTCAAGGCAAAATAAAAATCATTTAATGAATTTAAAAAATAAAACTGGCGCATATATAAAGCTATTTTCCTTATCGTCTTTTTCCAACGAGGGCAAAAGATATATTCCTATGTATTTCCTTTAATATAGAACATAATATACAGAGAAAGAAACGTCGTGCCTGTGCCTTGGTAGTCTAGAGGTTAAGGCAATACACATTTAACGGTGGGACCATAGTTCGAATCTAAGCCGCGGCGAGTGATGGCTCCTTTGTTTCCTCCGCATTGAAAGCTCCAGTTGGAGCTCAAATGTAGCTGTTGTAATATTACTATCTTTAAAAAATTTAATATAAAATATTCCAAAGGCATCCCCGATATCTTGGTTTGTTGACCATTTGGCAAACGCGTTAAACCTGATAAAGGTAATAAGATCTTGCGAAAACCTCACATACGGAGAAAGTGGGCGTGGTTCAAATGCCTTGGTAACTAAGCAGTTAAGACGCTGCTGATTTTAGAGAGACGCCAGTTCGAGTCCAGGCCAACGCGATGTTTATTGTTCTCCTCTACATTGAAATCCTTAGTTTGGGTTCAAACGTAGGTATAGGAAATTACTTCCTACATATATGCCTGCATTAGTGTAAAAATTATGCCACTTTAATCTCACGGGGCATAGGTCTGGACATTATTTTTATACAGTAAACTCTGCCATTAACGACTCGCAGGGGGCAGAGAAAAACATTTTGAACAGAGAAAGATTGTTTGGCTTTTTTATGGCGCAAGAGCATCTGGGCTATACTGCGCCAAAAAACAGAGAAAGACGATAGTCGGAATATGTGTAACTTTAAAAAGTACACTCTATAACAAAAAAATCGACGCACCAAGAAGGAGTTGTCCGATTGTAATGAAATTTCGTATGCAAAGACATTTTGACCGAACATGCAAATGATTAAAATTTGGTGTCCAATGAATGAATAGCGGGAACTCCAGCGCATCGGAACTGCGCATTCAGCAGGTGTATATAAGGAGCGATTCTCAATATGTGGTCAAAATTTCTGTTGCATTTTGACTGCGGATATCTTACGTCGACTGTAACAATGCCTCGCCGAAAGATTCGTGCTCATTACGAGCATATGTCAGAGTTTGAAAGAGGTCGTGCTATCGGATTGAAAGAGGCTGGTTGGACGAATCGAAGAATCGCTGGACATGTGGGTCGAAGCGATGCGGCGATTGGACGGTGCTGGCAAGAGTGGGTCAACAACGGCAGATGTCAGCGGTCGACCTAGGGCCACAACAGAGCGGGAAGACAGAGCGATTGTCAGAGCAGATGTCACAGCACCGGATTCGTCGTTATCAACTATCCAACGTGTGGCCCGCACACATGTGTCCAACATGACCCTCTGCAGACGACTGAGAGAGCGGAATTTACGCTCGCGCCGACCGTTACGCCGCTTACCTCTCACGCCTTTACACCGTCAAGTCCGATTACAGTGGTGCCGGGCTCGATCAACTTGGAACTGCGCTGACTGGGGACGTATAGTCTTTAGTGACGAGTCCCGTTTCCAACTGTGTCCTGACGACAACCGCAGACGTGTCTGGAGACGTCCAGGGCAGCGTGGGGATCCTGCCCTTACTATCGCACGCCACACATGCCCACAACAGGGCGTTATGGTCTGGGGTGCCATCTCCTTTGATAGCCGGACCCCTTTGGTGGTCATTTCTGGCACACTTACAGCACAGCGGTACGTAGACGACATTCTACGACCGGTTGTGTTACCGTTCCTTTTGCGACACCCTGGACTTACGTTTCAACAAGACAATGCCCGGCCGCACACGGCACGTGTTGCTATGAATTGTCTTCAAGCTTGCCCAACACTTCCTTGGCAAGCTAGGTCTCCTGATCTCTCTCCCATAGAGCACATTTGGGACGCTATGGGAAGGCGATTGCAACCATCCCGGAATGTTGACGATTTAGCCCGACAGTTGGAGACAATTTGGCAAGAAATTCCGCAGGACACCATCCGGGATCTTTATCAGTCTATGCCACGCCGGGTGACAGCTTGCATCCAGGCCAGAGGTGGACCAACGCCTTATTGACTTCCTCCCTTTGTAACGGTCAAACTCTGCAATAAATCATTCAATTGTTCTGAAATTTTAATTATTTCTTTTTCTATGTATGTTCTTCACATCCACCAATTTTTATTGTAATAGGACAACTCCTCCTTGGTTTTTTGTTACAGAGTGTATTTTCTGAGAGCCTAAAGTACCCTTGGTCTCTAAACGGAAATGTTTGTTAACTAGAATATCGTTAAAGGAAGAGTTTGCTGTACTTTAAAATGCGTCCGATCCCTACATATATTTAATTATCTCTTAATATTACTACTTAAGTTTCCGAAAACAGTTTTTAACTATTTATTTTACAAGTACTCAGTTGTTTAGCATACATCTCGAGATACTCTGTATGTTTATTGAGTCACTAAACCCAACAAAGCTGAAACAAGCATAGTGCTTAAACTCCAAGGCCATATCGTATAAAATATAGGGTCTAAAGGATTTTTTTTTGTTAATAGCCGTGAAATGTACTCTGAGGATTGTGTCTTCTTATTTTCAAAACCATGCGTTGACATCGTTATTTAGTTTGCTTTGTAAAAAAAGTATTTACATCGGTGTTCAGCAAGAATTAATGTTGACATCTACTGCATGAATAAAACATCTGGCTTTTTTTTTTCAACTATAAGCGCTTGTCGGCAGAGAAGTACAAAAAAAATTGTATTTTTCTTTAGGGAGAGCAGGGTTAAGCATTCAACAGAAAAAAGCTGCAGAAAACTTCTGGAAGAACTTAGAGGATTTTTCTGCCTCAATAGGCCTTAGATTGGAAAGATATGCTCTGCATTGTGGCAGATTAAAACAAACCTAACTGATCGTATGCCACAACAAGTTTTTTTAGGCACCGATGGAGTGTTGGGGTCTTCTCAAGTCGAAAATTTCTTCCTTTTTTCACCAGATCCCCAGGGCATAGATTGCCCTGTAAACAGACAGATAGATAAATAAAATAAATAAACATACAAACAACCAATACATGATTACATCATAATATCTTTAAATGGAATAAAAGCAACTTTATTCTCATTGGAATTCAAATCGTAAACAAAGTCTAGACTATAAAGTCAAAACATAAATATTTCCAAATTTGAGAAAACTCGTGAAGTTTATTCCAGAAATTTTATGTAAAACATATTGAGACACTTCACACGTTGAATACAGGACTTTTTTTATATATGTCTGAAGAACAAACACAAACTTGCTGTAGCAGAACATTTGTTTTGAAGGGATTTCGGAACTATTTTACCAACAGCTAAAGCTCTAACTTACATGTCGACCAATCTTTGCAAAAAACTTTGCAACTATATATTTTTTGTTAATAAAGAACTATATTTTTCTATTTATTGAAATACTACAGTTGCAAGTTTAGCTCCGTGAAACAGTATTACTTCCTATTCATATCAAGGGAAAGTAATATTTAATATAAATTAATTGTAACTATTGTATGTCAAATTTGTCAAACTAAGAAAAGCCAATAGCTAGCTACTAAATTCATCTAATATGCAGGTGTAATCTGGCGATGCAAGGGGGGGGTATTTGCCCTAGTTTTTTCACAGAAGACACAAAATCGTACCTTTTCAAATAAAAGTTTTTTTGGCCCTCTAGTGTAGGCTATATTTAACCCCTAAATTACGCCTATGATGGTATGCGTTGTATTTTTAAGAATTGTACTTTAATGTCTTGATTTTAATTTGGTTGAATGTTAACTTTTAATTACATTGCATTATTTAGTAAAAATTTTCATTGCGTTATTTTATTATTAATATCAGGAATGCAGTGGGATTACTATAAATTAAATTCGAATGTTTACACCGATATCGCTACATATGAATAATAATGTGAACTTTTGACGAATATAAATGTTATTCGAAATGTGGATCTCTTTGAATGAAACAATTAAGCATGTAACTGCATTATTAACTATTTATATGTTATGCCCACTAATAAATATACTACATTTATTACATTTTTAGCGTGCATTCTTCGGTTAATAGAAAACAGTAAAAGAAGTAAATTAATGATTAAAATAAAAATTACATAACCTATTTTTTTTTTAAATCATGGACATCTTAACTTAAAAAATCTAAATCTGAAATAACGTAACACAGCTTAATCACGTTAATGTAAAAAAAAACGTGGTACTCAAATTGCTAATTGCTATTTTCTATTTTGTAAAATAAAAAACGTATTTTCAACCACAAATTCTAATTTCACTGCAAATTCTTTTTAGAAATCTAATAGCAAAAAATATACATAGTTAAGAATAGTAGATTTGATTTAAAACTGCTGTGATTTGTGAAAGAAAAACGGCATCTGAATCAAAAATAAAACTTCTAAAGTAAAATTCCTTCGTTCTTCACTCAGAAAATAAAAGAGGAACTAATTAAACTTAGACGTAAATATAAAAATACGTAGATGGTTATTTTATTTCATGTGCTGGTCTGACGGTTTCCTTTTATTCGTATTATTTCTTTTTCTTGCGGATTAGTTACCTACCTTTTATATTTATGATGTGTTAGTGATAAAACTCTATCCCTGTTACAACTATACTCACGTCAAAGCTTGGTACATGAGAAGGTGCCGAGCAGTACGATTCCGCCAGTGGGATACAGTTCGCCTTCTCTGTTAACAGAGTTAATAAAAGCTACATTTCGGACATAAAACATTAAAATAATGCTCAAATACATAAAACATAGGCATATTTGTGCAATTAAAATCTGGTATTTATTAAATTTAGGAAAAAGACTCATTATAACGAGTTATGACGTCATCCAAGGGACTGATCACTTAAGTACTTCTTTCACTTGGCGGAAAATTTGGCACCTAAAATTTTGGCCACCGCGTTTTCCTGCACTACAAAGTAGACGATAAACGGCCTAATAATGTTGAGGGTTATCTCATTTTTCGCCAATTTGCGAATGAATATTTATTGCACACACGTGAATAGGTCACCGTAGCCTTAACAGTGTTCCAGGTTAGCTTTGCCGCGAGTATAGAAGCGGCAATGTAATTTTTTCTGTATATGAAGCCAGTTATTAGGTATAATATAGGCTGAGAGAGAAGAATACGTCAAATGTTACCTAGCAACAGTATGAAGTGCGAGAAAGGAGAATTTTAAAAGACAATTTGTCACTCTCAACTTGAAAGTTGGATGATAGACGTGCATCAAAATTTGGATTATGTTTTACCAATGTTCCAATGGAATGAAACTACTGAAATATTTCGGTATAGTGAGTCTGGTGTCGATAGATAAACCTCAAGGTTTAGAGTGTTTTTAGAGGCCTGTAGTTGCGTGAAGGATTGAATTTACTATCGAGAAACGAATGTCAAAAAAGGAACATCGTTCGCGAAAACAGTAAAATTGATGTTTCAAACTTTTTGGGCGTATACTTCCTAAGACAGTTATATATCGTGGATAAGTTAAGTGCAAGGTACAAATATAATATGTAATTAAAATAGTGCGAGCCTATCAGCATGGTTGACTGTTTTGTGATTTCTATAAGCCCAGAATGCACCAACTGGTTTTTTCATGTTATGGTTAAATGCTAAGTGAACAAAAAGCATCAGCGGAAAGAGACAGGCAATTGTCACTGCGCGCATTATAAGTGAATGTGTATATAAACATTAAATTTTATGTGGAGTTAGAAAGTGGCTAATATGTATATCTGAAGTTTTAAAACTACCACTGATTCTATCTACAATTAAAAGTTAAAATTCAAAAGTTAAGGTTGTCACTGTGTGTACGAAATTAAGGTTCCTGTCGTGTATATATGGACTTAAGCTTGCTACTTTGTATACCTATTTAAACGTATTAAGCGCTAGATGTAACTTGATCTTTGTGTACAAGTTTTTAGATATTTTTTATTTATATATATTCTTTTAAAGAGCGGACTATAATTACATGCTTCGTATTGAAATATCTTACGGTATGTTGGCGTAGTCCTGTGCAGCTAATCTTCGTCTACTCACCAATTTGTCACGAACAGATAGCTTCTTTATGGGCTTATTGATTGTTGCCACTGGAGAAATCTGGCAGTCATGGAAATATAATATTTACAGTTCACTTAAATAAACTAAAATTACATCATTTTTACCAGCAAAAAATAGAAGATATCCGAAAGGACATATTCGCAATAACATGTTGAATTAAAATCCATTGAATCACTCTATGTTCTTTTCAATTTTTTAGAGTGGTGGAAGGGATCATTGGGGAGCATTCAAGTTGAATCCATGTATAGATGATCAACTGTGACATGGCAACAGAAGAAAAGTGATAAAATTTTAGATGCTACTTAGTAAAGCCATGGTATATAAATTACGATATTATGCCTTTCTCATAAAGAGTCAATTTCCTCGTAAGCATTTCTCAATGAAATTTGAAATCGGAGCCCACTATCTATGTCTTCTAAATTTGTGTTCCCTAATTATCAGAAGCATAAAAATAATTCAAAATTTGAGCTTACTGGTCCAGAAAATATATTTGTAAAAACTTATTATTCTTAACCATTTTTAATTTATTTAAATATTTACTTATTTGTTGTACTGCGACAAAATTTAGTCTCTTACGAATGTTTACGTCCAACATAATTGTATTCGTCTCCCTGTTTCAGATACCTGATGTTTGCTTCTGCAATGAATATTGCATGCAACCTTTAACCCGTAAACTGGTAATGTTCAAAATATAGATTTTCAAATTGAACGTTTAGTTATATAAATGGAAAAACATATCCTAACTGGCCATTACAGAACCAATAAACTCCTCACCAAAATATTTCATGAAATGATCAAAATTCTCCATCTAACTTTTCAAGAATTGACTATGAAATTTTGAAACTGTCCTTATATTTTCCCAATATACTAATATATATATATAATATATTTCAATATACTGAATATATATATGCAATATATTTCCAATATACTGAATATATATATGCAATATATTTCCAATATATTGAATATATATATATGCAATATATTTCTCCAATACTGAATATATATATGCAATATAGCCCAAGAATATATATGCAGTACTCAATATACTGAATAATATATATATGCAGCATATCATACAGTACTGAATATATGCAGTATTTCAATATGCTCGAATATACATATGAAAACTGACCATATATGACTGAATATATATACTGTATATTACATGCTTTCCAATATACTGAAAGAAAGAAATTCATTTCCACTTTAAAACAAATATCTACGTGATAATACAAATCTACTTCTTCATTTGTAATACGTCTAAATCCATTCCTTCTAAATTGATATATTAACTTTACTAGAAATTATTTTAAGCATTTAAAAATTAAAGCAAAATTCTGGGGAAATAGACAAAGCCAATTATGATGGAAACAAATATTAAAAAGATTACTATAAAAAATTAATTCTTGACGGGCTGGTTAATATAAAAATTCAAGTGATGGGAATGGTAAAATACTTTTAGATAAATGTTATTGTTCCAGATGATGACATTTTATTATAAGGTAAAATGTAGCAAATGAAAATGGGAAAAAGGGAAAATTTTTAAAAATTCATGAAATAAAAGGAAAAAAAAACATAATTTTCTCAAAATTAGGAAACCTAAGAAAAATAATTTCTTTGGCGGTTTTTTCCTCAGTGAAATTAACAGTTTTTTATCTAAAGATATTTTTCTAGTATAAATTTGGCAAATCAAATATCTCAATAAAACCAGTAAAATCAAATTACCCAAACCAGCAAAATAAACGGCAGTGTGCGAAAAACATACCAAATTACATATAAGAATATTAAATTAAAATCTCCTCAATGATACTTTTATTTACTAAACAATCATTAATAATTTAAGAAGAGTTAATTATAGCTTTCTATTAAGGTGTGAAGCTAGTGGTGAACCATAACCTGGTGGAGAAATATTGAGAAATTTGTTTTGTTTGTAAACATATCTAAATTTTCGAAAGATTAATTTGATTCCTAATTAAGGTATCCAGTAAAACTAATATTCCTACTCTTTTACAGCACAGGTTCCCATTGCAAATCGGAAAAATACATTACCATTTAATTGCATAATTGAAATCAAGCATTAAGTATAAAAGAAATTTAGCCTTTCTTACGAAAATAAATTTTTTAAGCCGCATCTAATGTATACATCATAGAGCTTTGCGGGTTATTCCGCAACGTCTGTTTATTAAAAACACTTAACGTTTCACTCAGTGCTATGCGGAACATCCTCAGAAATAATACCGACCAAGTTTCCCTCATCAAATTCTTTTTCACGACATCTCGGTTACGGCAAAAACTAGTGCATTGTGGACACGCTTATACATGGAACCTTGGCCATTAAAAACTGTCCACATTTTCAAGTAAACTTGATTGTATGTGTTCGTATATCGGGGTGGAAGATATTAGTCTTCTGTACAGCACCCTATGGAAAAGCGGCTGGCAATATGCCGTCTTTAGCTAGAAGTCAATCCTTGCAGATACCAATACGCTGAATGTAAGTACCAGTGATGAACATGGGAAAGAACAAAGCATGATAGGTTTACTATGCATGCTTAGACATACTAGTGTACAAGAATTACTATTATACGTTAGCTGTAACGAAAACGTAAATATAATGTCATGTATATAAGCACAATGCTTATATTATATAAGCACGCTAGATGAAGTTATATTGAAGGCCATACAAATTACACATTGCTATTAATTAAATATATTATATAAATTATTTATATTGTGTGTAATTCGTGTGTGTTACTTAAAATAATTGTGCCTAAGGCTCTTGCACGTTGTTTTTAAAAAAGGACGGCTTTTTGGATGAAAATGGGAGGGGGCAATTTGGACGGAAATTTTTTCCCTCATAAGGAATCTGAAGTAATTCTGTTCAAATGAGGGTTTTGACCATAACCCACCTTGTGCACAGCCTTGTTTTTCCATGCCATAATTTGAACACCTTGTCAGTGAATTATTGTCTTCAAAGCTTGTTGTTCTTACGAGAGTGATAGTTCATTGTCACGTTTTGTTTTATAGTCCGTTCGCAGAAAATTAACCACTGGTCCCGGTAGAATTCACCGGATTTGACGTCACAAAGGGGTTGGTTCATTGCAGTAGAGGAAAGGGCGTCATTTCATAACTGGTTTTTTGCGCACGTTTATCTGCGCGAAAAACCAGTTAAAAAATGACACCCTTCCCTCTACTGTAATGAATCAACCCGTTTGTGACGTCAGCTCCCGTGAATTCTAACAGGACTAGTTGTCAATTTTCCGCGAACACGACTATACTCGTGAGTCTTTCCTGTTCTGCAAACGATGTTTGTAACTGTTTCTAAATGGAGAAATTACCCTTAACTTTTTTTTTGTCTGAAGAAATTTTTAAAATCTAGTCTTTTCTTGGGCACACTTTGAACGAAGAAAAAATTGATTTGAAATTTAAATAGGTTTAGCAACATATGAATTATTCATATAGGAGATGGAATCTTGACTTATTTTGAAGAGTTCGCCTGACATCATTCTGCATTTGTAAGTAAAAACAACATTATAAGCGTAAGCAAGGCTGCAAAATTTATTTTAAACGAAGTTTTGACAGATTTCGGCCGTTTTTCGTCAGAAATAACAAAAAGGAATGTAAAACAATTGGAGATGCTGTTATTGCATGACAATTGTGTTGACAGTTGTAGCTGGATAATCAAAGTGAAAATTTTATTAGACGCTTTCAAGCTTGACTGAAAGGGGGAGTAGATTTTGATTCATTGACAGTGATAATAAAAGTCTTATTGATATGTAATGCTTCCAAATAATAAATAATTCTACATGCTGATGAATACACAAAACCTCACGTGCTCACACACGTCTGCTTCCTATATTTCGCTAATTAAAAAAATTTAATTCAAATTATTAAACGTACTAATTTAATTTTTGAATTATTTTTTCGAAGATATTTTGTGTATTCATGTTACTAGTTTTTTATCTTAATAATATTAATTTTGAATCTTAATTCTACCAGTTTTGAATCTTAATTGTACTCGTTTTGTATCTTCAAGGTATTATTTTTGTATCTTTAGGTTACTAGTTTTGTATTTTAACGTAATAAATTTATCTTAACTGTACTATTTTTGTATTTAATGGTACCAGTTTTTTGTTTCAATGAAGCTAGTTTTCTATCTTAATAGTACTAGTTTTGCATCATAATTTTACTAGTTTTGCATCTTAATGGTACTAGTTTCGTACCTTAACGTTACTAGTTTTATCTCTTAATGGTATTAGTTTTGCACTTTAACGTTACTATTTTTGTATTTAATGGCAATGGTTTCGTATCTTAATGGTACTAGTTTTGTATTTTAATTGTACTAGTTAAATTTGCATTATTTAGCTAGCCGTGATCATTGTTTTTGAATTTACTGTGCTGGACTTTATTTTCATTACGCTCAATTGCAAACTGACGTATTATGGTTTGAAGACTTATTAAGCCGCAAGTCCTATCTCAGTAGGCAAATTAGTGTGCTCTAGATACGTAACAACATAAGCAAACATACTCTAAAAGTTACGATGAATTCTAAAACGCAATCAACGTAAAATATCCATTGAAACTTAAGAAACGCTCTTAAATAATTTGTCTCTAAACGAACTATTCTTCTTCTATCAAACCGTAGCTTTGACTTCTTGCAATGACACCACTCTTGGAAAGAATGCAAGAATTATTACGTCGTATAATAAACTATTTTTGCGCACATACCTTTTTAACGTACCTTTATTTATAAACCGGGACCATGGTATCATTTTTATCCATCAGTGAGTATTGTATAAATTCAGGTCACAGAGCTGCAAGCGTCTGAAATACCATTATTTTCGAGCAAAAGAATTATTCCAAGCCGTTAATCCAAAAGCTATTCGTTTCTAGCTCCTGGAATCGACTGTGACTGGTCTTTGAAAGGAAAGATTGCCCCACATATCAAGAACGAAAAAGGACAGGAACTGTTTCCAAGCAATTCAATATTTCTTTGCCGCTTTCCCATATCTCTACGACACAGCCCCCTCTCGTGACAGCTAAATGTCCGAATAAAGGCATAAGTAAAGCAATATCTTGAGCTTTGGTATTCTAATACTGCTGTCAGGAGAATGCAATGACATGAATGGAAATTATCCAGCTTCCACAAATGGTATTAGCTTATATTTTTTGTTTTCCTACCTTTTTTTTGACGTAAACGTTATATTCATATTTTAGAAAAAAAATATTTTCAGGTAATAGTGTTTTTTTTCTTCTTTTGATAAAAATATTTCTAAGCGAGTGAAACTACATGGACCTTCAGTCTGATATTTTTCGCGACAATGAATTGTTTCTGTAATATGGCGCAAACGCAGAATGATGCCAATATCAAACGGATTCATATTTTAATAAGTTTTCGAGGGTTTCGACTTACCTCACATAGGGAAAAAAACCATAGAACACAGATTAACAGAAAGGAGAGCAAGAATTTTGTTTTGTTTGTTTGGATTTTTTATGGCGCAAGAACCATACTGTGCTATACTGCGCTTTGGGCTATACTGCGCTTTGGGCTATACTGCGCCGAAATGATTCTGTACTGGCGAAAAGCAAGCACAGTTTTTCTATGCGGTTTCCAAACGCGCAATCTTCATAATACATTCCAAAATAGTGAAAAGATATAGATGATTGGCTTAGATAGCAATGGCATAGTAAGAGTGCCTAATTTTCTAATAATTCAAATTTCGCATTTAGTACGTTTCAACCGTATTTAGTAGGTTTTTATTAGAAATTAGTACGTTACCCCAGGGTACATGATATTTATTTATGTCACAAGGAGTGTGGGCATCACTAATATGAATAAATCAATATGAATTAATAAATATAAATATATAATTAATATGAATAAATAAATATAAATATATAATTATATGAATAAATAAATATAAATATATAATCAATATGAATAAATAAATATAAATATATATAATTAATATGAATAAATAAATATAAATATATAATTAATATGAATAAATAAATATAAATATATAATTAATATGAATAAATAAATATAAATGAATCACACTAAATTATGTAAAAGTAGCATTTTTTATAGAAGCCATTAGCACTTGGAACACTCACAGTTTTCGCTTGACAACTGTGCAATTTTCGTTAGAAATGATGAAATATAAAATCACGAAAGTGTTCGATGTGTGCATTATACTAATTATAATATAATAATGATATATATTATATTATATAATATAATAATGATATATATTATATTATATAA
>QLNU02015270.1:23700485-23742251 GCA_006491805.2 Dysdera silvatica
CTCTATTCACCCACTTAATGCGAGTGGGCCACGATAGCATGTGGTGGAAGACATATTAATTTATACTAGAGTAAACGTCTGTGTCAAGTCTCGTTATTGTGGGAGTTATAGAAACATTTAAGAACGCCAGTTTTAACTATTTCCTTCTGTAATAATGAACAAAAAGAGTCAATGGATTTGAAAATGTTCTCGGTCCATTTAGGCTTTACATTTCCATCCGACAAATTTTGATTAAGGTGTTTTCATTTATCGATTCACTTTCCGTGTTATTTGCAATCCCTTCAATCAACAAAATTATATCTCAGAATTAAAAATTGCCATTTTCAATCCCTACAACTGCGGTATCTATTTTATCCAGCGTGAATGCAGCCTGACTTATATTGGAACCGAGCTTAATTATAAAAAAAAAACTAGCTCAAAAGACTCAACAAACCGAAAAAACGTGCGGTGCTTAAAAGTAAATTCACATAAATAAAGACTTTGCCCTTCACTATACATATCCGACACTTTTGACTTAATGTATCAGCTCGTTGGCAGCAATTCAAGAGTAAAATTTTTTTTTGACAATCAATTTCTCCCCCTCTCTAAGGAACTAAGAACTGATGGTCCTGACATTTGGAAATAATTATTTCCTTTCCAACTTCTCAGATCAATGCCACTCGTGGGCGGATTTAGAAAATATTTTCCGTAGTGAAGAAAAAAAAAAAAATAAATGAAGTTGGAAACCAATGTAAAGACCGATAATAAGTGTAAATTTATTATCCTGGGTAGCTAGTGTTCCTCCCCTGGATGATAATTGAATTTCCTTGGTGTCACTTAAATTTTAACATACCACTTAAAATTACGTTGTGCTATTTAAATTTGTGTTACTTTCACCACCGTTATTTCTTGAACTGTTTAACCTTTAAAACGAGTTACTGGTTTAATCTAAGAAAAAATAATTCTTAATTTCTGCTAATCTATTTTACGAAACAATGTCCGCAAGCCAAGAAACTGTTTCATTTGATGAATTATTTTACTGAAACTTTGATAAGCGGGTTAACATACAAAATTAATGACGATAATACACTTGATGTTTGTTTAAATGAAATGAAGTACTGTGTAATACAAGGTAATGAAATGAATGATGAGGAATGGGATGAACAAACTAATTTGCCGTCACGCGTAACTTACACATTAGAAGACATGAAAAGAATTTCCATGGAGTGGGTCAGGAAAACTACGTTCCTTGAAAAGCATACAGCATCGCTTTAAAAACAACACACTTTCACATAGACAAATTTATCACTTTCGGGATTATGTTGCTTCCCAGGGTACAAGATGTGAAAAACTGTTACGGATGAAAGACGAAGTATTTGAGAAGTTTAAAAATGCCCGGGAATATGCTTTATTAACAGTTCACGATTCCGATTTAAAGTTATGGTTTCTGAGCATTGCAATGAGAGAAAATCTCACAAACTTTAGCGCAAGTGATGCTTTTCTATTAAAATTTTAATAAAAGAGCGTGGCATAACAAGTAGAAGAGTCACCAAATTCGTTATGCCTGTACGTACTATGCACACAACGGCTTTGGAAGATAGAGCTATAGAATTCGTCAACATAGTTACAGATGCAATGAGCAACTATCCTTTTGATGAGGTTTTAAACACTGACCACAGCGGATTCACTAAAGAACGGGCATCTACGCGCACTCTGTCGATTAATGGGGAAAAGCACACTCCAAGTACCATTCAATCTTCTCACGCCATATCCCATTCCGTAATAATCCGACCTATCATTTCTGCTACTGGACAATTATTGCGACAATTTCTGCTCATCCATCAGGAACCAAAGGGTGTATTCGATCCACGGGTACAGGAAAAGTTATTTAATCTCCTAATGTTATTCTGGAATGTTCCAAAAGTGGCAAATCCTCTACCGAAATACATAAGATGTTCCTCAGCGAAGTACTCAAACCGAACGTAACATCAAAAGTTCTATTAATTATGGATTCGTGGACAGGTCAAATGGACGAAAATATATTGGATTGCAGTTAGTCAAGCCAGTCTTTCAGAGCAATCGAAATTGATGATTACACCACCTGGAGGGATAGCACTCATACAGCCATACTACGTATATTTTTTTCTTCAATGGAAATATTTCGCTAAACGCTTAACACGGTTTTGCCTTTTGCATTATTATGATCACGTCAGCTTATCAGAAACGAATAACATCACAAAACTGCATTCACTCATTAATAATCAGCTGTTTTTCCCCAAAATTCCGAGAGAAATCATATCCGAGATAATCATATACAAAAACTCCATGTTCATAATTCAAATCAGTTTCATATGTCAATATTGCAGCGGTAAATAATTTTAATTGATTTTGGAAAGTGCCTCTAAAATTATTTGCAAAGGAACCTCAGCTTTTCCGATGCGCCAGGACTTCACTTCTACAAGACGTAGAAAGCTAAACTTCTAACATGAATAAAAGTAACTCACAGTAAAATTTTGGCGCTTAATGCTTGCTCAGCACGCCAAAACACTGTTTTCACCTGTCATGCAGCGAAGCATCATTGTAGGGTGAGCTCTATTTTCAGTGGGCCGTAGCTCGACCCCCAGGTCGATTGGGCCAAATTTGATTTTGGATCTTTCATTTACTCGGTCATATTGGCCTATAAACCGAAATTCAGAAAAATCGAGCTCTGACAGTTCGCGAGGTTCCCTTATGAGTAGGTCAAGACACTCTGAAGAAGGAAGATGTCTTTTCAAAAATAAAAACTCTAGATTGAGATAAAAAAACCGCGTTTGTCAAAAATATTATTTATTCACCAGCAATAATGTCCACATTTACACAGCGGCAGATTTACCAATAGGCTGAAATCCACGGCGACAAATTTTCGACAAAAATTTTGCCTTCGAGCAGCTTGCAAAGGCGGAGCTGAATTTTTCTTATGTCCAATTGAATTAGTAATTCTGAATTGCTATTTTCAGAGGCGTAACTGAGCGATATATTTTTGACGCATTTTCCTATAAGAATTATTACCCATAATAAATAAAGGGAGACACGGTTTCGGATAATTGAAGATTCAGTTTTCTGTTTAAATGTGCAAGTAACTACAACATTTACCCAAAAATACAGTTGATTTAATAGTATACCGTTGTATTAACTGCTTTGGAAATTATCCGATATCTACCACTTGTGTTGCTTTCTCCCTTAAGTCCAGTGTACATTAAAAAGTAAATAATTTTTTGGCAAAAACATTGACCAAATGTCAAAAAAAAAAGCAGCACCAGCAGAAAAGGTTGTGCGGTTTAGTATTCCAGTGCACATATAAATTAAATAAGATATATAATACAGATAACGTTATCATAATCAAACATTAATTAAAATATCAAATTATATATAATATAAAGTACAATAAATAGTTTAATAGCGACACACTGCACTGATCAATAGAAATAAATGCAAAACAATTTTTATGGTGCAGTTCGATAAAATCATTAACACGATAACACTGCTGATAGCTATTTCGATAGCGTTAACCAGCTACCGTCGTCAGAGCGAATGGCGGCTTCTGTTTATGTCCGTGCTGTTGGTCGGTGTTGCCATCACGTCGGTTGGGAACTTGATTGGGCGGGGGAGTAAAGCGTATTTGTGGAGACGTCTTCAGCCGTGAGACACAAAAGATTTTTCCAAGTGGGTGAGATAGAGTTACTAAGGAGTTGATCATTAACTGAAACGTTGATGTTTGATAGAATGTGAAATACCTCAAAGAAACTGAGATCAATTGTTGAGTTGACTTTTTTAATAATATGTGCATTAGAGAATAAGAACTTGTGTTCGAATTCCCATGAGTGTTTTGCCAGAGCAGATTTATGAAATTCTTGCTTTCTTACATAATTCTCACGTTCTTTTAATCTAATGCTCAGTGCTATTCGTGTTTGACCGATATAAATTTGGCCACACTGGCACGGAATGGAATATATGCCGCAGCTGTCAGAATCCGGGATGTTATCCTTAAGATGAGAAAAGCCTATTTTGTTGATCGGAGTGAAGGTAACGCGAAAGTTGAATTTGTGCAGGACAGCAGCGATCCTAGTAGAAATTTTCGGAACATAAGGAATGCAGACAATGTTCGTAGGAGCTGAAGAATCACTGGAGAGAGAAGAGGCCGGTTTAGGTTTAGTGAGTTCTTTAAAAATATGATCAATAATTGTTGGATTGTAGCCACGGTATGAGGCAATTTGTCGAATGTAGCTGATTTCCTTAGTCAATGCTTCACTTGTAGAAGAGAATTTGATGGCACGAGACACCAACCAATAAAACGAGCTCATTTTCTGGCTTTGTGGATGAGCCGATAGAGCGTGAGGAAGAAGACTAACTGAATTGGGTTTTCGGTAGACACTGGTTTGGACGCTAGTAGGTGTTCTATGAACTAAAACGTCGAGGAAAGGCAGTGTACAGTCCTTTTCTTCTTCGAAAGTAAATTGGATGTTAAGATCAATGGTGTTTAGGAGGTTGATGATCTGTGAAGGATTCATATTGCTAGAAATTAGAGTGAAAGTATCATCCACATATCTTATACTATAATTTTGCCTGCGTTTAATTACAGCTCAAACTAGAGCTTGTGTAATTTTGGAGAAAAAGAGACGCTTTCCCCATCCTGGATTCGAACCAGGGTCCCTCCGTTTAGCCCGGAGTGTCTTGGACCGCTAGACGAATGAGGACAGGTAATAACGCTCTCTTTCTCCGTATGTAAAGGTGTTAAGGTATTATTACCCTCCGCAGGGATAACACAATTGCCAAATATGGTCAACACAAGAAAGCCTCCGGGGCGAGATTTTTGTGAGTTTTTCGTGGAACGTTCCCCACGAAAACTCTAAGTCACACAACCCTACCGGAAGAAACTATATACTATAGCATCATATCTTGTCCAGAATTTGAATGGGATGAGAGACAGAATTTTATCTTCTATATAGTGCATGAATATATCACATAGGATTGGCGAAAGTGGATTTCCCATTGCAAGATCACTGGTTTGTTTGTATAAGTTATTTTCAAACAAGAAACAAGTTTGGTTGATACATAGTTTGGTAAGGAGAATCAGTTCGTTAATTTCATGATCTGTATAATGGAACTCCTTCAATCTCCGAGTAAGTGAATCAAGTGAGCTTTGGATGGGTACGTTTGTAAATAGACTCTTCACATCAAATGAGACCATTTTGAAGGAATTAGGATCGAGTAGCTTCAATTTTTCAATGAAATTGGAAGAGTTTTTGACTGTAAAAATATTATTAGTTAGTAGAGGTGAAAATTTCCGGACAAGATATTTGGACAGTGGATGGGTGGCTGTACCAATATTTGAAACAATTGGTCGGAATGGCATTCCCGGTTTATGGACCTTTGGCAGGGCATAAAGTCGGGCAACATTAGCAATTGACGGTACAATTAACTTTTTAATTTTCTCATCTATGAAGAAACAGTCCCGAACCGTTTTCTTGACATTGGAAAGGTGAGCAGTGGAAGGGTTTTTCTTTACCATTGTATATGGGCCATCCTGGATAAGTTGGTTCACCCCATCCGAATATTGCTTCTTATCTATTACAACGACTTGACCACCTTTATCAGCCCTAGTTATAATGAGGTCTTCGTTCATGAGTAGATTTTTCACTTCCCGAGCATCAGCAGCAGAAATATTAGGCAAAGGCTGACCATTATTCGAGGATAATGTTTCTGCAATGCAATGGCGAAGAAATTCTTTTTGACCAAAATGTAATTTACTAAATTTTAATGTTCTTTCGATAGGCGCTATGAAGTTGGTATGATGTATTGGACGGGCTATTGCAAAATTTGAGTTTAAGGAAAGTAAGTTGAGTTGATGCTCCGAAAGTGAAGTACTGGAGAGGTTCAGAACCGCATCTCTGACGACGGTAGCTGGTTAACGCTATCGAAATAGCTATCAGCAGTATTATCGTATTGATAATGTTATCTAACTGCACCACTAAAATTGTGTTGCTTTTATTTCTATTGATTAGTGCAGTGTGTCGCTATTAAACTAAAAGTATTAAAGTTTTTGGTTTCAAAATTGCACAAAAATATATTTAACTATAATGAATTTAATTACCGTATATATTAATTTATATTCATAGCCACACTAAATATATATATTATTTTTTTAGCTTCTAATTAAAACCTTGTAGAAAACCTGTATATATTCGGTTTAATGGTGACACACTGCACTAATTAATAGATTTGTGTGATTTTTGCTTCTACTGTATGTAATATGGAAAACAAAATAATTTAATTAATTTTAATGAAAACAAACGTAATAAATAATATTTATTGTATTATGATAATAACTTCAAGCAGTACCCAATTAAGAGTTTTATGGGGCCCTGGATTGAAAAAATAGAATGGGGCCCCCTGAAAAATATGGCTATTGTGATATTTAATTAATAGATTCGAGTTCTGGTTTTTTAACGTTCATTATCTTCAATATTCAGGTTTAGCAGTAATAAAAATTCATCGGACATTTGTAAATAAACAAGATTCAAATTATTCCTTAAATTTAATAACACAAGGCTCCTTCAAGATCCCCGTAGAGTGCTAACATGGCGGAGCATTAAGTCAGGATTTATTTGGATTATATGCAGCAATGAAGAATTATTCAAAGTTCTTGGGAGGGGGCAAGCATATATTTTATAAATTTACACATCACAATATAAGTAAAATTCCAAATTATTTCAATTTAATGGGGAGGGCGAACCTCAGGCGCCTCAAGCCCATATAACTTTACAACTATGTAATATTTATAATTTATGTTGTATTTATTATATTTATTTATATATATTTATTTATATATTTATTCATATATATTTATTCATATATTTATTCATATATTTTATATATTTATTTATTATTTAGCTATATTGTAAATGTATGCTCTGGGTAAGCGTAAACAACTGACTTTTTGCTAATACCTTTTGTGACACTCTTTTGAATATTCCCTCGTCTATTTTAACAATGACCATGTTCAACAAACCCAGTCGTCAATGACGATTAGGTTTTTGCAGTTGGCAAGAAGGAAATTAATTCCCACTTGGTTCCAATCTTTCGTTTTTCAGGCAGATGAGAACATTTCTTTTCTAGCGAATTCTATTCGTCACTATATGCCGAGCTCTGGTAATGAGTTTTTAGTCAACAAAGTTAATGCTATCCCACATTGCCATGTAGTGCGAAAGTGATGCCTTATCACTGAATTGTATTTTGTCTTCAAGGTGATATCGGTCAACACAATTAACAATTAAAATATCGAAAACAACCACCAGACTTTTGTAAGCAAAATCATTTTGAATTTGGTGGTCTCGTGATGGCAGATCATTTATTTGAAAACGCTAAAGAATATATAAGAATTGTATAGTGGAAGTATTGGAATTTTATTGAAGTTTTAACACCCATGTACCATGACTTAAACTATGGCCCACTGAACCCTCATTATAAATCTTAATGGGTGTAAAAGAAAAATAAAAAGTCATCATAACGGGCTGGTGTCCAACCAGCAACCTCTTGGTTACAAAACCCAGCATCATTCACATAGACCACCCAGACCCAAGAGAGGATCCGAAGGGGGCGATCGTACCTTCTTGAGCAGGGATTAAATCATGGAAAATGAAATGAAAACTATCGAATACTAGGCTAAAAAGTGGAAACGAAAACAAATTGCTCCTTTAAAAGTTTTGTGCATAAACCCGTGTCCAGATTTAGGTAACGATATTTTACTTTCGTATTGATATTCTCCATTTTTTAAGGTATTATTTCTCTTCCCAGGGACCGAAGTGGGATTTTTGCTATCCTTCCTGCAAATGTTACACATATATATATATTTTTTTGCTGCATAGTAGTTATTCTTTGCTTGCTATTAAACCATTTCGACGGTTTTGTGAAGTTTATGTATTCCTTTTCATAATAACAGGAAAATAAAACACGTTTACAAATATGTAAATCAGCGACAACGTGTCACACTATAATAATAAAACAGATGGTAGCCTACATTCCAAATTTGAGAAAGCACCGAATTTCAATTAGAAGTTAGCGGAGGAGAAAAATGTACTCATGTAAAATATTCGTAGCAAAAACCAAGTGTACAAAGCATTCAAATAAATTATCAAATACAGTTGAACTTGGTAAAGCGACCACCTGAATAAAATGACGACTTTTTATAAGTGAGTACTGGTAGGGACATAATCATGCCTGTACTGAAGCCTGCTTGCATAGTGACCACCTGTCTATGGAGACCACTGTAAAACAGTTCCAAAGATCGTCACTTTAGGGAAGTTCTACTGTATATTACCTTTAACATATAGGTAAAAAAATTCGACATTTCGATACAATTACTGAAATAAAATTCAACTCTTATTTCTTGTCTTTTTCCCATCCATCAGGATTTATTCTTCTTTTAATGTAATTTCCTCTTTTGAATACCTGAGATTCAGCTCCTAGTTCACTGGAATCATGACAATTTAAAGTGGAGTGAACAACGAAGAAGGCTTGCAATCAATATTTAATATCCTCCTTTTTTTCGATCGTAAAAGCAGAAATAAAAATTTCGAGCGGTCGCTAAGAAGGAAATTGCTTCGTACCAGCGTTGAAGGATATCTCAGACACCGGATTAGCGAAGGAAAAGAGGAAAAAAATTCGTTACTAGGGCAGCGAGCTTAGAAAAACCTCATCCCTCGAAGAACAAATTTTCTTTCTCTTTTCAGCTCTGTCTTTTGTGCTCTTATTGATTACCGGAAAATTTTCTTACAAAAGATCTGCATTTTTCACAACTTATTCTCCGGCTTTTGTTATCTTCATTTTTTTGGCAATCTACTAGTCATGCTTGCATTCTGACACTAGTTTTTCATCCACATTTCGGGAGCTTTAATAATGGCTTAAAATAAATAATTGGGTTTGAAGAATCTAAGAGAATATCTGTTGCTATTTTTATATCCAGAATTTTTTGCCATACCATTTTTTGCTCTTGAAACTCTTTTAAATTAGTTTGCAGTCTATGCCCAAAATACTAAGGAACAAGTTGAAATGTTTCAAATTATTTTGCTCCCAATTCCTCATATAGTCATATTACTAATTCTGAACTTTAATATTTTTAGATATTTCCTTCTAGTGTAATTTAATATTTAATAAATTAATATCCGATAAATAATTGTTTTCTCCAAGCATATAGTTAATTATTTCTGCAAATTTATGAATTTAGAAAATCTTATAATTTCTTACAGTCCTGAATTTACAAATAACGTATTAAGTCATTCGTTATATGCACTAGATGCGTTACACCATTTTCACAATTGGAATTATGAAGCGCCATCTGGCACGCTTAAAAAATAATTTCATAACTTATTTAAAAACATGTTTAAACTTACAAAACTTTTATATATTATGATAATTAAATCAGCTACTTGAATTTTGTAGTATCATTCAAGCTACCATTTTTATTATTATTTCAGCAAAAAATATGTTGTAACATAGTCCATCGTTAGCATTATGAAACATCGACATCAATCACCATATTAAACTATGTTATTCTTTTATTCCTGGTTCTTCAATGGTGTGTTGACACTTATTCTGTTTATGACACATGTTAAATCGTTTGTTATAAAAACAGGGAATCAATCTCAGTGGCGTAACAACTCATGTTGTGCTCAAATTGTTACGGGTAGGGGCTGAAGTGGCTTTAAAGAAGATTATATGATGCGGCTCTTGAAAAAATAATGTGTTTTTTTGTATCAAATCGGGGCTTGACTCCTTCTGAGCGCTCCTACACTGTGCCTCTGCAACAGATCTCCATTTTCGTTCAGAGTTCTGTTATTTAAATTGTACAATTATACCTACAACATAATTATTTTTGTACGATTTTAAAATTTTATGTAATAAATTGTTTAAAATAACCTTGAAAATATTTTCGTCTCTAAGTATTCTCATGGAAACACTTGAATGTTTCTTAGTAGATTTTAATTTTGCTTTGGAAACCATCACCACATGCGTAGACACAGGAAATGAGACACAAGATAGCAATGGAATCATTTTATTTTAGGATGAATTGTAAGTAGCAAAGTAAATAACATGCAAACATCCTAATACTAGTGAGAGTTCTTCTTTAGTCTTTGCTAAGTAGGAAACCAATATGCAGAAATACTGAAACTCAGTCGAAACGTGGAACATAAGAAAAGTAATTGCACTGAAATGACGATCACAAATCATGAACTATTACAGATTCGAAACAAATTCATACAATTTTAAAATCGAGCAAATAAAATAACATATCTGCAGATATTCCGCTTAATTTAAAAATATTTGAAACAATCCATAAACTGTAAAAGCAGTTGTATACGTTTCTAAATAGATATATGCTTGCGTTTTATAATTTAAAACTTTACTCTCGAAATTGATGCTTTAGCAGCGCTTTGACTACACTATCTACATTTTATTCGAAGCTTTAAGGCGCAAATAATTTACTTTTATCAGCGATACGTCTAACCTAATCATGCAAGGCATTTGCAATACTTTGACATGGTTATACCATATTTTATACGTAATTATTAACCTACGCATTCGAGATAATTTCCAAAATGTTTTAAATGTTATATGCTCTGTTAGTCAGCACTATAATATTTGAGGAATATATGATTATAAGTATTTGACTTGTCACCAAAATCAATTTTAACGAATAAAATATTACAAATATCTAAATAATTCTGACGTAATTCAGTAGCTAAATATTTTCTTAGAATAGAGGTTATATATTTTTCATTTGATTACTATTATAACCAACATCTCTGAAATCAATGACATTGACTCATTTGACTGTTACAATAATAAACAAAATTTGTGAAAGAAATGTAAAAAGTGTAGTCTTCTTTGTCTCCAAAACATCAGTTCGTTCTTTTTATATTTTCACTTGATTATCTATCCACAAACACATGGCCTTCAACTCGAGAGTTTTTGTTCATCCAAATCTATGAGCACTCTTCCATATTCATGAAAATAACGAGCATTACACACCATTCATTACTTACCTAATGAAGCAAAATATCCCTAGTTTAATATAGGTTCCCCCTCATCGAGGGAATCTATTATCGACCACTAGTTTGTGAACAGATAATTATAATAAATAAGTAAACACGGTTGATTTCCGAATGAGTTATTATAATAATTTTATAAAGCAGAGAAATATTATATATACATATGTGCCCTTTTCTTATTGCTTTAGCATCCACCTGACAGCACACTTGTATATGCAAAACTCATTGCAAATATTTCATATCTATATTTAAGAAGAACTTATTCATTGTGAAAGAATTTGGTTTCCAAAATTTAAAATACAAATACTGTTAAAAAAAGTCAAATGAAGTTTCGGTTTGTATGCTAAATGTTTTTCGCTATACCGATAAAAACGTTCACGTAAAGGTAGAGGAAAATGTATGAATAAATATGACGTCACCCGTGGAAGATACAGGGTTACATTCGCATTGTTTGGCACCATATGAATTCAAGAAACAGAAGGAAGGGAATTGTCATACTAGTATATTCTGCTGGTGTGATTTCCTAGATGTCCACCAGTGAAACTTACGCGATTGCTTGCTTGCATCTTGCAGATGTCGTTGTTTCAGTTCCTTAATTTTGAGAAAAAATTCTGTGGCTGCATCTCTTCTACAGTAGTTTAACTTCAAGTAGTCCGGAAGCTCGATACTAATATCACTCCCGTATCTTTATTAAAGAATGATATCTCTAATTTTTCGTGGAATACTTTAACCATAAAACTTCCATTTACTCATCCGAAGTTGCAAGATTGGCGCCTATGTCGCCATTTTCTAAAGCTATGCAAGGCTTTATGCGATTCATGGTTTGGTTTATATGTGGAAAAAGTGCTTTTCTTTCATTGAAGAGAAATTGCAATTTTTCCCCATGCTAGTTGTCAATAATCTGGATATCTGTTTGTGAACTGATGGAAGTTGTGTCAAATAATTTCCATTTGCAAGTTCACGTTGCAGTTTCCACATTATTGATTACGGCTGTATTGTAATTTTGGAATTCTCTTTTGTTCTATGTCCAAGTTTGTCAACTTGTATTCGATTTCAAATTTAAGATTGGAATGTATAAGATCACTAGATGATTGATTATATTATTAATCTAGGTATTAAGTTGTTTATATGTACTGTTTATGAATGAAGTTTTCTTTGAATGAGCTATATTATTTCTTTGTGTGTGTGTGTGTGTGTGTGTGTGAAGTAAAACATTTCCTAGATACTGATAACTATCAATTAAAAATTGTATCTCATAGTCGTTTCTACATCTAGTATCATATTGCAATGTTTTACTTCAAATTTACAATGGGAGGATGTTTCTTGAATATAGTTCCCACCTTTGTTCACTGTTGTCTAAATATCTCTTATTATATCTTTTCTGGCGATATGTTCCTTGCGTTGTTTCGAGAAACTGGATTCATGAATTCACTTAAAAAACATTACTTTAATTATTTAGGACGCTCTATCGAAACCTAAATTATTAATATAGGAGAAAAACTTAGTAGCGTTTTGCAATTTTATTCTACAAAAGGGAAGATCTAGAAAATGATTGAAACACTTAAACATATTCAATTCTTTAAAGCTAAATTATAACAAATACATGAATCCTGATTTATAAGTGAATTTTCGAATTTATTTGTGTTGTACTACAGCTGTTCTAAAAATATTGATAAGCGGAACGAATGAAGTTCTGCAGCATTGTCCTACGGTTGTTTTAATAACAAGGGCTCCAGATTTTGGTTTTCATGAAGTGTACTCAACTTGGCGATACAGTACTTCAATTAGCTTCTAAAGAAGATAAACCATTGGCAGTGACAAAGTCCAAGTCGCTATTATTGGACCATTGCATATGTGAAGCATGGCCTAAAGGGTAGAGCGTCCATGCGTCACGAAGCCAAACATGAACAAATGGGGAAATCAATACGGCAAGGAGAGGTGAGGGAATGCCATTGTCCGTCATTGAACTTAGCGTTGCAAGTTCTCCGGTTTAATTCCAGTTCGATATAATATAAGTTCTAAATTCTTATACAATGGAAACAACTGCGAATATGAAAATTGATGAGCATTATTTTAAGTTAACTTAAAACCAATATGGAGCCGATCAAATTCTCGGCATCAGTTAATTTGTGACAAGAAGTATTGTGAAAAAATTCTGCTTAATAATGATTTATTTCATTTTTTCTAGAATCATACATTTTATAGCGATTATAACGATATAGGTATTTCATAATACCGTATAGATAGTCACTAACGTCGTATTTTCATTACTATCCCAATATCTAACTTTATGCTCGTAAAGCTTAGTTAGAGGGAAGTTCGTTTGGTTTTTTATGAGAAGCAAATCGCATTTTTTAAATACTCCTTTTCTGTATATCTAAGTATTTTATTTTAATTATGAATTCAAAATTTCAGCTATCAGCATTTATATGTACTGACATGGTGTCTCAGTTATTTGTAAGTGGTTTCTTGTTACTGTTTCCGGGACGATCAACAAGTCTACATTGTAACCATCATGTCCGACAGGTAAAACGGTGAATTCGTTCAAATATATGCATATCGACGTTTTTACCTCCGAGAAAACTAGATTTAGCTGCTCTATGTAAGCAATTAGCATTTAATATCTAGACAATGATTATAAAGTTTCTTTAAAGCGCGTAAATTGCATTTTATATAATAAGCATGTGCTTTCTTCAATGATCAACGATTTATATGCTTTGCGATTCCTCAATTTTTTATGCTATTGAGGTCCTCATGCGTCCATCATGCCCCATTACGTTCGTAATATGCGGCAGCATTTTTTTAATTCATCACAACAATATATATTTATATATTTTTTTTTAAATTTATAGGGCCGAAGACGTAATTTTGAATTTTCTTTAGAATTTAGAATTTTTAAATTTTTGACGAGGGTTTTACCACGAGGCACACACAAAAGTGTCATTTTGGTGATTATATGGGTAAAAATATTGGCGTTAAAATTTAACGTAAGTTTGATGTCTTGATAAAATCATAATCGTTTAATTGATATATATGTCTTAAATGGACAAACAATAAAATAAAATCATATGAATTAATCTTATTTTATGATAAGTCCGAGGCTTGAATCTTATCAATATTTTGAACATTTGAACAGAAGAAAATTATTATGAGGTTGTATTGTAACTGTTCTCCCAGATAGCAAAAGTCGTCCTATGGACGTCCTGTGGATGTCCAGAACGTAACTCAGGACGTCCCGAAGACTATCTGTGTTACTATCTGTGTCTGTGTATACCAAATAAAAAAAAAATGATTGATTTTCTTATAACGGTATTTTGTAAACAATTGTCCAATTTGATAAAAATGCATATTCATATATAGAGAGATTGGTAGATAGATATAGTATTGGTAACATATATATAATATTGATTTCATATTTTTTGACTGTTTAAAAACTTGCTTGAAATGACCCTTCTGTGTGCATGTGTTTTTACTTGTTTTCAAGTTCCAATTGGAAGTTTTATGGATAAATAGTACTCTCAACTCATATGTCCTACTCCGGCTTATGTGACGTTATGCAACAAGATGCGGAGCTGATCCAAGTGAGAGAAGGGTCGACAAGACTGTGAAGATTGTAAAAGCGATCAAACAAATCCGGTCGACTACCATGGCCGCGAACTTCCAGTCGGATACCACATCCGCGTCCGCGTCATCGTTTCGAATTTTAGATGTGATGACGCGGATTTCCCTCAAAATGGCAGTGAGTTCCGCTTCTGCTCTTGTGCAGGTGTGGATCATGGATCCGGGATTAGATCCACTAACAAGGACGTTGGCGTAACCGGCCGAAGTGGGTCGGAAGTCTTCGTCGTTAGTGGGTCCAGCCTCGACAATGTTGGACAGGAGACTCCTGGAAGATCTTTCCTTCATCTCCATCTCCTTAACTTTCGTCGTCCGGAAAAGCTCTTTTCTGCTAATATCATGTCCAGGACGTTGCATTCGAAGAATCCATGGTAACCACAGCAAGAAAACACGCCGTAGCTAAAAAAATAAGGATTTAACATGTAAATAGAGTCAAATTATTTACTCCGTAAATTAGACATATGTCTTAGAAATATATTCTTGTAGAATCATTCATTGCTTTATAATGAATGATTCTACAAATACAGTATGTATTTGTATACAGTATAATACAGTATGTATCTGTATACAGTATATTACGGTATCTATATGTATACAGTATAATACAGTACAATACAGTATGTATCTGTATACAGTATATTACAGTATGTGTCTGTATACAGTATAATATAGTATGTGTCTGCATACAATATAATATAGTATGTATGTCTATACAGTATAATATAGTATATATCTGTATACAGTATAATAAAGTATGTGTCTGTATACAGTATATTACGGTATCTCTATGTATACAGTATAATACAGTATGTATCTGTATGCAGTATAATACAGTATGTACCTGTATACAGTATAATACAGTGTGTATCTGTATACAGTATAGTACAGTATGTACCTGTATACAGTATTATACAGCATGTGCCTGTATACAGTATAATACAGTGTGTATCTGTATACAGCATATAACATTACAATTGTTCGTATACAATTATACTGTATACTTACATCGACCTCTCTTTAAACCAATTGTTTAGATTAAATTTTATTATCATTTATTTTGCGTTTGACAAATGTGATTTGTGTACTTCTAAAAAATAAGCTTTTATATGTTACCTATACGTACCCTAAATCCGTGGTTCTAAAAGCGTATACCCAGTCATTCCAGTGTCTCTGGTGATATTCCTAGGTACGGCCTAGGAAATACCAAGTAGATATGTGTGTGGAGTTATTATTAAAATGATATTTTATTTATATAGCTAAATAAATTGCTATATGGAAGTTGACGCACCTGTGGGAAATATACGCACTTATAAAAAGTAATATTAATAAAAATAAAATTAATATTATAGTATTATAATATGTATAGTGTGCCTACGAATTTTTGTAGGACTTCAAGTGTGCCACGACTTCAAAAAGTTTGAGAACCATTGCTCTAAATGAACTTTGGTTAAATGTATTTTAAACATTAAAGTCATCTAATTCATAGTCAGTTTTATATCCGTTCAATTTTCTTCTTACAAGCATCCCTGATGCCCTTTAGTGAATATATTTGTTATTTTACCTTTTAACGAAGAGAAGAGGTATCTTTTATATTCTGTAAATATAAATTCATATATTTAAAGACAAAATTTGGGAGGATATTCATTTGTCCAGGGGCGGACTGGGCAGCCGCTCCCTCATGAGCGATAGGACAAGCGCCTCTAAATGGGCAAGGACCCGCGCACTCCCATAATCCAAGGTATGGGCCCTTTGGGAGGACTCAATCTGCCCCTGCATCTGGCATTAATGCATTGGAATCCATCTGGAAATTGTACCTTTGCAATGGATTTTTCCATCCTCTATTATTAGTTTTCCATGCCATCAACTATCAGAAATATTAGTTCACTTGAATCATAAAAAAATTTAAAGCTGAAGCTGACAAAATTAATATATGATGCAATTATTTAATGTCCTTCTCGTTGCATTTCCTCCTCAGTATTCAGAATAAACTGAATATGTGACAGCTCGCGAAGATAATGGAACCATATCCATATGAATATGAAGGCAAATAATTGGAAGCGCATAGAACCAAAAGAAATTAGTTGGGCGAATAAAACGGAGAGATTAATAAAAAAGGCACACTTGATCTAAAGGCAGAAAGGCTTATATAAATAAATGTTTAATATCTGACTGGAATATACAAGAAAGTATAACAAAACGTGTAGAAAATATTTATGAAATCGTTTACATTTCAGGAAAAAATATGGAATCAACTTTAAATTTGCAAACCTGAGACTAGCACTTTACTGAATATGAAAGTAAGTTTAGTGGAACAAAGGAATAGTTTTATCTACCAATTAGAAGCGTCACGCCTTTTCTATATTAAGAACATGGCGCCTAGAGAAAAGAAGTATCGACAGAAGTTAGGAATAAAATTGTTAGGCTCGTTAAAGAAGAAATACCGGCAAGAGATATGTCAAAAATGTTGGTAATTCACAGATGGTGGTTTTAAAGGTTTGATTTTTATGTAAACGAAATGAGACTATTATAAAATAGTCAGCGTACCAGTCTCAAATGGTAAACGTTAAAACATGGGGACAGAAATTTAAACAAAACATGTTTCTACAAACTCGCAATATACAACGAAGCAATCGAAAGTGATATGGGAGGAAGTAAATCTGTCTGAAGAATATTGGACTTCTGCGTAGGAAGGCAAAAAAACAAAATATGTAAATAGATCTGACAACTATCCAAAAGAAAAGATGTTTTTGAAAAGCAAAGAAAAAAAATTCTGGTAGACGATTTAATGAAAGTGATATTCAGTGATAAATCACGGAATTAAATTTGTTATGGAGCTGATGTTAAAATGTTTGCTTGGGGATGCGCCAATGAACTGTATATGACTGTTTCAAGGAAACTGGCAAGTTTCTTAGTCACTCACGTTATGGTATTGCATATAGGGTAGAGAAATAGGCATTGTAGCAATCACCACAAATACGGTCTCAATACATAAGTATATATTAACGTTTTAGAGAATTTTTCGATTCCAGCCATTAAAAGTATTTTAGAGATTATGATGTCATATTTCAAGGCGAATATGCTACAAGTCCCAGGGTTAGAAGTGTGCAGAATTTTCTTGAAGAACGACATCAAACTACAATGATATGGAAAGCAAACATCCGAATCCAAATCTTACTGAGAATATGGAGTGCAAATTGAAGAGGCTAGTGCACGCGGAAGCTCCATGTTGAAAATCTGATTTAGTGATTCCAATTCGAGAATATTAGAGAGTGTTTGACTACCATTTTACATTGGTAAAATCTATGCCACAAAGGTTACATTCTCTCATCAGAGCTCACGGAATGATTACGAAATATGAACTTGACACTTGACAAAGGGAGCAGTTGGCTCCCGAAACGTCGTGTTTTTAAACCTTACGCCAGTGTCGAAATAACTGTTTGTTACGAAATATGAATACGTCTATATACTGTGTCTCGTAGGGGGCTGATCCCATAATATTTTTCCTGAGATCTAGATTATTCCATAATTATCTCATAGACACAGGGACGGACTAAGCCACCGGCCAACCGGCCCCTCATGAGCGACAGAATTCGCGCCTCCAAATCGGCAAGGACTCGCGCCCTTCGATAATCCAAGGTATGCCCCTTTTGAGAGAGAAGCCAGTCCGCCCCTGCCTATACACGTTTTACACTTCCTTAAGTGTATCAGTCAGATATTCTAGAGTTATTTATGTAAGTTCTTTTGTCTATAGATCAGTTGTACATGTTTAAAGCCCTATATGTTATTTTTCCTAGTGGATGCCCATTGGTCGTCACTACTTCTAATTAGGAGCCTCCATTATGATTTAGCCGTGATTCCTCAAATTTTGCAAGCAGTTGCACTATATAAAATAACTTCTAAAAGTGCATTACAAAGTATTAATCATAATTTACAATGAGCTAATTAGAAGCTGTGTCTCGATATCAGTATAATTTTTACGCTACTTCCATGTTTAGTCATGAACCGCTAAACTATAAGACGCAGTTTGTCATCCTGGAAGTGCACTGACGTTATTAGTTGCAAATGAATGCGTTTAAAGATATACGTTAAACGTAAAATATATTTTTATTTGCATTTATTTTTTTCTCGATGCATTGTGAGGAATATATAGGTGTGATGCGCAGATAATAATTCAAGAGATACTGCGTTCTCCCTTGATACAAAACTACGTAAATTAAGAATGCCCGACAATCGGCATAATATATGAAATAATCTCAATTAATGTTTGTGTATTTCCAATTGTTTTCTACGTCAAATAGAACGTTCTCTTTGGTTCATTTGATACAGTATCCTTGCAATTGTTTTGTAGTATATTATTATGTGTTTTCTAATAAGAGAACTCCAGCCTTTGGTTTCAAAAAGAGCAAGAAATACTACTGAGTTTGAGTACAAATTTTTCTAAGTAAAATATGGAAGTCAGTAATAAATGCTCAGTTATATTCTGCATATTTTCGCACCTTAATTATTTTAGCTTTATTTTGTATTTCAAAATAAAATCCTAAAATTTATACATCCGTATCGAAAAACAATTCTTATCTCGGTAAAATATTTCAGTTATTAAATTAAATTGAAATGGAAGGATAATTTGGAGTATTGGTTGAGTTTTTTGGCTACGGTAAGAATATAATTTGTGGCTATTTGTGAAAATAGTTTAACTTACTTATTTAGTTCCTATAGAGATCTGATGAGCAAAATTAACACTGAAAACGCTTTATTATATTATATGTCCATATTGCTTTGTCATGTGACCCTACTGCTTATTTCCATTTTGTTATATATTCGTAATGTTTGGTTATATTTGGTTATATAATCGTATTACTTGATTATGTTTAGTTGCATACTCTTTTGACTGCGTTATATGTTTTATGTTGTTGAGCCAAATTTATTTATCCCCTCCCCCACAATCTTTCAAATACTGACATAGAATATGTTGTAAAAGTTTAGAAAAATTGTGATTTTCAGCCAAATAAATGCAACCGAACACTGAAAACATAATATTTTAAAATTAAGTCATGGTCATAGGTTTATATAACAAGTACGGGGTGACCCACAATAATCTCCCTGAAAGTAAAAATTTATATCTGGAGAACTAGTTAAGTAAGCCCATACTTTGCGGTTATTATCTGGGAGTTTTTTACGTAGTACCACATCATTTGATTTCAGCGCCTTACTAAAGAAGTGCACGAGATGTAAGGCGTCCATTTTGACAAAAGTGCTATCGTTGGAAAGGTGTCATTGAGGATGGGAAAAAGTCGATAAAGCTACCCGTGTAAATCCAACAGTCGAAAAGATATCCCTAAAAGAATACAATGGCGTCAGCATTGCTGAGAAAGCAAAGTGCGGAGGCATTTTGTGAATACAAAGTACCCATCTGTTAATACGATATTTTATATGCCTAATATTCATGTCAAGAATGCTGCGTGACATGACCTGTTTTCTCCATGATAGTAATGTGCAGCACAGAAATGTGAAAAGCACACATGTTGTATACACCAGACACACTTCAAGAACGACAAACTCCCACATTCACTACATTGTCTTTATGTTAGCGTAAAGCACACCTGATTTACAGACTGAAACTTGGGAGGCGTGATTGCACAAGTGTTTTTTCAATGGAATGCTGTCGCATGTCTAGCCTGAGATTTGATTGTGAAGTAAGTGATGCATGTTGATAATACCTTCTCTTGTTGTAAAATCAGTTTCTTCGTAGATTGCCTGATGAGTGCGAGAATATTTCATTATTCTCTTTACAATGCGTTTAGTATCGTGAAGGGTTTGAACATCATACATAAGTATTTTGCTGTATCAGGAAGTAGGAATATGACGTGTACATTATCCCTTAATTTTTTAAATATTTTATTATCTTTTCGGTCACTTCACTGATCCAGAATCAAAAGGGTATGTTGTTTAGTGATATTCTTCTTTAATATTTCAATGTATTTTGCATTTGATTGCTTCTTCCTCTTACTAGACTTGGAATACTTAACGAGAACGTTGAAGTATTTTTTGCTTTCCAACTTTTTAGCCACAACGGATCCAAATTTGCCTTGAAGTTCCTTGGTGATTATTAACATCTGGTTAAGTTGTCAGCAGAACTAATGGTCAACTGAATTGCATACGAGTGAGTAGCTTTTTGCCGGCTTTTGGCGAAAGCTGCCAGAGTTTTCGAAACTTTGGTGCCGAGAGTTCTTTTTGATACAAACTCATATACATAACCGTTCTAGTCCGTATTAAGGATAGAATATAGACTGTATTTTTTGTTTTTATTATTTTGTTTTGCAGCTCTAAAATTCTCCGACGTTGAACACCTAAGTAAACTACTTCTTTAGGTCCTACTCAGGCCCCTTTTTGTCCTATAGGTTCAGTCGAGGAGCTAGTCCCTAACATTAAATTATAGCCCGATACATTCTAGGCATATACTGATGTTATTTAGTTATTATATGTGCACGATCATAGAGAAAACAGATGATGCCACGGAGCATTGTTAACATGAATATTAAGCATTTAAAATATCGTATTAACGCGTGTATGCCTTGTATTCAGAAATTACCCCTGCACTTTGCTTTCCCAGCAGTACTGACTCCATTCTTTTCTTTTAGTGGCATCTTCTCAACCATTGGATTGAGACATTGACTTTATTACGTACCGTAATTGACTTTTCCAACAATAATACTTTTATTACAATCGTAAAATAACACAATGGGCACAGTTTTTTTTAACTATATGCTTTAATATAGCTTTAAAACGTTTTCTCGAAGGCTTTTAGCCCTCTTCGAAGAAGCTTACACAATACTGGAACTATTGAGACTAAACTAATAAAGATTATTAGTAATATTATTAGTTATTTTAGTAATTCATTATATCAGTAATATTAATATTGATTATTATTTTAGTCTCAACAGGTTCAGTATTACGTAAGCTTATTCGAAGAGTGTTAAAAGCCTTCGAGAGAACGTTTTAAAGCTATATTAAAACATATAGTTCAAAAACTGTGCCCATTGTGTTATTTTACGATTGTGATATATTCAGCACAGTGAGTCATTTTACTTCCAATACTACTTTTGTCAAAATCAACGACTTACACTTAGTGCACTTCCTAAATTAGAGTTTTTTTTCTATTTTTCTTAAACACATATCAGAAGTCTCCTCTTATACATCACTACCCCTATATTCAGCTATGCATATAGGTAAAGTATCCCTCTACGTGCTACTCTCACGACATATAGCTACACATAAATGGGAGGTATCGCATCGGGGCAACTTTCGATCATAGTACAAAAAACTAAATATATTCGGAAGTATCTCTACATGGTACTTCACCTCTATGCATAGCAGTATAAACGGGCAGTAGCGCATAAGGGCGAGTTTTTGGTATATTTTCAAGAAAAATAGGAGAATACCTTCAAGGAGCGAGAAACGACTAACGTCATTATGCGAAAAAATTCCCAAAAGTGACTGTAGCTAACCCACAAATATGGGCTTAATTATTAATTATTATTAATTATAAATTTTTAATTTCGGGTAGATTATTACGAGTCACCCTGTACGTTCCTCAAAGAGTGATTACAAGTAACGAATTACTTCGCTAGATAAATTGAACAATATTTCTCGAAATGTTATATATCCTCCTGCAAATGGTCAGTTTTAACCTCCCGCCCTAACTTTATATTTCGCAACTTGATCAGTAAAAATCATTTATAGTTACGGTAAAAATATTGGAAAAATTCAACCTTGAATTCCATACGATTTAAGTAAACCTAATCGGTTTACTCCTAACATTTTTAAATATGCAGCAAACTCTTTCAATACCGTCAATCTAATCAACGACAATTTCTTTTTGACAGCGGTTTGCCTTCCCGGGAAATATTTCATAAAATTAAATACATTTCTGTTAATGTCTTTTCGCCTTCACGTGAAAGGCGTTAATAAGAGAAACAGAGAAAGAGAGAGAGTATTTCAACGAAGTCATCTGAAACATTTTGCAGTAAATAAAGATTTCTTTGAATACTTTATTGCGATTGTCATTCGCTAATATGTAAATTTATCAACGAAGAGACAGCAAATTAATTATGTATTATTAATTAAATCAAGATTTTCGGAGAACGTAATAATTTAATATTACGATTCCAAGGTTTGTATTTCTATAACAGATACCCGATTCAACTATATAAAAAGGCGGGTTCGTAATGTTAGTTTTACATGCTGCAGTTTTTGAAATAATTAATGAAGCAGCAATGATATTTATTTAATGGAAATTATGTAAATCATTTTAAAATGACGTGCACTTATTTGAAACAATTTATAGAATCAAACTCTTATATATATAAATGTGCTTCGCTAAATTAAAAGAGATGAACCAATCATATTGTATGTTATGTCATATATTGTGTAATAAATACATTATATATTTTAAGACACGAGACTTCAAACGAAGGATTGTTTTGAATCTTTTCATGTGCTTTTACTAAGAAAAGAAGGAACTTAAACATTTAACGTATTGTCCTACATTTAACGGATGTCCTACATTTTGAAATAAATAAGACGAAATATTTTGAATTAATATTTTATGTATTTCAGACCCAATTATGTATTATTATATGGTATATTATGAAAATAAATATATTGAGTTAAGCTAGTGTAGTAATAAAATAACATATTTTACACCATCACAGATGTCTTTTAAAAATTATACTTTTAATTTTTTTCTTCTTTTAGGCGAATAAGTTCACCATTTGTTATAATTATACATAAGCTACTGATATTTACGTACACAATACGTTAAGTGAAGAAATATATTTTTAAATAATGAAGAACAATGACTGGCGAAATAGCATTTTAAAATTTCAGAACAAATACAATGAATTTAATTCTTCTCAGCCTTTATATTTGTCATTTTTTCTGTGATATTTTATGCAGTTAAATTCACTTTCCTTCAGTAATGTAACTTTTCATTCGTGCCCCCTTTCCTTTGAAACAGTTTATACCAAGTACTTAATTCGATGCAACGGAGAGAGAGAGAGAGAGAGATTTCTTTTGTTCCATTGGAATTTAGTTTGACTAGTTTGAGAAACTGCTTTAGAAGTTCTTGTCTGAAGTTTGCCCTTACTTCAAATATTGATCTTTCATCAAAAGTTTCCAAACAGAGGACAGACAAATAAAACCTTTCTATTTTTAACTCTATCTTCTTCTTTCTGTTTCTGAAGGTGAGGTCTTGAACTTACAAATCTACATTTTCTTTATGGTTACTCACGTTTAAAAAATCCTTTGAAAAACTTATTGTGATCTACTAATCCAGTAATCTTATGGGCTCTCAGTAATGTTACGACAATCCACTTTTTTAGGGTGAAGAAAAAAAATATTTAATTTTGAAAGTGTCAAGCGGGGCGTCTCCGGTTTAGCTACTACTTTAGAACAAAGAAAAATTTTCTATAAAGATTAAATTTGATAATTAAAAACTCCAAAGTGTCAGAAATAATTAAAAAATATTATAAAATATAGTCACCATGAAGATGTGCATACGTTATTAGATACTTATAAAATTTGGGTCTTTAATGTGGCTTCTAATATATACAAAATGTTTTCTGTGTAGAGAATTGAATATTTTTCCGCAGACAAAGCGCTATGCTATGATTCTTATATACATATGGTATTAAAATTCATTCCACAGTGATTTTCTTGTTTTAGGTCTATGAATTATCAAACATCTTTGAGATATATATATATATGTTCTTAGTTTATCTATCGCATAGAGTAAGTTTTGTTTTATAGCTGTCAGTTATCGAATATCTTTCAGATATATTATCCATATTTTCGGGTAACTCTATATGCAACCATATGTTACCAAAATTTAAATTCGCATATTAAAGAGGAGGTCTATGAAGTTATTTATGAGAATTTAATTCCCATCCTTACTTCCAGTTACACCCTGGTAGCTTAAACTAGAGTTGTTTACGACAGTAAGTGTGAAAAGAAAAATATTTCCCAGAGTAGCAGTAATCTAACAAATCCTAGCGTTGTGCCATAGATGTCTATCTATCGAACTATAGACGGGGGAGGTACCTAATAACAACTTCATCAATTTTCTTGAAATGTTCAAAATAAGCTCATACCCATGTCTGAAGCACAATCCTGTGCTCCTCCTCCTTCTAGCTCTGCTAGTTTTCGTGTATTTTTATTAATTTCTTGATTTATATGTTTCATTATTTTTATTATATTAATAATTAATTTGAATATTAAATTAAATAACCGCTTTGATTATCAGATTAAATAAATGGTTTGTTAAATTAAACAAACAATTTGAATAGTAAATTAAATAACCGCTTTGATTATCAGATTTAATAACTGATTACAGATCTATAACTTTGTAATTTATTTATTACTGACTTTAAAATTTTATTTTGCATAATCTTTCTTTCTTTTTTTTTTAATTTTCAAACTGCTGTAGAACCCATATGTAGCGAGGAGCTTGGGACCAACAAAAGTGTTCACTATATCTTGTCGCTTTCAAAATCAATTTTGGAATTTAAAATTCAAAATTTTGAAAAGTCGGTATAGGCAAAAGTGGATTTACCCATAGGCTAAGTCAGTAGACGGTAGTCTACGGTGGCAGATTTTTGATGAAATAAATGGTTGTCACTGAATAGTTTCAAATGAGTGGCTGAATTAATTTGTAGCCAATTGCATTATAAATTTTGAATTATTATGTTCAGAGGCTCACAACTAGGCAGTGCAAATAGAGAGTTACCACAGGCGCCGTCTTGAAAGGGGCCCAAAGGGCATCAAATTTGAGGATACTTACGAGACGATGAATTCGAAATAACCCGGAGGCGCCAAATTAAGAATTTGATAAAAGCATCAAAATCTCTGTCACATTTCTAGATACATTTGGAAAGATTAGGGTGCAATATTTCAGCCTGAAGGCGGCAAAACTGCAAATCCGCCTCTGTGTACAGGTGAAATATAACATGCATATAATAAAATTTAGTTTTAAATTCGCTTAAAATTTAATGAAAAATATACTATATTATTTTTTGAAATTCAGCAAAATAATCCAAAAGAACGTAAGGTATAACATAAATAGTAATAGTTATAAATATAGAAACAAATTTTATTTGAAGATGCTTATAAAAACGTCAATGGTTTGCTTTGTTCAGCAATATGTATATATATTCATTAAGTTTTTATTGTAAGATATTTAGCGCAGTGGTTTTCAAATTTTTACCCTGGGCTCGTCCCATTTATGAATGTGGACTTCGCCCCCTTTTCACTCGTATATAAGTAGTGATCATGTCCAGGATACTTACTTTTGCACATATATTTATATCAGTGGGGTATCGTAATTTCAAAAGTTTGCTATATTTAAATATTCAGCATCTCTCCCTCCATCGTTGAATGAAATATTCAAAATTCCTACATATATCATTTTCGTGAGCAGAAAAAAATCTTTAATTCAACACGAAATTATTGCTTAGCTCTTTAAGACATCAGTTATCATCTAATTCAAATTAAAATAATAATTTTGTGTACGGAAAATATCTTGCCCCCCCCTTGTGCAACTGTTGCCCCTGTGAAAGTCGCTGCTTAGTTGTGAAATCACTGATTCAGCGCATCAAATATGTAGTCATCAATGCAATCCAATACTTAAAAAAAAAACATTTGCTGTGAACTCCTTACTACATGTTTTAGAAAGCATGAGACTTCTGAGAAATTCTCCGAATTCAACTTCTAGAAATTTTGATTCTAAACATTCGTCTAAGTTTAAAAGACTCCTTTGACCACCAATTTGTTTTTTGAATTTTTAAATTTGAAATTTTTGTTTGGAATTGTCTACAAATTGTTTGAAAATTTTGCCGTTTTTCCTCATTGAATCCGGTGTCCTCAAAATCTCTGCGCGCTAAAACCGATTAAATCGTACTATATTTTGTCATTGTGACAAACAAAATTCTTACTTTGCTCGCTAAATGCACGCTCTTTATAAGTAGGTCTTAATGCATTTGTTTCATCTATGGAGCATTAGCTTTGATGTGTGGGGATATTAAGCCAATAAAGTGTTTTCTTTGTGGTGTCTCCCTTAGTAGTAGACACAGACAAAACATTTGTCAGACATTTCCCCCTTGGTGTGCGTTAGATAACAATAACCGTCGAATTTGGCATAACAAGGTAAGGAGATACGGGTGTTCTCCATGAGTTGTTATCTCCTAATAACAGACAACGGAAGAGAAATTAAGGAAGATAAACTGAGTGTGGAGAGATAGATGAAAATTGAAAAAAATAAAAATATGGAAATTAAGTTATTAAGGAAATTAAGAAACAAAATTTATATGGAGGGAAAACACGATTACGCCGAATGGATATTGGCTGTAGTAGCCCTACACTTGAACAAGTGTTCACTGCCTTCTTGAACGAGAAAGATTTCAAAGAAATTTAATCTGCCAGTGAAGGCTGTTTGAACATTAATTTAGCTTGATCAAATATAAATTTGTGGCCAGAGGACAGCTATGGATGATTTCGACAATTCTTGTTTTTTAACGTATGCTTAGTGTTCTTGAATCGAGAAGTTGGGTGCACGAAGCGCAGTGTTTGCTCCAAGGTCACCTCTCGAAGTTGAATTTCAAAGTCACCTTTCTACCTTTAATAAAATGAGTGTTTTAAAACTCAAAGGCTTGATCCCGAATTAACAAGTCATTAGATATTTATACAATCCCATGCTTGTATCGGAAATCGTACATTGGCTAAACTCAACGTACACTCCGCTTTCGGATTTACGGACATCAAACTGCGCTAAAACCCGGGAATTAACGAAATTATCCATAGCGTTTCATTGTTAGTGTTAAACCGCAAATTTAGTTTGGACCCAGCTAAACTAATCTTCAATCTTCCTTCGCCAGCAGATTGACATTTCTTTTTAAAAGTGTTTCACATTTATTAAAGTATTGAGTACTTAATCAGTGGCGAGGCTACTATGGCCAATATCCATTCGGTGTGGTCAGGTTTTCTCCATAAAATTTTTCTTCCTTTATTTCTCCTTCCAAATTAAATCCCACCTTTTTATTTTCAATTTTCGTCCATCTCATATACAGTTTACCTTTCTTACTTTTCTTTTCGTTTTCTATCACTATGTGGCACCACAACAACTTCAAACCTTACCCCCCTATATGCCAGTTTCCTAGCTTACCGTTATGAAGGCTTCTCAGGAAGATGGCAATAAAGCCATCGAAAAGCGTTTAAAGCAATATTAAATTGTTACAACTGTTCTAATTGTGTTTATTAGTGTATTATTTGTTAAGTGTATCACACAGTCAGTCTGTCTCCAATTTCATATTACATTTGTTTGAATTTCATATTCCTAAAGACCTATGCGTGCTTTGCAGAATTTTCAAAACATGTTACTTTGAAATAAAACTTAAAACCCATTGAATTACATTATTTATCTTATTTAATGTAGTTTAGTAATTACGAGAAGAACTCCAACTTCACAAATGTCGGATGTCAAAATGTCTGGTGTCTTTTGTGAAATATATTTCTGAATATCTATACTAAACCATAAAATAAATTTAATTAAAATCAATTAAACTATCGCAATATTTAAATTTTATGTAATTTTAATATAAAACGAAATTTACCTAGCGTTGACCAAAACATAGAATATTTACTGCTTTTACCTATGCACATGAGTAAGTGTGGTAGTCATTGCATGAAAACTGACCAATTACCAAAAAAGAAAAAAATGAGATTGAGGATATCAAATCTATTTATTTGCTTTATCATCATCATCTTCATCATTATCGCGTAACAGAATGATATATATCTTTGAATTTGTCGAAAGTGTGTTTCACAATAATGAATGTTTTTCATGTTCGATTACATTGCTGTCCCAAGTCAGCACAACAATGGAAATTTTCAATCTCTTCGAAAACAAAAACAGTTCCTTTAAAAATTTGTAAAGATACATATATATATATATATAGTTTTTAACGATTCCAACGTTATTTCACAATGTAATTGCAATAGTAGAATTCCTTCTTTTGAACATATATATATATATATATATATATAGTTTAATTATCAACAATGTAATACACTAGTTTTTGTGTTTCCCCTTTGGCACGGGACCAGTATGTTGTTTCCGCTATTAGCACCATGAAGCATGAGATGGGGTAATAATGTTGTATCAGTTCCTCAAGTTTTATGTAACAATTAAAAAAACGGCACTGCATGGGGCAGCACTGTTTGATTTGATCTGTACATACACAAAAATGGATAAAAAAAGGAAAAACACAGTACGTCGATTAAAATCTAATGAACAAGTGAGCATTAATTCAATATTGCTCTTTTCAAAATAAATATAATCTAGTTCTGTATTCATTGGTACGTTACAGTATATTATAATTAATAACAATTCTAGATGTATCTATCATTCCAAACTCGTATTTATTTCTAGAGGGGTGGGGGGAGGTATAGTATGGGGTACTTGAAATGTGTGAGTTATATCTGCGTGTACACTCGTTGGCTCGTTACGACTCATTAGGTCCAAATACAGGCAAGATATTTGTTCTTACTATATAGATTAGTGAAAGATGTATGGTGCATCTTTTCTAAAAAATTTTCAAACGTCGCGACGGAACACGCTCACACTCATATGCTACCTCCTCATTAAAGTGGAACGTTGCTTAAAAACCTCGTGTTTATATAAATTGATTTTGAAATCGTTCTTCTTGAAAATACGTGCCATAATAAATCTCTACGAAACCTTCCATAAATCTTAGGTTTTTGTGAAAGATATATGTGTGTGAAAACTCAGAAGGTGAAATAGAAATAGAGCTTTCGCAAAAATGACTCTTGATGTATACATTTAAAAATTTTAAATTTGTGCTGACCATAGCTTCCTGTATTTGGACCTCGTACTCACTTGTCGAGAAACAATTCTCTGTTAAATATACGTTTACTATGTACAGTCTGTATACTAAAATCCCTTTTTCACTTTCGATGACATTAACTGCCTATTGGCGCAATTTTTATTTATGTTTTTATTCATCATCTACAATATATGAACTGCTGTATGTTTTCTATATAAGCGTAGATGATTCACAAGTTGCAGCTTTGGGGACAGCGGGGATATCATGTAGGTCTATAGCTCAGTAAGGGCTTAATGGACAGCATTGAAACAGTTACTCTTACTTTTGACAGAAGTACAATATGTTTCTCGCGTAATGTCGCGAAACTGGGTTCTATGAATTTGTGTAATCGGATAATTAATCGAATGAAGGAAACGTATTTCGAAGTCTGGAATATTGAAGTTCCCAGAAAAGTAAAATACAATTGCTCATATCACAATGAAAGTACATAGTTGTATATTAAAATCAAAGTAAACACGCTTGCTATATTTCATGTTACTAAAACTGGAACGAAACAATGTGATTCACAATGAAAAAGCTATTAAAATATTAATTTAAGCATTGAGGACGGTCTAATCAAGCTTATGTACTGAATATAAAGGCATAACTTAGTAATGCTGAAAAAATTAGTGTAACTATGTATACCAAATGCAGTCAGTTTGTGGCTGCAAATTTAATTATTTGCTGTAAGAATTATACGTACTGTAGAAACAACAAACACACAATGCCCCTCATTTGGGTAGTGAGCTTGTTTTATAAACAAAACAAAGATGCCAGTGTATAAAAAGACAGAACTGGGAAATTATTGAAAAATATAAGTATACTTAAAGCTTTGAAATTCAAATATAACAAATGCGTGAATTCTGTTTCACAAGTTGAATTTCGAATTCACTTGCTTTGCACATCGGCTGTCCTAAGAATTCATATAGCTTATAGAAGCGAATAAAGTTCTGTAGCATTGTTCTACAACAGATTAAATGATAACGACTTAAGGTTTGGCCATTATGAAGTGTGCTCAGTTTGGATTTCTAGTACTTCACGTAGCTTTTAAAGGAGGTAAACCATTGGCAGTGACAAAGTTCAAGTCGCTATCATTGGGTCATTGCGTTTATGAAACTGGACCTATGGAGCCGAGCGTCCACGTGTCAGAAAGCCAAACATGAACATATGGTGAAATTAATGCCGCAAGGAAAGGTATAGGGAAGCCATGTCCGTCATTGAATCTATCGTTGCAAATTCTCTTATTTAACTCCTGATCGACTAATGATGTGTTCCAAAATATTATGCAGTAGAATAAAAGATAAATGTAAAAATTTGTAAGTAGGTGAAATTAGATAGAACTATGCTCAGGACAATGGTCCTTTAAAGTAATTACGATTTCTGCTTTTTTCCCCGATATCGAAGTAATTTCGACAATTCGATGAATCGATTTTTCGTTTACCTCGAACAAAAGTGCGAATGTTCTATACCCGTTTGAACAATGAAACAGATTCGAAGAAATGAGAAAAGTAAACAGAAAAAATTTGGATAATTCATTAGTTAATGATAATCTTCGTGTGATGAAACGGTGTCATACTTTCAGTTGCTCTAGATGAACAGTGCTATCGATGTGTTGAATCTCGTCAAGCGACGAGGTGCGGCGCCGAGAAGATTGTTACGCACGTCGAAAAGATGGTAAACATGGTAAATGCAAACAGACAAATCCGATCGACCACCATGCTTGCAAACTTCCAATCCGACACAACTTTTTCGTTTTCGTCTTCTTCTCGCATACGCTTCGTGATGAACCTGAGCTCCCGAAGAATGCTCTGTAATTCACGTTGAGTCGTAAGGCACGGATGCTGGAACTGGGGTGTCTCATCTCCTCCACCTGCACCACCCGCTGCTGCTGTCGAAGCAGTAGCTCCGGCAACACTGGCTACACCGGACATGGTGCCTCCTAGAACTTGGACGTAACTCATACCTCCAATGAGGGTGGAGGTCGTACTATTTTGAGGCCGGAAATCATCATCCATGTCCAGTACGTTAGCCAATAAGCTTCTTGATGACCGTTCTTTAAGTTCCAGCTCCTTCGCTTTCGAGCAATTGAACAAGTCTTTGTGGGTGACTTTTCTTCCAGGACGACTCATTCGGAGGATCCACGGCAGCCATGTTAAAAAGATTGTCTTCACCTACGAAGAAGTGAATAAATGTTAATTTTCATCTCAAGCACAAGCGGGGAATTTACATGAAAATTCAAGCTATCAGAGTTTGTATCTCAATATACTTTGTATCTTTAAAACGTGCGCAAAACTAACTTTTAAGCTGTTTTTGCTTAGCTTTCATAGTATCTGCTTTTCTTTTATACGAATCAATAACCTTTTTATAGTATAAATAAGTGTCCCTAATTCCAATTAAAAACATTGCTTCTTTTTAAAGTGAAAAAGGTTTTTAGAAATTTGCTACTACATTCATATTGATTGCAAGTTTGTCCCGTGTTAGTTATTAGTGCCCAATTACCACCACAACACAACTTGCCTAAATAAATCATTTATCATACTCAATCATATATGTAACTAAAAACCAATTAAAATTTGCAACTTTTGTAACCTCATTTTTAATGCAGGGAATCTGTTCCATGTCTGTAGAGAAATCTGTAGGGAAACTAGTTCTATATGAATGCGTTATTTAAATAAAACATTATTTTTCTTTATGTTTTGTGGTTCGCACATTCGAAAGCATTTAACCATTTAGTACATTGCAGTGATATTTAAAAAATAAATTTCATTAGGTATCTATAGAAATAATAAAATCAACGTATTTATTAGTTTTTGATCTACATTCTGATTATTTTCTCTTAAAAATTTTTCAACTAACTCATAATGTAATTTGAAACACGCGGTAATAGTTACTTTATACGCCACTTCATGAACATTTGATCATGAAAATTTCAAAAATAATAATGAAAGTGCTATAATACACAACAACGGGATGGAAAATTTAGGGAAGTTAATAGGAACACAAACATAGGAAGAAAACAGTGAATGGAAGGCCACTTTGGAGCGCTCTCTTTTTCAGAGAAAATCTTAGTTTTTCCATCTTGTGTTTAAAAATACCCAGAATGGAGTTTCATAATTAATTTAGAAAATAGCATCCATGTATACGAATTTACTACTCCATAATATCATAACGTGTATTACTATTTATTTAACATACCAGTTTTCATCCCATTTTATACACTAAGTATATATAAAAATTATCATGTATAGAACTTTATTTAACAAATAATCCATCATACACAACTTTATTTTTAGATGTATATGCGTGCTAACAGTTTTCGCTGTATGTTTATAAACAATATTTTCCCGCAAACTGAAATTAGTCTGATCTGCTAGTATCATTCCATAAGGTTGCCAAGTTTTCTTAGTAAGAAATATGGATTCCTAACTTTGGCACTATAGCAATAAATTAATTCCATAATTTTATTATTTGTTCGTATTTCTAAGGCGTACAGACAGTAAAAGTCATGCTGTCCCAATAGCTTTCTGAGTAATTCTAACCTCTTCAGGCGACGTGCAAGTGATAGTTCCGGATTTTTTCGTTTTTTTTTATTTTTGAATATTTTAAAAAATTTAATAAATTTTCATTTATTGTTTGGTGAAAAAAATTGAAATCCACCATTTTTAAGATTCGTAGAACAGGGTGTAATTTTATCAAGTAAAGTTTAATTATGATAAAGTTTTTGGCACATTCTCTCAATAAGTATTTGAAAATGTTACTTGCAACAGATTTTTTATCAGTTTCCACAAACTTTATATTTTTTAACATAATGTGCATAAACAAACTAGTGTTAGGATTTTCATGCCATCACATATTTTGTTACATTTATATTTATGTTTATATATCTGTTCTATAATTTTTGATTTTTAAAAATGAATAAAATGATATATGTTGATATAATATATTTGTTTAGTAAGATATGATTAATACATATAATGGTCTTCACAAGACATTTTTACTGCTATCAAAATCTCTCTAATATATTTTTTTAATTTCTTAATAAAAAAGTGCATCGCCAGAAAAATTTTGGCGAATGGTAATATCGGTATTTGAAAGATAAAAAAATAAAATATCGAAAAAATAATAATGCTACCAAGTTCAAATTTGATGCGATATTTTGCTATATAGAAGTGTATTTTTCATAAAAAATTCAGCGAGTTCTATGAAAAATTAAACAGGTTGAAATTTTCACTTGTAGGTCGCCTTAAAGTCTGAAGAACCAACCCTCAGATTGTAGTGGTTAATTAGCTGGAAAGCGATCTTTTGTTTCACCTTTGGGTATATGGGAATATGGGACATCCCAAAAGTTTATGAAAAAAATTTTTTGGATTATCAGATGATGTGCACAGAGAAATGGATGCAAAATAATTTGTCATATCCAGAAATTAAAAGGCATGTGTGATGCGATATTTAAATGTCATTTGACACCTACATATATTTTTTGGAAAAATGAAATAAAACAAACGCTGTCCCAAGAGTATATGGACAGCAAATTGCAACATCGTTTCAATACACTAAATTTCAAAATATATATATTTTTGTAGTTGCTTTATGACGCGATCATGTTTGTTTTTAATTTGGCAGCAAATGCCTTTACCTTTGTTAGTTCAAAAAAAGCCACGAAATTTACAGTTTTTGCAAGACAAAGTGACAAAAATGGAGTTTAAAGCTCAAAGATTGAAAATTGGTATTATTGCTAAACAAATGCAACGAAGCAAATCTGGTATCTGCCTAGTTTTATCAAAAAGTGACAATGTGACTGAAAAAAAACAAAAAACAAAAAAAAAACCGGTGTGGACTACTGAAAAAGAAAAGTGATCGCCAAGATAGATAAATTTTAAAATCAGCTGCTGCTCAAGAAAAGTTTGTGCATAAAATAACTCAGGATTTAGGTTAGCTACTGCTGTGTTAAAATCTACAGACATGTTCACAGATATTTGTGGGCAAGTATTGTTCATATTTATCGAAAAATGTATCACTCTCCATTGCTAAAACTACATCACAGTGAGGCGCGTGTTGCTTGGTCCATGCACATATGCATTGGAGAAACGAATGGTTATGCTTTATTATTAATAATGATAGGAAATTAAATTTAGATGGTCCAGATGGTTCGGCTTATTATTGGCAAGATATATGACGAGAACCTCGAACTTTTTTCAGCAGCCAATATGGTGGATCTATCATTGTGTGAACGGAATTCTGTTTAAATGGTATCACGGATATCGCTCATATGGAAGGTCGATAGTACTCCTCTGATTATCAAGAAGTACTTCAAAGTTATTTAATTCATTTTGGAAAATTTGTTGGGTAAAGAACAATGGGTGTTCCAATAGGACAACGCTTCTATCGACGTCTCTAAATCAACAAAAATGTGGTTTGTGAAAAATAATGTTGCGGTTATGGAGTGGCCAGCTCTCTGCCCCGAGCTCAACCCCATAGAAAATCTCTGGGAGTTAGTAATACATGATGTATATGCCAACGGTCATCAATTTTTCAAAGTGTAGGAGTTAAAACAGTAAATAGAACGAAGTCGGTCCTCTTTGAAATCAGAATTTCTTAAAAACTCGTTGAAGTTATTCCTGATCGACTCTGTAAAACTATCCAAATTAACTGATACAAAATGTGTTGATTGAAAAGGACAAAACGCATAATGCCCATATACTTTTGGAACAGCATTATTTTAATTTAATTTTTCTACAAAATATGTGTAAGTGTTGATATTTAAATATTGCGTTATACATGCCTTTTGATTTTCGGTATGCATAAAATATTTTGCATTCTTTTCTCTGCGTACTTCATCTGATATTCCCAAAAAAAGTGTTTGTCCATAAACTTTTTGGACGCACTTTAGAACCTAGTTTATCAGTCAGCTATGCGAACGATTTACCACTGTATTGCTCTAGGGTCCTACATCATTTTAGAATCCGACGATCAATTATTATATCATTATCATTTCCGAACTTTCGATGTATTCGATTGAAAACTTTCCTTTGTATGCCTGCCTTTATCTTGTTAGTGCCTTTAGTAGAACATGAAATTCTCTGTCAGAATTCATTGAAAACTAAAAATACGTTTAATAAATTTTTGCAATTAATATGAAATTTACAAATACTAATTAGAAATTGACCGTTGGTTATCATAGAGTTTAATATACTATGTATTTTTTTCGTAAAAATACCTTGTACTTATGTGACAGTTTGTTTAGAAAATACTGTATTTAAGGTATTCTTTTTATTACATTATTTGCAACACAGTTGCTTCTACAGTAGAGGCTGAAATGTTAATGCAAGTATTTAAGCCTGATGCATAGGTCTTTAAATAGGTAACTTTGAAAAGAAGCAAAAATTAAATTTAAAAATTAAAAAAGAAGCAAGGCAATTAATTTAAATTACATTTATATTTTATTAAAGAAGCATTATAAGTGAAATAAGAAAGATGGCAAATTATTTGTTCGTATACTTTCTTTTGGTTTAATTGTATAATTACGGTATCTGTTACTCCGCCCCTTTCTTGATATGGAATTTTCTAGGTTCTCCAATTTGGGTCCATGTACAGAATTATAGAAGGGAAGGGCTTTACATGGAAAAAAAATTTCTCATGAGGAATTTTATTTTAGAGCTAAAAATTATATTTGTACAAACAGATAGCAGTGTTCAAATCCCCTTTCTTGTGCGATGTCTTGTTTCAATAATTAATATTATAAAAATGGATAATAATATTATGAGAATACGTTGAGCAAGTAATGATAAATTTTAATTTATAAATTTTCTAATTTTACCATTTTGATAAATTTGTCTTGGGGCAAATGAAATAGTTATATTTGTTTTCACAAAACATAAATAAATATCCTCCTTTAATAAAAACATGGCCTTTAACATTAAGCTTCACGATAAAAATTTCTGTATAATTCAGTCATTTTTTTCCACAAACATTAAGAAAAATGTATCATCTCACAAACATTCCGTAAAATTTTAGTAACTCTCGAAGTAAGTGCAAATGAAAATGTTCAAAAATTTAAAAGCTAAACAATAAGTTGATTTAATGCGAAAAAAATATATCGAGCTAATTTCATCCAAATAAAAGGGATCGTATTTCAATCAATACTGATTTTGGATGGTTAATACAGAATTAAAAAAGTTTTTCACAAGTTATATATTGATTCATTATAATTAAATAGATATCTATACACATGTATCAAAGTGTACTCCAAATATTAAATATGTTACAATATGGAAGTATTTTATGTTATTTTACCAAGTTTTGTGGTATGTTACAATATGTTTATCAGGAAATATATCTCGAAATATTTTGGTAAAATTTTATATTCCAATGAAAGAGTTTGATATTTATTATCGTGTCTATATTTATAAGCAATTTATATCAACGATAAAAATATTGCACGATTTTAAAACTTCCAATGTTTGGAGAACCAAATAACATGAACTAGCAAACGACTGGTCATAAATGTAAAAATCCCTTTTACAAAATTTCGGTGCAGAGAAGGGCGTAAATAATAGAGCAAAATATCGATATATCTCTGAACAAGAGAACTTCGATACGAAAGATGTCGAGATAAATTTTGTTATATCAATAAAATTATTCGCCTTTTGAGTGATTTTCACGGTATGGATCTGAAAATTGCAAAAGAAAATACTGTACGAATACAAATAAAACGGTTGATGGTACTTTTGATGGAGAAGAAATATATAAATGTAACTTATATAGTTTAATTGTTGTTTATAGAATTCTTATGGATATTTTAGTCCACTTCTTCATTGCAACAAATTTCTCTAAGAAAACGTTTATGGGTGAAAAGAGAGAAAGAGGGAGATTTCTCGTGTTTGGTAAATAAACACAATATTGAGAAATGTATAAAATATAATCGTTTATACTTCATTATGTATACATTCTACGGAAGAGTTTAGTTAATTGTAGAAAGCAAATAATTTGCATCCCTCAATTATTTTGCATTTTTGAAAAAATTAAAATAATATAGGATTAATAATTATAGAAATCAGTAAGACATAATTTATTCAGCCGTTTCAAGTTATTTAATTGTTAATATAGCTCTGCATATAGGGCAAAAGTGGTGTAAGTGTGATATATAAAAAAATAAATTCTTCAAATTTCGTCAAACAAGATCGAGTGATTATTTAATGAGGAAATTATAATAGGTAGAACACAGGGCTTTCATCAATAATTTATTTTTTTCGATTGATCCAGATTTAAGTAAAATAGTTTTCTAAATATTTCATTATATTTTAAATTTTCCTTTTCGAATGTTTTTACACAGACATATTGAATATATTTCTATAATGTCTATGTGAAGCATTTTTTAAACTTTGAAATTTAAGAAAATTATGGTTAGAATAAAGTTCATTGTATCAATTTCTTGAAACAGAATTAAATAATTTTCAGATAAAATATAATCATGAAAATAGCGTAAAAGTCCAGCAACATATATCGTATAATTTATTACTTAATTTTATATTTATAAAATTTTATTATTCCTTGAACAGAAAAATTCGAACTTTACGGAATATCATTTTAAAGAAATTTTTAAAATATTAAAGTGATTTTTTACGTAAATCCAGTTTGTAAACTTTTAAATGATTTGAATATATTTCAATTTGCACTAAAACCTTCTTAGTCTTTCTCTTTTCGAAATCAGATAATTTGTTTAGAAATTGAATGTCTCTTATATTTCTGATATAAATGGCGAACGGTAAATTAAATTATATTCAAATTGGACGTTCAGTTAGAGATACTGATAAGTAAAAAAGTCATTGATTCAATTAACGAGATTTTAATTATCTATTTTAAGTAGATAGAATTGTTTAAGCAAACTTTTACAGATCTATTATAGATCACTCGCGTAAGCAGGGGGTGTTGATGGGGGTTGTAACCCCCCATTGCGATGAAATTTTGTATATTTACATATAATATATGGAGTTGTAACTCTGAAACCACCCCATTGAGCCTTATAACTCCCTTGTGAATTTTTTGCGTATGTCTATAGATAGGATGAATCGGTTGAATAATACTCCACTCATCATGTAACGATTGGTAAAATCGCTTTGTAAAAAACACTTGAAGGACAATTCCTTTATATATGAGTTTTTAGGGACCATATTGAGGGCTCCACTGTAACTTTGTGGTTCAAATTTAATATACTTGAGGTCTAGCCACTTATGCTAAATGAAAATTTAAATATGAAAAAAATGCTCCAAAAAACTTCTATAGAACTTTTCTTTATTGCTATTATTGAAGAATGATGAAGGGAAGCAATCTTTTTAATATAATTTATCTTAAGCTAATCATTTTAAAGATTTTAACCATAATTATATTGCAAAATACTGTTAAACACCCTACTTTAATTTTTTTTGATAAACCTGAATTATTTTTCAAGTTATTTTCTTCTTTCCGCATTCTTTCTAAGTTTTTTCTCTCTTCAAAGTAAAGCAGCTTTTGAAAATGACTTGCTGGCCACCTCAAATATTTTGACAACTTGATGTAAATTGATAGGTGTCGTTAAATTCTAAATGTGCATCACATTTTCAAGATGCTGCTTGTCTAATTCCCGATTACATTAGAAAGCTAACAACTGTTTTATGCTCTTTTCAAGAGCACAATTTAATAATAATAATGATATACATTTCATTTACTGCATTCCTCATTTCGCATATATAATGATTTTATACATTAAATTATATTAAATATAAATATTACATAACCTAATTAGAATTAAGCATTTTATATTAAACTTAACACCATTTACCATTCAACATAGTAAGTATGTAATTTAGCAAAAAAAAAAAACGGATCTGGAATAAGCAAACTCTATTTTGAATTTCTATCCCTAACTGAAATCTTTAAATCAAATAAAAATATAATGTTTTAGGAAAAGCATAAAACTAGTCGGCAATGGCGACCGGACGACCAGATTTGTCCGTGTCTGTATACATAAATATATTATATTACAATCTAAACTATGGATAAATATACCGCACTTCTAATGTAATTTCCAACCTGCGTGTTGTCAACTCGTATTTTTGTCAAGGGATAAGTTGATCTACTTCCACGGGAACTGTCTTTCTTCATTCGATTAAATTACCGCGGTGGTCGATTTCTGGCGGTTCCAGATAAGAAAATCAGTACGGGCTCTTCTTCAAATTCGATAATCTTAACCCGAAGGAAAGTGGTCATATATCAATACTTCACCGACGATTTAGAGGTAACGATCCCGTCCACGACAAGAGCATCCACTATAAATCACGATATTCTTCGCCTTGAAATCGACTTCGAATTCGATAACAGCGTTTTCAATGCCATAGCTATGGCCATTTGTCAGAGTCATTGACATTTTTGTGTCAGCTAAGGCATGAGCATCGACATTACCACTCTTAATATCTGTCCCCAAAATGCGGGTGCAATCTAAATTTAAAATAAATTTGCTAAACAATATCTTTAACGTAGCAATGTTGGCCCGTCTTCGGGACTCTTTCAATGCTCAATTGATTCTAGATCGGTAGACGACGGAATACACGTTTAGAAATTCCAATTTTTCTATTTATTTTTGATTACTGATGTTGCAATTAGTTAAGTTACGTATAATTAAATTTTAATATAATAATATAATAATAATAATAATAATAATAAGAAGAATAAGAATATTAATTAATTTAGTTATTACAGTAACAGTCACTGTAAATTTCTTTCTATTATGGGCATATCAGTCGCCTTTAAAATTAAAGCGGAATCCAAATAATATAAAGAGTGGACAACATATGCATATATGTGCGGGATACTTACAGGTAGCATTATGCATATTCGATTAGAAAGCAGAAGTGCGTATTATTAACGTAAATATTACGTGTTAATTTGCGGACACTGTCCCTACTAATAAAATTGCTGCACCCCTATGTTTATAATCGCCATTTTATCTGGAAGTCCACGTCGTGCTGTATCGGTTGCCGTTTTGACGATGATAGTTCATGGACGTTGAAACGGCTATCAACGATCAATTAAACCTTTCAACTCTGCTAATTTTATGTGATTTCGGTTATTTTTATTGTATGCACGTTTTGTTCGTTTTAAGGTAGGTTTCCATAACGTCGTTATAAGCTTAGAATTTATAAAATTGCCATTATAAGACAGAGGAGGAGATATTTATTTTCTTTTGCTTTTTAAATATTAAAATTTTTTGTTTTTATTGCCCTTTTCGTGGCTGAAAGTTTGTGGGTTGACGTAATTTTGAAGTTGACCAATGTAGTTGACATGAAGCGAAGGTTAATAATTAATTTATACAAGGCATCCAGTTTAAAATAGTATTCACTAAAGCTTTAAATGTTTAGTATTGTTCACTAATAAGTCAAAAGATAAATAACTACAGTGCTACGTTAAAAGAACTTTGTACGCCTTTTTGGCGAAGCCTTTGAAGATACGTGTACACACTTTAATGGTGTATGGAAGATTGAACGTAATTTTAAAATTTGGAATGCAATTATATATACCGTTGCCAAATACATAAAGTGAAATTATATAAATACGTTTTGCCAAATAAGGAAAGTGAAATTATGACAACATTTGCAAAACATAAATAAATAAAAAATTGGAATGTTGCCAACTTTAGAAACTGTTATTATTCAAGTTGTGTTTTTCATCTCTTAAGTGGCAACAAAGAATAAAACCCGTAAAATTAACAAGTAGTATTTCTAGTGAGAAAATTCGCACTAAGATTGATATGGAATCACTTTTATGAGAGTAGCTGCATATAGTTGTCAGAACCATATAGTTGCATCAACTAAACTCATTTGCTAACGAAGTTATCATATTTATTTTAAAGTGACGTTTACTTTAATTTTTGATTACTATGTCTTATCCTTCATTTAGAAGCTGACGTGATGGTCAAATAGGGGAGGATAAGGCTGTGCGTTTGTTAGTACTAATAAACTCTATTTGATAGTTTACGACTAACGACTTATAGTAAAAATTGGACTTTTTGCTGTGTTCAGTTGTAGTTTACCTGCAGATGACCGTGCAGATGCACGTTTAATTATGTGAAATAATAATTTCTTATATTAACTGTCACCCTTGGGCCAAACAAAGCC
>QLNU02015270.1:23753474-23766897 GCA_006491805.2 Dysdera silvatica
CATAATAAGGCGGAGCGAAAAACTTTTTTCGAAATTTTTTCGGCCTAGCGCGGAAAAGTTGTGGAGTGATTTCAGAAACATATGTAAAAAATTTCAGATTAATCAGTAAATATCTTCCGGTTCCACTTTGGGGTCTAAATATGCAAATGTAGTCGAAAATGGTGTAAATTTTCATATTTCAGTGATTTTTTATTTTCTGAAACTCTCTTCCCGCTAGCGCGAAAAGGTTGGAAGAACGTATAATAAATATGTGAAAATATCTGTAGTAATAAAATAAATAACCTGTATTTCCACTTTGGGATCTAAATATGCGAAATTAGGCGAAAATTTAGGCCGACATGTTCAGGCATAAGATAAGAAAGAAAGGGAAAGAAATATCGCATGGAACGGCAAGTCCAAGATTTCAATTTCATTGCTACCAATAACTTAAAAGGACTATATTTTGAATGTCGAAAATATCAAACTTTAACTCAGAAGAACATCGAGGGAACGCTGCATCAGCAAAGAGTGCTTGATGAACACATTACACTAATAGAAGAACCTGTTTGCAATTATGTAGGACACATGTCACCAATAACTTCTTCTGCTAAAGACATTACTGAAAGTATTGCGAAATTTTCCAAAGTACGTCATATTGATTTCATTAAACTGTTAGCATTAGGAGATGATGGGACCGCTGTAAACACGGTAAATAACGGTGGTCTTTTTCCGCCGTATAGAACTGTTTTGTAAGAAATCCTTTCATTGGTTCATGTGCCAGCTTCATGGTAATGTACTGTTCAGGCATCTAATGCAGCACTTGCATGATGATACAACTGGCCCTAAAACGTATTGTGGCCCAATTGGAAAACAACTTCAGAATTGTGAACTTTTACTTGTTGTGGACTTCAAAAAAATTGAGATGCCTGCTAGATATCTGCAATGCAGTGACAAATGGTATTTGTCCTGAGAATTTGTCCCATAAAAATCCTGGAAATCTTTCCCATGCCTGCTGGCTGACAACTTCTAACCGAATCTTGCGTGTTTATATTGGTACAGAGGAACTCTCTAACGAACTACAAGCTTTGACTGAGTATATCATGAAGGTTTATGCAGCTGCGTGGTTCAGAATCAAATCGCACCCCAATTGTACTGTCGTTTCATGCGATATTTCTCTTTTTCAATTCTCTTCATATTTTATACCTGCCTATAACACTGGACATGTAGTCCTACACTTTGGTCCAAATTTGCATACTTAGACTCCGAAGTGGAAACACATGTTATTTATTTTATTACTATACATATTTGCACTTATAGGTTCTTCCAACTTTTTCGTGCTAGCGGGAAAAGAAAATCGGAAAATAAAAAAATCGCTGAAATGTGAAAATTTACATCATTTTCGGATATTTGGCATATTTAAACCCCAAAGTGGAACCGGAAGATATTTATTGATTAATCTGAAAGTTTTTACACATGTTTCTTATATATTCTTCCAACTTTTTCGCGCTAGCGCAAATAGACAATCAGAAATTAAAAAAGTCACTGAAATGTGAAAATATACATTATTTTCGGCTACTTTTGCATATTTAGATCCCAAAAGGGAACCAAAAGATATTTATTGATTAATCTAAAATTTTTTACGTATGTTGCTGAAAGCACTCCACAACTTTTCCACGCTAGGCCGAAAAGCATTTCGAAAAAAAAAAGTTTTTACGCTCCGCCCTAATTCATAAGGTTCATAACTTGCTTATTGCGATAGTACGTTTGGTTACAACTTTGTTCTATTCATTGTTTCCGAAACTAACATTGCAAAACAAGATATTGCACATACGAATATTTATGTCAGTGGTTCTCAACTTTTTTTGCGTCACAAAGCACTTTTAAAGAGAAAAAATTTTCGCGGGGTATTATCATCGCCCTTATACCAAAGAAATGTATTTGCATTATTGCCCGCTTTTACCTAACCATATTTTCAAGTTGTTACTAGACAATATATTACATAATAGTAAAAGCAGGGATTTGCGTCGAATTTTAAATTGCTTTAATTTATATCTTAATATTCCAAATTAAAGTTATTAAAAACTTAAATTAAATAGAACATTAAGCATCGTTTTCTGTAAACATAAATTATACAAATACTTTCTCGTATGCTTTTATATTTTTTATACTTTTATTTTCTCATAAGGGTGACGATATTTTTATCAACACAGGTACTAAACCCAATGACAGTAGTATTAGCGATAAAAGGTATTTTTAAGCATTTGGGCATGAACAACGTCAAGTTATATTTTATTCTATGTTATGTTTCTCACACATTTTAGAGAAATGGGGAACTCATTTAACTACATAATTATAAACAACAAACAGTAACGAAGAACGTAAATTAAGGCAAAATATTTGAGAATAAATCCAAGGCAAATATTTTAAATCCACGATGTCATACTCACATAGATAGATATAATATCTAAAACCATTTTTGCAGTTACAAAACAAAAATTGTGATTTGACATCGAAAACGAATGAGGAGACCTAAGAAATATAGCGATTTTTTTGTAATTTTTGAGCATTGGAGCACTAGGAGCGCTTTGAAATGTCTTATGGAGCACCAAATGCTCCGTGGAGCACAGGCTGAGAACCGCGGATTTAAGTAATTGAAACGAAAATGCCCAAAGTCACGAATATTTATATGAGAGCTTGAGTTCAATTAAGTTTTGACACTACTTTTATATGCTTCATATATAGAAACCACCTTTCGCGCACTGAACATTGTAATACGTGGCTTTCTCTGGTATATATGTCTGTGTTGACCAAAGAGAAACTCCGTCAGAGACAATTAATAATGCGAAGGGATAATTCAAATAAAATAAAATGTCTAATTTTTAATTTTATACGGTTTATGCTAGAACCTATATTTTACGTATAGAGGGTAAAAAAACGTGTTACACACTCAGGGTGGATTTGAACATGTAAATTTTGGGTAACCGCCCCAGTACCTTTACCGCTGGAGCACTGAGTCCTGAAGTGCATGGACACAGATTCCATTTTTCCTTAAAGAGAGATTTTGTTTTTCCCACGAGAGATTACAGCTACGGACTACAGTGATAAGTTAGCGGTCAAGGCATTGGAACGGCTATCTAAAGATCTCTGCTTCGAATCCTTCTTAAATATCTGGTATGTATTTTCTCTCTAACTAAAATGTGGATTCTCATGTGAACAATATAGAATATAAAGAACTTAATTTTATATAAATGATCCCTGCACACCCACCTTGTTTTCTTAAAGAGAGATTAAATATATGCAAAATCTGTAAACAAAATTTAAAAAAGATGATTCTGAACTCGAATCTATTTATAACATCAGTCAATTTTTGTCGGAGTCCAAAATATTTATTTGTTTTGAATAAATGGAAGTTCGTGCAAATAGTGGAAATTGTGTTTAAGGGATAAAGCAAACAACGATCTGACAACTTAAAGATTCACACTCTCCACCAGATTTTGTAAGAAGGTTTGATATGAACCGTACGCGTGAAATCGCCTTTGGAATTGCTAATGAGCTGATCATGCAGTTTCCAGAAGACTTGTTTGTGGACGTTTGAGAGCCAAGTTTTGGAGTGGAAGACCACGGCCTACTTTAACCCTTTATAAGGCAGTGGGAAGGATACTTACCACCAACTTCAGCAATTTTTGAATGTCCATGGTAAGCTATTTTACCATGTCTGATTATTTTTGTTAATAATTAATTTCATAATAATTAATTTTATCTAATAAGCTAAATGAATTTTCTTTTAAATCAATCGGGTAAATCCCAAAACCATTTTAATATACCATATTACTGTGGTGGCCTTATAAAGAGTTAAACTGTAAGGAGCCATGTGACACGTATAGCAACGTAGCACTTTGTTTAATACCCAACTATATCTGTAAGTAACGCAGTCTTCTGACAACGGTGTCAGCACACGTTTAATAAAACTCACATTTTCTTGCGAGAAAGGCGCTCGTTTATGCCCTCTTGCATTTCTGACAAATATTAGCTTAATTGAACTTCTATCGATGTCGTCTCAACAACATTCAAATGAAAAGGATGGTGTATTTGTCATCAGTAAGTCTAGAATAAGTCTTCAAGAGTCCTTCTTTTGTATGCATTTACTTTTAAGTGTCCTCCAAAAATGTATCCGCAACGGCCAACTCAATTTTCGTTTACAATTTTCTACTGTGTTCCTTTCTCTTACTTCTCCTCCCGGTCCACGTTATAAGAAAATACAATCTCGATCTGCAGCGCACAAAGACTTCACCCTTGAACCACTCCTCAACCTTCACGTCTAATATCTTCGAGTCAAGACTGTGCTCATAAACTCTGTTAATGTGATATTCCAGCGAATGTGAATCTCTTAATAACAATGCGGATTTGTACGCGCGAATCAATATCTTTGTTGTTTTTTGCAGAATACGAGAAATCCCTTGCTTTTTTTACCGGAAAGAGAGCCCCGTTACTAGCATCGCTACTGCTCTCTTTCCATTTCCCAAGCAAATCGTTTGTATAGTCTCCTGCGGTATAAAATAATAAGGAATAAAAAGGTATTATTATTATTATTGTTCAAAACGATTTTCAAGGATTCCCAACGACTGATGACGAAGTGAGATAAAAAGCAACATCATCTTGCTAAAACTTAAAACAAAATGGCTCTTGTGAGCGTAATGATTTGCTTGTATGTCTTGAGAGAATAATCAGTGGAAACATCAATTTTGGATCTCATTTGCCTAATATCAAGAAAATTCAGGACACATATTAACATTCATTTTTCATAGTCATATTCGTAAGTTATTCTTTATTCGACGATAATTTTCATCCTCAGAAAGCTCGCATGATGAACAAGCCATCATACATTATGAAAAACCTGGCATTGGTATAAGCTACCCAGGTCATCTGACCTAAGCTCAGTAACGAACGTTCGAGAATTTTAGAAAGCATAAATCGAGTTATTAATGACTATTATTATTTCAAGGGTTTATATTTGTTGGAGTAGAAGATTAAAAACCTAATCCTATATAAAGCTTTAATCATCACGTTACCCATAAAATGAATTATCCACGTCGTACTCGCATTTTGAAAAGAGGACACCAACAGCCTTATTGCACACACAACAACGCAAATAGTAAACTTTCTCGTGTGCTAGTTTTCAAAAATAATATCTGTATTGAAAATTTCACAAAATACTACTATTAATAATAATATCAATGAAACTGTATTAGATAGTATATTATTTATTATTATTACTATGCTGTCACGGACTGACATGGCGATTTAATTTAAATTCATTAAAAGACATTTTAATATTTAAACTTTTGAGCATTAGCACAAAATACATATATGCATCGAAAAAAGAAGCTTACTATCTGTCGACATTTCTATTGAATGGCAGAAAATTTTCAAAAAAAAAGTCAGAATTGTAATTGAGGAAACATATTTTAAATACTTTTTTTATAAAAGTAAGCGGATTGTTGCCAACAAATATTGTAACATGGTAAACCAAACTTTTTAGTTAAAAGAAGTGAAAATCTATTTCAATTTTTTTATAAACTATGCAATTGTGTACATAAGACGTGAATATCAATTTCTATGACCTATTTCATATTTGCTGGCTTTTACGTGAAGGTATATTAAAGACATCAAATATTATATATAATTTGGAAATTGCATTATATAAATATATGTTTTAGAGAAGATAATTGGGGGCATTAAAATATTAAAATAGACATATAAATTTTGAGTTACGTTAACACGAATAATTTCAATTAACCATAGTTTAGAAAACAAAGCCGATTCGTATTATTTTTCATAAATTTTATATTTATCAATTTGTGTCCTATTTCACACTACGTAATATTGAACGAATATGAAACATTTGGGAAAAACCATTCATTGATTCATTCATTGGATCTATAAATGAGATTCTGTCGATCGTTGTATGAGAGAAGGAAAGTTCAGTGTGCTTCTATCAATTCTTTATTTTCGGGCAGATACAATTACAGATTATAGTATAGAAAAGGAATGAACGTGTCCATTTATACCCCACGAGTCCATTTATACCCCATTTATTCACTTGTGTGCGACTTTGTATCAACCTTTCGCTTTTATAAAAAATTGAGGGTCTCGAAATGAGCTCTACAATAAATCCCAATCGGTGTTCTGAACAAAAAATATTTTGCTATGGAACATAAAGACGAATTTACTATTTTGTTATAAGTTTAAAACTTAGCAAGTAGTTTGGTTATTTCTAATTGTATTTCAATTATATATGCTCAGCAATTTATCACATTTTAAATATTGCACATGATATATAAAATATCCTGCATTACATGTTATTTTACTAATAAAGTTACCGTAAGGGTATGTTTATAAATTTATGTCTTATAAATTTATTCATGTTCAATTTTCCAAAGGAAAGTTTGGAAGAAGAAAGAAAACGTAGAGAAATTATGAATGGCCAGAAGTATCTAAAATTCATTTTTATTTATATAAATCGGAATTATTAAATCAGTTTTCTGAAGTTTCACTTATATGTTGTGGGTAGATGTTTTTTGATCTTACAGGCATCCAAAAATTTTAAAATATATAAATTAGAAAGATTTTATGTTAACCAAATAATTTAAAAAGTAAAATAAATATACAATAATATATTTCTGTAACTGAAACAAGTGCTGAATACAATAGAAAATGTATTTAATATTGTAAAAATATGTAAAATCCTAATATACAGAAAAAAATTTACAGCCTATGATTATAAGGAAAGTGATAAATTAAGTAAAAATGTACTTATAAATAAATAAAAATTCACATCTGATATATTGAAATAACTAATAACTGGTTAATTAGGATCATGTAGATGAGAAAAGCGCATGACTACGAAGTAGTTATTTGCATATGTCAACGTAATCTAGAGAAATAGCAAACCACATTCTCCAATAGTTTTTTGGAAAATGTTTGGAGTATCTAACGAATACCTTTACACGATATGAACGTAATCAGGCTTGAGATTGGAAAAATGAAAACTCGAAAAATGAAGAAAAAAGTATTGAAAAAATGATGAATCGGGAGACATTCATTTAACTGTGTATGGATAGCAATATACGATTATGTATTTTAAGTAAAACAATATATACGTGTTTGTGTTGCAACAAATTTGAAATTGTGTAAAAGAAGTAAGGATAATATATGCCTTTAATTTAACGAAACAATACAGAGTTTCACCAGGAGATTCCATAACAAACAGTTATTTCGACACTAGCGTAAGGTTACGGAAGCTAACTGCACCCTTTGTAAAGTAAAGGCAGAACGATGAATCCGTGAAAGTCCTAAGTTTATATCCCGCATCCGACGAAGCCAGAGTGAACACCACTAATCAGATTTAAAACAACGGGCCAAACTTCGTCGGGTGCGGGGGTTTCTTCAGCTGAAACCGCCCCGCACCAGATGACGTCAGATGGGGATTCCCAACATGCGGGTATATAAGCTTAGGACTTTCACGAACTCTTCATTCTGCCTTCACTTGACAAAGGGAGCAGTTGGCTCCCGAAACGTCGTGTTTTTAAACCTTACGCCAGTGTCGAAATAACTGTTTGTTATGCCTTTAATTTGTTGGAATAATCGTTTTATTAAATTGTCTATTATTTATTTCAATTATAATTTAATATTGATATGATCAGTAACGGTTTTAATGATTGATTTTTTTATTTAAGTTTGAAAAGCTTTGCTCTGTAGATACAAATGTACTGTTAATTCATAAATCAAAATATTACTCGCATAATTTTGCAGTCAACTTAAATAATTATTACTTGTTTAATTAATAATAGATGTTTAAACATAGTTTTATTATTAATATTAAATGGCACGATATATTTTAATGGAATTTCAGCTTTAAATTTTGTCGACTGTGTAACTAAAAGTAATAAAACATTAAAACTAGTGTGATGAGCACATTTAAGGAAATGTAACACATTCATTGCACCCAATGCTTGTAATGTGCTATTAAATTTACAACTAACATGGAATGTATTACTTCTTTAAGATACGTTAATATGGCATATATCAATAAGATACAAAGCAATCAATTCATAAAATGTTATTTTTACACAAACCATATTATTTTAGTAGAAGAAAGTTTTAAATCTCTGTACCTTAATATGTTGCAAGGTACTATGAACACACGGAATAAAATTGTAAGGAAATTTTGCATTTAAAAATATCACTATGAACACTATTTTTATCACCTTAAATCAGTGGTTCCCAACTCAAGTTAAGCCGCTGACAAATTTTCCACATCCATTTTATCCGCGAACCACTTCAAAAAATTCTCACAAGTTCAGGGGCCGATTTTAGGAGGCTGGAGGGCGATCACCCCCACTTGAATGAAAATTTAACATTGAAAAGATACAAGGTAAAGGTCCAATGAGGTATCATTTTCAAAAATCAAGTCATTAATCGCCCTTCCCCTTGAATGACCTCTAAATCAGTCCCTAGATGAATTGACAGAAAGACGGAATAAAAAACGGAGCCGGATCTTTGTTTTTGAGAAAGATGTAAATGTATAGAAGTAAACAAAGCAGTGTTGCCAACAGTGAAGCCAAACAAAGCAGTGCTGTCAAGGTGAAATCCCTAGTGGCAGCAATAGAAAGTCTCTACATTTCACCAGAAAGTCCCTACATGCAACAGCGTAGCAGCTTTTCTTCAAGAGTGTGAGGGAGGGAAGGGGATATACTAAAAATGTACCGTCAGTTTATTTTATATTTAATTTTAATATTTAATAATAGAAATTTTTATAATTATTTTCTATATTTTTAAAATTATGATCAAGTGAATGAATAACTTTCTGAATACCGGTCCCTAGCTTATAGATTATTAAATATGTTAGATTTTAGGCAGTGGTTATATTACCAGGAACGCTCTGTCTCAATTCTGGACAGATACACCACCTGCGTATGCTCGCGTACTCCGGCATTCTTTTTTTGCTGGCTTTAGGTGTTGCTAGTTTACAAATGAATAGTACCAGAACAAATTTGCTTTCATTGAACCAAATTTAACAAAAGGCCCGACATTCTGTGTTTGCTGATGTCTACCTCTGCATCTTAATGTATAATATGGGAAGGTGGATTGAGCCTAATTTTTGGACTTTCATCTTTTCGATATTAACGTTTTCCGTTTCGCGGGGCGGGTTAAACCCCAACCCCTCCTCCCATGACAGTATGTAGAGGCTTTACGTACAGAAGGGATTTATACACACCCCCAACACCCCTCAGATTTTTGATATACCCCTTAATGAAATCTAGAAATACATACAAAATCTAACCCACACCCCCTAAAAATCTTGAACATCCCCCAGTTTATGAAACCCGGATAAACCCCCTGACGTACAGTCATGGGGGAGGGGGCCCCCCCGAACAAGTCTATGCCCAGGGGGCCCTAGGAAAGCTTAGTCTGGCCCTGACTAATAGACTACTCGTACAATATAAGTACTAACACTCTTGTACTATATACACGTATTAAGACTAACGCTTGTACTATATACACGTGTTAAACTTAATCGAAGTACATTTCACATATATCCAACTTTTCATCGGCGATTTTTTCCATGGCGATTTTATCCTCGGCGATTTTTTCGGTGATTCCACACTTTTCTTTACTTTTTATTTTGTTTTCCCTCCAAGCACCCCTGGAGCACCTGGGAAATCCAGCTTTTATTTCAGTCAACTTCTTTTTAAGGAGAGAAATGGGGGGCACATCTGAGTATTTTGGCAGCAATCGTAAAACTATAAAGGGTGTATACGTTTAGGGGCATTAAATAATTATCTAGAGAAAAAATATTTCTATATAATCAACTATAATTTGCTTCATTTTAAATATTTCAGGTGTCTTACCAGATAATCTGATAATGAAATTTAAATTACACTTAAATCCTTTGAAAAATGCGCCCGTCATTTGATTTAAAATTTTCGGAATCCCTAATAATTTTTAAAGTCGGCGCCTATGAATATCAGGGCTTTCAACCAAGTAGAAACAAATTATTTTTTCCAGTGATCTACGCGCCATCTACTACTATAGTGCGTTCGCGCTCAGTTGACGCCCGATACCGTTAGCAGACGGGTTAGTCCATTGCAGTTTAGGGAAGGGCGTCTTGCCGAAACTGGTTTTTCGCGCGGGAAAAACCAGTTCCTCCAAGACGGCCTTCCCTAAACTGCAATGGAATAACCCGTCTGGTAACGGTTATCAGGCGTCAGGTCTGCGCGAACGGACTATGGAACAGGCTGGACCGAGTTTCGAATTCCTTGTAAAACTACCTTTTTCGACAAGTCCTAAGTTAATAAGGAATAAGAAGTAAAATCAGAAAACAAAGAAACAAATACTTCTAGAAATTTATTCTGTGATTGCAAATTGCTGTAATATTAAAAAGCCAAGAGCGAAAAGAAAAATTACAATAATAAAAAATAAAACCGAATTTCGATTTGAACATACAAATCTTTCGTCAACGACAAACACAAGTAGCGCGAATCACCATTTTAGTACCCCCATCGTGCATTTCGTATTACCATCAATTGTGAATTTAATAAGCATGTTTTCACTAAAAAACTTAATCATAAGCAAAAACTTCAAGAAAATGCCGAGACATTATAAAAGCCACGTGACCACGACTTTCAAATTAAATGCTTTGTTGTATTTGATTGGGAGAAAGAAGAAATAACTCTATATTTATGCAAACATGGCTTATCTCAGCAATGTATACTTCGTTTATGTCCGGAGGTTGTAATGGAACTCTGTTACATTTTTCTTTTCTTGCGTAAGGCCATCAGATGAAATATTTATAATTTGGAAACGACAACTTGCCCTGAAAATCACGGCCTTTTCGTTCGTTAACGTAGTTATATAATTTAATAAATCAATGATTATCAAAAAATGTTCATCCCTGAAGGTGAACTCACGGAATGGGATGAAACAAGTTCCACAGCGCCACCAAGGTCAGAATCTAGAGCAAGGTCCATCTCCGTGTCTCGAGATGACCTTTCACATGATTTTCGATACGACCCTCAAGGAATTCCATGTGTTCAATGTATGGTATGCAAAGCAAGCATTAACATTCAAGACAGGAAGCACCAATATGTTGTGCGATGTATTAAATGCGGAGAAGCTACACCAATTAGAACGCCACCAGACGGCAAACAATATGCTCGATGTGTTTGCAACTGCCTTCTTGTTTGTTCAGAGAAAGCTACAAGAATAAGCTGCGCCAGACAAAGTTGTCGCAGAATCTTGGAGATAGGGCGTCCTGAAGATCAAGGTCATGTTAGAATACAGGGCACGGTGCAAGTGGAATGCGTTTTCTGCAACCGAAATTTCTTGTTCAATAAATCTGAAAAAAATTTTGCTTGCTGTCCGCACTGTAAAAAGACGTCTGCTGTTGGAAAAGAATACAAACTGCGCTGTGCGATGATCTATCTCGCAATTGCTATCGTTGTTACTATCATAGGTGCAATGTGTGTAGCTTACACCTTTCGAATGGCAAGAAGTCAAATTGGATTGTACTTAGCATATGTGGGTGCGTTCTTGGCTTCGGTAGTGTTGTTTCTCAGGTCCTTATATTATTTCTTAATGCCTGTTAGCGAGACGGTAAGACCATTTTGAGGATACAGAGCATAATCTGACATATGTTGTCAAATAAAAAATGCAGTGAAATAATATCGAAAATATATTGTAAACAACTTACACGGTATAACGGTAAAGGTTTCTTGGTGAAAATGCAATGTCCGTTACGGTTTGGCGCCAAAGTCGAAATCAATCGGCGAATGGAGTGAGGAGGAGGGATGGACTGTCTTTTGAAATACATGATGAGTCGAAGGGATGGTGCGAGAACAAAGAGGAGACAAAAAGGCATTTAGCAACGAAATTGATTAACGTAGCGGATGCTGCATTTTAAAAGGTCTTTTCTTTGAGTGAAAAGTATGACTAATATTGCGTATACGGGCCCCATCGCCAAAAATGTTCACTAAACGCCAAACAGCTCTCGTCAAAGAGTAACCCCTACCATTGTAATTATATAATACCATTGTAATCGAAAAATGGAAGCCATTTTTTCCAGAAGCAAATAATACAATATCGATTTTAAACATAGAATTTACAGAACTTTTTTATTAAAAATAGTACTCACGCTTTTAGAAGCGATTATTGTAACATTTCACTACAGCTTTTTCGCGCAGAGAATTAACAAAATCTAGAGTTTAATAGATGCTGAAAAGGCTACGGAAGAACACACCATCCAAGAATACACGGAGCAATTTATATTTACGTCAAACCGCCATGAATGTCAAAACAAAACCCCAGCTATGAGAAATTCTCAGGATTCCTTTAACGGTAGAATTTTCCCGAAGGTTCGGGAGTGTTCGCGAACACTTCGAAGCATTGGCGTACGCAGGGGCGTGTTGATGGGGGTTGCTCCATGGAATCATTTTTCAGATATCTTTATAAATACCACCCATTCATACGCGTGTTATCAGCGTTACACAATAAAAATCGTGTTCTCATGACCTAGATTTTACGCTTCCTGCGGTAATCTAAGGCTCAGTTATCTTAGTCCCAGATGCTGGAATAATCTCACTATAGATATAAAAAATCAATTGATTAATTTTATTTATTTAAAAAGTCTTTACGGACATATCTATAGTTTTCTTTATAAATCTTTGTTTCCTTATATTGTGATTCCTTGACAGGATTTTCTTGTTTTGTTTGACATTCACCACTTTTAAAAGTCTTTTTTTTTGGGGGCGGGGCATCAGGCTAGTCAGATCAAGTTTGGTCTTTGCATGATGCTTCCATCAACAGCCAAGTTAATTGGGTTTACGTCGAAGCAGAAATTTGAAATTGTCTTATTGTTAAATGACATATTTTATCATATTTCGATATTGTTTATAATATGTATATTGTAACAAATTATGTGCTCACTGGCTAGTTGTTTACTATGTCTTGGTCGTTGTAAATAAATAAAATATTCTTATTATTATTATGTGTTATCGAAAGACTAAAATATCAAAAATAGATGGTGCATAGCTGGACATTAAAAAAACGATTCTCGTATTTGTTCAACGCCATCAGAAATCTCCGAATTTTAGAAATGGCGGGGGATAAAATAATTTGTAAATTTAAATTAAAGTTGAAAAAGAATTTTTTTATTCAAAAAAGTAAGGAAAAATAATACAATTCAGGAAAAAATAGTTTAACATACTAACTTATACAAACGCAACAACCCTCAACCATCTCCTTAGTATATCAATCAGTGCCGGTGGTGTAGTCCTAAAATAAAAGTGGCCTAGCGCTCTTCCAAATCAAGGGTAGATCCACTTGAGGAATAAGGGACAGGGGCGGATTTAGGGGTCGGGGGGATCTCCCCCCCCCCCTTGAATGA
>QLNU02015270.1:23766997-23798564 GCA_006491805.2 Dysdera silvatica
TGCCGTATTATGTATGCCGCAACGAAGATTCGTTTCGTCAGTTCAAAATGGATATCAGTTCGAAATATAGGCTTGAAACCAATGCTGATAGATACTGTGCAATCTCAAAGAAATTTCATAGAACCTTCAGAATGAATAATCCTAGTCCTCTGTGTAAGGGTGCTGTCCTCGTTCACGACGATACCCGATTATATGTTGCACGAAAATCACACAACTTCCTGTAAAGTCGTAGGGTTTCAATTCGAATATTTTGAAATATCCGCCGTACTTCCCGCATTTGGATTCCAATGTGACTTCTATTTTCTGCATGCCTTAAAGAAGTCCATGAAGGTCAGGCTTCAAAGACGAGGAAGATATTCAGCCTTCTGGGACAACAGAGTTGCAAGAGCAAGGCATTGGATGCTAAACATCTGGTATGGAAAACCTAATTACATGCTGTGACAAGTGACTCAATCATTAATATGGCTGTTGAAAAATGAGGCATGCGCAACACTTTAAGAGCACAAAGTTTTCTTGAAAATTAACCTTGATTTTCATATACATATATTGTATCTGTTCTTTTTTTCTGACATATTTCACCTTTTATTTCTCGTTTAAAGTTTCTTAAGTGTATTTATAATTATTATTGCAATATGCTGAATTATAATTTTAATATTTATTAATTTTCTTAAGCCGAATTCTTTAGTAGACAAATTTAGTTATGGTCTTTTAATATTTTTAATATGAAGATGTGATTTTGTGCCTCCTAACAATAATCTACTGAAAAAGGAATATTTTTTTATTCTTTAACGGATAATTAGTTTCGTTATATTCAATTACTCATAAATTAATATTTGTTTAGTAAAATGTTCAGTACATTAGCGAAATCAGTCTCTGAAAATAATTTAAACTGAAGGTGCTTTTTTCTGATGCATAGCAATTAATTTTATAATGTTTATTTTCAAGCAAGTTCCAATATATTCAAAAGATATTGGCGTTAATTCTAGCCTAGATTAATGAGCTCGCTTTTAGGAAGATCACACCTCCAAAATACGTGACTAAAAAAATAAAAGGAACTAATTAGCATGCAAAAAAGCTACTACAATTAATAACTGTTGAAAGAAGTAATTATTTTCTTCAACAATTTCATGCATTACGTTACCAAAATTCTGTCATAATCTACAATAACCTGAACACTTATATGCCTAAAACTTGGCTGCGAGTAGAAAAACGTGTTAAGGACTAATTTCATTTTAAATCTGACACTGTATTAACAAATAAATTCAACTGTTGCTTTATATTGTTCATGTGATGTTATATGTTGCTTATAACATGTGATTTATAATGTGATGTTATATGTTGCTTTATATTATTCATGCGATTATTATTATTCATCTGATGGTTGGGATATTAATTGATGTCGTTTCAACTCTGATTTGAAATATATTCTAGCAAAACATATGAAACTATCTCAAGAAGTTTGAAAACATGCAAGTTTTACAAAATTTTATAATTGTTTCGTCCTAACGTCATTATTGTTCAGAAATTTCTTCTTAAAACAAAAAGCAGTTATAATTTACTACCAATTACTACTGGTGTGATGTACTCACAAAAATGTGCTTAATAAGTGTGATGTATGCTTTATATGACAGATAATTTGTACGTGCCCATGACTTGTTAAAATAAGCTAGTACAAAATAATCTTTATGAGCATGCTTTACAAAAGTGTTATTTTAACATGCCATGTATATTGTTTTACATTTAACCATATCGCTGTAGTTTACGTTAGCGTTAACATACTAAAAAGTGCTTCTAATGCCATCCGATATACCAAGCAATGCAGTGGGCACTATGCAGGTGCTTCTGCCTACGTACGAATACGAAAATGCACATGTGTAGAAGTTTACCAGAACTGCAGTATACGTTGAAAAGTTTTTACAAATAGACTGGAGCTGATCAATTGCTAAATAATAATCTATATATAGATAAATTGGTTTTCTAGGAGTATTTAAGATGAGTAGGTGGAATGAAAAATACTGTATTTAGTACATGTAAAGGGACTTCGCAATCATAACTAATTTTCAAGTTACGTGCATGTGTACTTGAGTACTGTTTAATGCTCTTGTTTCTTCTCCCTACAATTTGACAACTTCTGACACTTACGTATGTCCTCCCACAAAACTATCAATTAGTTAGGAAACATTTTCTCATTGTGGAAATATCCAATCTGGATTGAAAAACCACAATCATTTAGTACCATTATTAACGTTTGGTAAAATAAATCTGCTATTTAAAAACAAACAGTGAAAGAACATGATAAAGTTAAATTTACTATTATATTTTAAATAATTTGTAGCATATGTACAAAATTTAACAAATGCAATATTAAATACAATTTTTAATGATGGAACACTTTTTGTTAGCAGAAATGTGTACTATTAATTATCTCGTTTAACCTCCGATTAACTTTGGACAAATTTATTTTGAACAGTATTTAACTTGGCTATAGTTCGAATGGCATTAAAGTAGTCACAAAACAACTTGCTTGACGTAAACTACAGGGATTATTAACTGTCGCTTTTAGTTTAACTTTTGACCCTGTGGCGAAAGTTGGCGATCATGTTTCGTCGCCAAATTTCTCGCGAGAAGAGAGATTGAGACAGGCCTGACTAGCAAAGAAATATAGAGAGGGAGAGAATGATGAGCTGCTAAGAATATGCAGGATGATAGACAGAGAAAAGGAGGGAGTTGAGAGTTAGAGAGAGAGCGCACCTATTATGGAGACAGCGTCTGAAGAAGGAGGCAAGGTTTCCGTGACGAGCATTTGGAACACGCTCAGGGACAAGAGGATTGTAACACCTGAAACGATCATCATCTCTCTTCAGAGCTGCTCACAATTTTACAACAGTGACAACAAAAACAAAAGAAAAATCCAAAATAAAGAACTCACAACAAGCATCACTACAACGGCTCGATCGTCACAGCATGGAACGCTCAACCTTACATATAGCTCAAACATGCATTTAGTGGCATTAAAATTCGTCATTTAAACATTTAATTATTTAACAAATGCTTCGCTACGTAAATATAAATACATAAACCCAATCCGAGAATTTAATATATGCATTTATATTTAATTTTTAATGGTCCTTATTTCCTTATTTTACACCTGGTAGCAAAATGGCGGCAAATCAATAATACAACAGAACATATAGTTGTGCTTTTGGTTATTAAAAATAAATAGCAAAATACATATAAATAAAATATGTGTCCGTTATAGAATTATCCGATTTATAATGCTACTGTTTATTCTTTGCATCGAAATATCTATGAAGACATTATAAGCTCCCCCATTCTCAGAGACATTTTTAAAAATTTGTTAGTATTTGTTACCCAAAACGCAAAAGTTCATGCAATTACAAAAGCAGTTCCTACTAAGCCCCAATTGGCCTCTTTGACTATAAAATATTTATTTTTCTTTGTCTAGCAGAAAATACTAAATTATGGTCCGTTTTCTACAGTTAGGTTGAATAAACAAATATTGCATATTGCTTTTGAAAACAAGCTGAGCATTGATGCGTGTGACCATAGTTCCGTCATCGAAACAATATTCTACGACTGGCGCAGGGTGCGATTTGCATGGTACGCCTAAATGTACAAACACACGAGATATTCATATGAGAAGGTGTCTGGACGTGCACATTCCTTACGTGCGCAGCAACACTAAGAGAGCGTGCAATACGGTCTGAGATACTTTGATGAAGCCGCACCTATGATGGACACGGCATCGGAGGTCGGAGGCATCGTTTCCGCCAGTTGAAGCAGAAACACAGTCAACGAGAGAAGAATCGTCACACCTAAGGACACCACAAATCAAGTTTATGGCCGTACCATCACAGTTAGATGAACGCGTGATGGATAACCATAAAAAAATTTTATAATTTTGGGGTTTTTGATCCGAGATCTTGTGTGTTTTAGAGTGTTAACAATTGAAAAATTCTTCGCATTCGTTTCCGCATCTTATTTATGGCCTTCAAGAAAATTTGACTCCGGCTGCATTGGCATATATAGGTGTTTTCTGGAAATGTGTGCTGTTCTGAGGTTTTTATGTACTGCCGTATGTGAATTATAAAGTAATATAATTCTTGTGTGTAAACGCACTGTGAACACATCTTATATTTAAATAAATACAGAATAATGAAAGATTGTTTTTATAAATTAATAAATACATTTAGAAAGTAATACAGTAAAACCTCTCTTAACGACCACTTCTATTCAGCGACTACCTCCCTTGGTGACCACTTTTTCTTCAAACGGATTCGTCACCTCCATAGACCCGATGTTAAATTTACCTCCATTCAAGGACCACTTCCCTAAGCGACCGTTTTTTCATGGAACAGACGCTGATCGCCTTAGGGAGGTTTTACTGTAATTCTATTATATTTCTTCAAGTAACTAGATACTACTAATTTTACAATAGTTATGTATGATCTGACCGAAAGTGTGGTTAAAGTGGGTAAAGTAGTTTTCAATAAAGAGATGTTAAAGGCGATTCCTAGCAGGCGGTACTCTATCATCATTAGACACAAGTATCTTGAATGGATTCCATTGGAGAAAGGCTACCTTTTCTAGAAAATTCTCCTAAATTGACAAAATCAATATCTTGATACATTTACATGGTCATGCTGAAGCCAAGACAGACAGAAAATGTAGGTCCCATTAAAAAGAACATCAAAATTTAAAAAATAAATGGCAAAAATATACTCAAAATAAATGATAACCTACTTCCTAATTCCATATTTAAATTTTCTTTATCTTTTATGAATCTTTCTCAATAATATATTTAAGTACGATAAGATTTATAACAAAATTGAAGTGGTTCAAAAATCTTTTAATTGCTAAAAATAAAACACTGTATCTGTACACTGTACTGTAAAAATGCGCACTAATATCGCAATATAAATAACGAATGAGAATCACTGTGCATGACCAACACGCAAAAGAAAGCTGATTTTCTGCGCAGACGGCGTGAAAATTCACAATCTCATCTGTTCATTTAAACCAATGATAGGTCAACGTGCTCTCACTCTCTAGCCTAGCCTAGTTTACCAGGTATATAGGGGCGCCTTCGACTAAGTCGTTTATCCCCCCAAATGAAGGAATGAAGTGGCGATGGATTTGGAAAAAGACGTAAGTGGAAAATTCGGTTGAAAAATGTTGAATAGAATCTAGGAAGGCCGAAGTTAAAATGTAGTAAGTTGGCAAGAACACTGAAAATCAGTGTAGCCAACTAAGGATTCCGAAAAGGATTGAGTAATTTTGAGGTCTTTATAGCGAAAAATAACGGTGAAAAGTATTTAGGGAGAAATTTTGAAGTCTGGACGTGTGAGGAAAGGAAAAAATTCGGTCGGAAGAGCCAATGGAAAAATTCGGGCCGAAACAATGAATCACGGCAGAGTACAAATGACGTCATGGAGAGCTGAGAGGGGAGGTGTCTTACGAACGCGTGGGCGGAGCCTAGTTCATCGAGGCGAAATACCCAATATTACAGGCAACAAGGCGGGCGTTGTTAAAATTCCAGTCAAGCACAGGCGGGCATTCGATGGCTTCAGAGTTGAGTTTAGTCCTAAACGATTTCTACCACCCTTTACAGGCTGCAACATCGTCCCGAGATGGCAAATAGACGGGGTCCATGAGCTTTGTAGAAATCTAGGATGTTTGCCTCCTGATTGATCCATTCATTATTCCTACGGATGAAGATATAGGAATGGATTTGTTTGACGTTGTCTATAAGGTCGTCGTTAGTGTAGTATGTTTTGTCAGAAAATTCACCCAAAGGAAGGTCCTTTGCCCTGGCCCGGACCTCGGCGAAGCGACGAGCCCGCGTGATTTTCTGCAGCGCGATTGGCGAGGTATTTTTGGGTAGGTCAATGAGGATGGATTGTTCTTTTCTGGATGGAGAACGTCCACGATTCTTCTTTTTCCGCTTAGGTGTGGTCGGGAGAGATGATGTTGTGATATTGTCAGATGGCAGATAGTCGGTTTGGGGTAGAGGCGAAACTGCACGAGATGACTGGGGTGTCGGGGTGATGGAGATCCTGGAATCACGGACAGGCGATAGCGTCGGGTTGGCCGTGAGCGTAGTGCAGTCCGCTTTTAAATGTCCGGCACCTTGATAGAGTAAACAATGGCGGATGAGTCCTGGATAGTGGATATTCATTTTGTATTAATCGATGATGATGACATCAGGAATGGGCGTTGATAACCCCATCTTTAGCTTTCATGTCCAATTGAAAAAGTCAAAAAACCCTTGCCATTTGTCCCAGACGATGTCCGGTTTTGGGAGGCCGTATTGGCGGAAATGGCTGAGAAGATCTTGATGTGGAAATTGATATAGCAAATTTCAAATTCTGACCCAAAATCCGTTTTCGGTGTCTTGGCAAACAAGAAAGTTGACCCCGTCGATGGTGAGGACGGTCTCGATGAGCGAGTTGGCGCGCTGAAGGGAGGACAGCTTAACTTCAAAGCTAGATTCAGGCAGTAAAGTTCTTCCGAGTTCCGAGAAAAATGGCGCCAGAGACGACAGAAGGAACTGGACGGCTTGAACCAAAGCCGACCCAAACGAAAGGTCTTCGGTCGAGCTGGATGGGCATCGCGAGAGTGTAGAGAAAAAAACTTACCTCTCTGAAATCAAAACTCGGAATGAATTTAGATAGTAACAACTTAGCGCAACAACGAGTTCGAACGTGCTCTCATTCTCTCGTATTGTTTGAAAGAGTTAAAAGACGAATATTTTTACTCTTTCTCCCGAATGTATGAACCAATTTAATTTTTTTCGCATAAATATTTTATTTTTACGCCGTTTAAAATAATATATCAAGATATGGGTGCCAATTGAAAATTCAAAGTTGGGGGCATAGGGTTCAGGAGTTCAATAAAAAATTATTTGATATAATTTTGGACTTCTCCACCGAAATAAAAATTAACTTTTTTTTTTTTTCAAATTTTTACTCAACTCCTATCAAGAGATATACAAGGTGTAACCTTTTCAACTGAGTACACGGTATATATATATATAGTCTGGCACCATCAAGACACATTTTGATTGATTTCTAGCATAAGAGATGCAGTACATTGATTGGTATTATGTTTTTGTTATTAAGATCTAGTTATGTAAAGTATATCATCGGAGATTAAAAAAATTCACTGCAATTGTCTAAGATCATATGCTGATCTCCTACTTTGTTTGTCGAGAAGTTTGTTTGTTTTGTGGTTTTACGGCTCAAAGACTACAATGGTCATGCTGCGCCGGGACCTACTGTTTTCCGAGGAATCCGAACCTCTTATGGCCTAGGGAACCAAACCCCGGACTACAGTGAGCAGTGCGATCTTTTTATGAGATCTCTGAGTAAGCGTTCTTTGTACACTGTTGGGAGTCGAACCCGGTTTAACTTAATGTTTGTCGAGAAAATATGAAAAGTACAAAAATAATACGATTCAAAAACTTCACAATGTGTTTGTGGCACTTCAACCAAAACGATCAAAGCCGACAGCATGACGAAAGTATGATTCTGATAAGAATTAGTAAATATCATGAACCGTGGCCACCTTGATGTCTGTAGGACAATGTAAAGGGAATATCAAACTATATGTGCAATCCAAACACACCTCGTTGTACATGACAATCTGTAAAGCTATTGCCAAAGAAACACTTCAAATCACAGCTTCGTTAGCATTTCTTTTTTACTAAAAATACAAAAATTTTACTGATCACATACATTGTAAGCAGCATCTAATTTGAATGAAGCATTTATCACTGGTATTGTAAATTATATTCAGGACCGGGGTGGGACAATAATGACAGTCGGGCCACATCCAGCCAGCTAAATTATTTAGTACGGCACGTGTATTACTCTTCGTTTATACAACTGTATTCATTAAATAACATTTCAAATTATTCTTCAAAAACAAATCTTGTTACTACAAATAATAAATGACAGTATAAGGTGAGGCTCGCAGAAGGTAACCTTTATGATTCAGTGAAATTCTCAATCAAACTGAATTTGCTATCACAAATTTAGATTATCTCAAAGAATACGTTTATATTCCTTCGTACCTTTGCTGCATGTCGTGATGCTGAGTTAGACGGAAGTGAAGTATAACAAAATATTCCCTCGCTTTCACACTCAACAATTATTTTTAGAAATATTAGACAACTGAATGTATCTGATTCAATTTGATGACGGCACTGCTCAGTAATAAAATAATTGAGAAGATAGCAAATTAACGCAGTTGATGTTGCCGTTCTGATGAAAATAGCTTACGACTATTGAAACAATTGTAAGCGTTTAAATATACTCTTCCATCTGTATTAATTTGTTGTGTTTTCAATCATTTTATTTGAATGTACTATTGGGAGATACAAATTCGTTTCCGTACGTTTAACTTTTGGAAAACCTTATAAAAACTGCGTTTGGTGTCACTAATTTTCCTTCCATACTTCGAATATATCATTTTCCTTCATTTATTTGTATTTTTACGGAGCAAGAACAGTAAACTGTCCTGATATTTAGAGTACCCTGAGGTACTACGCAAGGACAGTATACATCTCCGAGATTTAGAATACTCTAAGGTACGGCACAAGGACAGTACACTGCGTCAGGGTTTAGACTACTCTGAGGTAGCAAAGGCAGTAAGAATACTACGCCGAGGTTTAGAGTACTCTTATGTACGGCTCAAGGAAAATATTCTGCGCCAGGAGTTAGAGTACTCTGAGATATGGCGTAAGGACAGTATACTGCGCCGATATTTAGAGCACTCTGAGGTACGGCGCAAGGAGAGTATACTGTGACGAGATTTAGAATATTCTGAGGAATCCAACCCCCTACTCACGAGAGACGTAAACTCCTGACAAGGGTTGGCGTAGGAATGGCACAGACCATACGATACCATTGATAATAATCTAACCCAGGTTAATGGTAGAGTAGGCGACTGCTTTACCACTATACCACCGTTAATTAGGGGACCTACACTTTTGAGAGGAATCGGGTACCCTTAAGTCTTAGAGCACTAACAGTAATATGTGGTGCATGCCCCACATACTACTACAAACCTCCGAACCAAAGTGAAGAGTTAGTCTGTAAGCTGTTTTTTAAGTGTTGGGAGTCGAACCAGGGAACACGTTGGGTGAACACGTTACCTCTGCATCATCACAGGTAATATCATTCATTTCATTATCGTTCTGACTATTAGTTGGAGTCAAGATTCTTTTTACATTAACATCAGATATTTGTTAAGAGTATGCCAAGATAGAGATGTAGTAGATACTATTATTACAATTTGGACTTCTTAGAATTGTGTGCTGGGACATGCATTTCTGAATATTATTTGATTGTTTAAATTAGTTGTATTTATAATAAATTAAAAATGTTGAGCTATAAAACACACAATAATCTAAATTAAATTATAATTAAAATAGTAACAAAGTTATAAACATGTATACTCAAAAACGTTTAATATATGTAACAAGTAATGTATACGTAATATGTGTAATACATACTTGGCATGGAATACATAATATACATAATATGTGTAATATATAACTGACATGTAAAACGTAATATATTTAATATATAATGCATCCAGTATATGCAAAATGTAAGGTATCCAACGTATGTAGAATGTAATGTATCCATTAATATTACCCATAAATGTAATATATGTTTTAGTTGTAATATATAGCACATGTAAAATTTGTATAACGTAATAGTATTTCAAGTTGCCTTAAAAATACAGGACGAAGAAAGCCAGTTGCCGGGAAGTCTTTATGGCAGAAACGAGTATTTTGTGTATAATGTCGGAAAGTTAAATGCTTTAGATTTTAAAGCTTGGTATACTCTTCTATATGTAAAAATATCAAATAATAGTCAATATTTGAAAATTACTATAAATCGATATAAATATATTTTAAATTAAATTGCCAAATTACCGGGAGTCAAATTTATCCTCAGCGAAGCCATTACATGTCATCAGCATATATTATGACTCTGGGATAAAAACCTTTCCAGTGTTAAAGAAGCAAGTAAAATTTTTAAAATATTTATCGATGAAAATGATCTAATGGGGGAACGCTTGCTGGAACTTTTTGACTATGCATGTTTTTAAGATAAAAATTCATAAAATTAGCTGACATGATAAAATATAGAAAAGCAATAGATATTTATTTATATGTATAAATAAACATTTCTTGCATATGGTTAAAAAGGTCGATGCTTTTACGCACTTACAGTATAATTTCGCACATAAATTTCACATGAATAAAAAAATAAAATTGTAGATTTGCATAAATTTAAATCAAACACAATTCACGAAAAATAAACAAATAATAGGAATAGAAATAATTTATAAAAAGAAAAGACATAAATCAATTATATATAAAAAAGAAACAAGAGCTTGGATACTCAATTTTGCATAGAAAATTACAAATGCACTAGACCAGCCCTTCTCAAACTGTCATCCTCAGAGGTTTCTGAGAAACTTTTGATAGATATTACAAAATTTTGGTCAAAGTCTTTTCCCTTTTGCTGTCAGGGTAAAGTGTAAATAATTATGTTATAATTTAAAATAAAGTTAACAAACGTATATTTTAGCTGAAATAAAGTTTTATTGTTTACTTAAAAACTCATATGTAAATAAAAACTATTTTTGCTCTCATCGCTAATTTATGTATATAAAATATTTATACAATAATTTTTGCCACCCACGTTCATATAGCTCAAACTAGAGCTTTTTTTATATTTGGAGAAAAAGAGGCGCCGTCCTCATCCTGGATTCGAACCAGGGTCCCCGCGTTGAGCCCGCGGTGTCTTGACCTACTAGACGAATGTAGATAAGAACAAATGCATTTTTCTCCGTATATGAGGATGTAAGATATTTCTCTGATTAAATATTTTGAGAAAGGCTGAACTAGACAAACTGTTTAATGAAATTTTCAAACCTAATTTACTTAATTAAATTGAAGTATGAATACAATAAAAAAAAAAAATATATACTTCCGTTTTCCACATACTTACATTACTAGAATGTTTGTGCACACCTGTCCTTAAGTATAGCATTAATATAAATAGTGTGAATTATTACAATACTGCTAAGATTTTGCGTCTTAGTTGCCAAATGCTCAAGTTAACTGCTTTTTAGCTCTCTGAGTTCGGGTTTAACTGCCAGATAAGCTCGAGTGGGGATAATTGTACCATGGGGTGATGCCGATCGCCTGTCATGATGCCCCCACATTAAAATGACTGAAAAATAAACGCCTTTATCTGACAGCTTAACCTGCCAGATACCGAAATGCTTAGATAATTAAAGACGATAGGCATTGCGAGAAAATAACTCTCAACATTTTGGAATGAATACTTAAAAAAATTATGTCATTATTTTGAATTGATCTTAGTTTAAAGTGAAAAATATATACATGTGAAATTACGAATCTACTTCCTACTTAACCGATTGATAATGGGGAAAATAATTTGCTTATTTGATTGAAAGAACCATTATTTATTTAATTAAGGTAATTAATACGGGAGTACTAATGAACCAAAATGACCTTGGTATAAGGGAATAATTTTTGTCTTCTATTTATTCTTAGAAAAAATATATACTAATTGTTTTTCTTTCTATTTAGATTAATTTGTGGGAATTTTCCCTTCTATTACATTTATTGGCTTAGCCATCTTAGTAAATCCCTCTTTCTCGCAATTACTGTCCTCTTGTCCACCGGTCGCCATTAGACAACCTAAAAAATTTGATTTTCGTAGCAATTCTTCAAAAATTATTTTATTCTTCTCAAATTTCTTCACTAACGAGCTTTAAGCTCTAAAATGAATTAAATTTCACATTACCTAACTCCACAGAAGTTCTTTTCCAACCCAAGCCAAATTCTATCCTACATTTTCCCTTCATCACATTCTCTTAACTCACTCTCATTTATTAATTACTTTATTAAAAAAAATGTCTCTGCTTTCCCTCCATGTTCTCTTCTGCAGGTTTCCACCATGCATGGAGGAGGAGCAGCGCAAACCGGGTTACTCCTCCTGTAGGGAATTTGTTCGATTTTGGTCTTTCCTGTTATAGAGGAGATTTTACAAGATTCGAATTCTTAATAATCTGTTGTGTGAATTGTATTTTCTTACAATAATATTTGAGCCAATTTTGAATATATTGTTGGCCCGCAAGTAGTCACGCACATGCAAACTCTTTTCGAAAAATGTAAATTTTTCGAACAAGTTACAGTCTTTGTATAAAGAACTTTTACTTATTGCTTTGTTTGTCTTTTACAGCGAAAGAATATTAAAGATGATGTTGTGTCAGAATCTGGGCTCAGAAACGTTGAAATTCAAAATTCATAGAGGGGCTCAAGTGTTTGAGGAGGGGTCCAAATATCTTTAAATATTATGTGATGCGGTCTTAGAGAAAATAATGTGTTTTGATATACAATGAAAGGCTTAAACCTCCTGAGCCCAGTGCCGTATTTATAAATGGGCAAATTCGGCACTTGTCCAGGGCGTAAAAAAGCGGTGGATTTTTTTTTTTAAATTGCGATCTATTTATCGTAGAATTCTATCGATAAACTTTCCCCTAGAAGGCGCCTTCTATACTTTTTTCTTGATCTGAAATACTGAAAAATTGCGTGAAACAACCCCGTCCCCAAGGGCCGAACCAGGCAGGGGCGTGCGCCCATCTGAGAATAATAAATTTACATTAAAAATTATTATTTTCAAGTAAAAAATAAAACTAAACTCACAAGTGAATTTTCAAGCTTTGCGCCCTCACTGAAATTTTGTTCTGCATCCTGTCTTTTCCCCCCTTTCCCCAATATCCAAAAAAATCCCAACAATCGTCGTCAAATAAAATTAATTTATTCATAGAAAAATATCGTGTTTTATTATCTTACAATAATAATAATAGCATAAAAGTTGATTGTAAATGTCCCTTCTCTCCCCAATGGAATTTTAATTTGCATTTGAGGAGCGGTTGTTGGACAACAAATCGGAGAGGCGGAGGAGAAAGAGCAAATGAGGGAAGAAATGGTTTTTTGGAGAGAACAGTTACAAAAGGTTTTATTTAACAAAGGAAAGTATAAGAAATTCAGCTTATTCTAGCAATTTCGTCGTTAAATCCAGTTAGTCGTTATAAACGATTTTCACTGTATATATGTGTGTGCATATATACATACAGAATAAAACCTTTATTAACACATAATTACGAAATATATATATATAGTAGAGGTCGTAAAAGTGAAGTTATCATGTATAGCAAATATTGTTAGAAGCCTAGGGGACCCTATTCATCAGGGCCCATAAATAGGTGCTAATAGGGATCGCTTTTACTACGCTAAGACAGGTCCGTATTTATAAATGGGCACGTGGCTGGGGCGCCAAATTTTTAGGAATGCACAAAGCTGCAAACATTGTTTTTCTTTTAATTACACTCTATCTACTGTAAAATTGCGTCAATCCGCACTCCCCGAGAAAGCGCCCCTTTGCACCTTTTGTCTCCATTTGAATTCTGAAAAAAAGTGTCTAACAGCTCTGTCCCAATTAAACATTGAAAAGAAATATAAAATTTCGTCGTTGAATGAACCAAATTTATTTATAAAAATGTCGTAATTCTTTTTTGTAATAATGCACATAAGGTAATCATAAATGAAGCTTCAATACCTATAGCCAGCGACAATGTGAGCGGGGTGTATAGATACCCCAAGCTCCAAAAAATTTCGATTCTAGGAAATCTAACGATCTCAAGGACTGTTTTTTTTTTCAGTAGCTGAGTTTATTACCATTCCCCCTACACATGTATTCTTTGTACATTTTTATTGCACTGCTGAGAAAAAATAGGGCGAGGTTCTCAAATTTGGGGTTGTAAACAACCCCGCGCGCTTTTCGTGTTACTCGGATTTTGTCGTCGTACTTGTATTTGTTAGAGCATGCAAAGTTGTATTGGCCCAATAGGTAAAATAAAATGAAGCTATACTTTAAAGCAGTAGCGCAACGGAAAATCTTGGGACCCCACAATAACTTTTGGGGCCCCTCTTTTACGAAAATTAATTTGTATATGCATATATGAAAATAGATAATTGTAAAAAAATGCCTATTAAATAAAAAATACAATATTATTATTTTTTCATTTACATATTTTAGGGAAAATAAACGAAGACGGAAGGTGATCCCCCATTTACCTAGTGGCCTCCGCCTTTCTGGGGATATCGGTACGCCACTGCCTTAAAGACGTTAAATAAGGTTTTACCAGAACTTCCATATAATGTTGTGGTTGGTGGACGAAACGTTTTGTTTTAAAAGATAGATACAACAAAAATGAAGCATTTGTCCGTTTCAATAATTCCTTTTTCGAACAATAACATAATACAAATTATCAAGATATAATAGCGTCTTGTGCAACGTTGATCATTGATTGGCAAGTCCAGGACAGCTCAAAGCGGAGACCGAGACAATAGCTATTGTTTTCTACGAAAGAGGGAGCTAATATTGTTCGTAATCCTGATTGCAACTCCTTTAGGAAGTTGCATATTTCAAAAAAGCAACTGGAAAAGTGGTCGCTACGCGCTTTGGTTGAACTTAAATTTTGGCGAGACATAGTTTACAGAGCGGAGGGACAATGACCAGCCTCGCATATTTGCGTTAGGAGCAACTGAGTATAAACCGGAAATTATATCGTTTTATAATATGACCAAAGGAGCGGTTGATACGGTTGACGAAATAGGTGATAATTATCCTACAGCCAGCATAACTTGTAGATGGCCAATGGCTATTTTTTTTTTCGTTTTGAATGTTGCAACTATAAATGCAAGAATAGTGCTATTGTCCACAAAAATTCTACCATCGCAGTACAAAAGTCTTTCTTTTTGGTTTTACGGCTCAAAGACTACAGTGGTCATGCTGCGCCGGGACCTACTGTTTTCCGAGGAATCCGAACCTCTTAAGGCCTAGGGAACCAAACCCCGGACTACAGTGAGCAGTGCGATCTTTATGAGATCTCTGAGTAAGCGTTCTTTTTGCACTGCTGGGAGTCGAACCCGGATTAGCCGCGCAATAGGAGAACGCGTTACCACACTGCGCCACCGCAGGGCAGTACAAAAGTTGACGGCTATTTCTAAAAGATCTGGGATTATCACTTGTGAAACCCTTTATTCAACGCCGATCAGAAATTATGTTTGCCCAAAGGTTTGCAAGCTTCTGGTCGAAAATAACGGAAGGAGAACTATCTTTGGAAAAGAGACAAAAAACGAACGGACGGCGTTCTGAATGCCTAAGAAATAAGGACAAAAAAAAACGCAAACGAAATGTTTCAAATGCGATGGATTTCTGTGTTACGAATGCAGACTCATAGTATGTCAGAAGTCTGCTAATTAGACTCTTAAACGGATTATTAAGTAAATTTTCAACTCCAATCAGTGGGTACTTTTTCGAAATTTTTAAAATAATACATCATTATTGTTATTGTTTTATTATAATTTATTATTAGTATTATTACGACTTTTTTCTTCTACATTTCTACAATTCATCTATTATAATTCATTCTTATATTAAATAATATTTTTTAGTAAAATAGTACATTAAATATATTTTTGTGTTGCAAACCAACCCGCGCGCGCTCGCGGGATAGTAACCCACGTTGGAGTTCTTCAACTCATTCGTTCATACCATACCAAGTACAAAGGGCTGTTAAAATCAATTAAAGGGAAACAAATCAGTGAACATTATCAGGTTAAGTTCAAAGCATTCAGAGAGGAAGTTAAACTAAAATTGTTCGATATTTTGGCCTGTAAATGTGAATTTTCCTCTTGCTGTTGTGAAAAGTCTTGCAAGGTTCCTCTTCAAAAACAGGCCTTTCTTCATGACCAAAGAACTGTTAGGAAAATGGTCATCAGTACTGTTGACATAACCGCAACAAAGATCCTCCGACGGAAGTCCAAACGAAAAGCACAAGAAAATGCTCGAATTTCTAAAGTTGTGAACTAACTGAAAGTACAGCACCATTGTTCTCCGAATCAAGTTCGGGTTCACCAGGAATGGAGGTAACATTTTCATGGCTTCTACTTCAAAAATATCAACCTTTAGAGCAACAGTTAATGAACCACCTAATTCAGCGAAGACACCACCAAATTCACAACAAATGCAACTTCCTTTACCAACATTGGCAAGGGAGTGTGACAGATACGGTGTGTCCGACCGAGCAGCAGCAGTCTCAAGTGCTGTGCTTCAAGATGTGGGTGTAGTTACGGAACAAGTTTCTTCAAGCGTGATTGACTGTAGCAAAATCATGAGAGAGAAAAAGGAGGAAAGGGAGAACATACAGGAGGCAGAAAGACCAACACTACTACGTGGATTGTACTTCGATGGCAGAGAGGCCAAAACGTTACAACTTGGAAGTTTAGATGGAAAAAATACTGCAAAACAGTACTTGAAGAGCATGTTACTCTGATTCAAGAACCTGAATCTAAGTATCTTGGTCATGTGACTCCATTCAGTGGCACAGCGAAAAACATCACCAAGATCATAACTGGCTATCTAACGGAGAACGGAATTTCTGCTGATAACATTTTAGCCATCGTATGTGACGGAACCAACGTAAATACTGGAAGAAATGGAGGAATAATACTACTTCTCGAAATTTACTTTAGAAAACCCTTACAGAGGTTTATATGTCAGCTCCATTCAAACGAACTTCCGATAAGACATCTACTGCAAAATTTAGACCGCACAACTACAGGGCCTCGTTCATTCACAGGTATTATTGGAAAGGCATTGTATAATTTTGAACAGTTGCCAATTGTATCGTTTGATGCAATTCAAGTTAACCTGCCAGAAATAAATAGAAAAGACAAGCACTGATTAACATTACTTATTTGATGTTTGTCAAGCTGTGGCTAGAAGCCAGTGCTCAACAAGTTTGTCAAGACGAGAACCTGGAGCATTATCCCATTCAAGGTGGTTAACGACTACAAATCGCATTTTGCGGTTATACATTGCAACCGATAAGCCATCACAGAATTTATACACGCTATCAGAATACGTTATGAAAGTTTATGCACCAATGTGGTTTAGTATTAAGATTCACCACTCCTTCAAGAATGGTTGAAAACACGTTTTTGAAACAATAAAGAAATCACGTTACCTCTCTGCTGAAATGAAAACTGTGATCGATCCTGTGATTCAGAGCAATGGTTTTTTGGGAGTCCAGAAAATATGTTATTAGCAATGATTACAGATGATCGAAAATTCATCAGGAAACTTGCTCTGCGTAGAATTTTAGCGGCAAGAGCAAACAAGTACATTGGATTCCGTAAATTTACAATTACAGATTTTAACTTTGAAGCTGAAGACTACTATGAGCTCATCAATTGGCAGAATTGGGGAAAAACAGAATCTATACTTGCCATGGGAATTGCAGATGAAGTTTTGAAACAAATGGTGCTTGATGGCGTACCTGAAGTGTTTGATTGCCCAAATTACCCATGTCATACTCAGTCAGTGGAAAGATGCGTTAAATTAGTCACAGAGGCAGTAGCTGCGGTTTGTGGTGCAACCAAGAGAGATGGATTTATTAGGGTCAGATTGGAGTATAGATAACTTATGCCACAATTTAACACCAAAGCAGAGTATCGGCAATAGTCAAGTCAAGTTACCCATAAAATTATGCTTACGTTAAGTTGTTTACAAAATGGTTAAAGTTTGACGTCTGAAAAGTATAAGAATTTTTTACCAACATCTTTAGTTTCAAGTGATGACTCTTACGAGCTATTTCAAGCTAGATTCATAATTTTATATTTACTTACACCTAACCATTGTTCTATATTATATGGAAATTTCACCTTTTTTTGCCAAGTTCATACTTTGAGTGGAGCCTCAAATTATTTTAACAATACAAGCAAATGCTTTTACTTGTTAAATGGATTATATTTTTAAAAAATGAAACTATATTACAGCTAAAGTTTCCAAAAACATTAAATTCTAATACATTTTATCATCCCACAGTTTATTCCGACAATATTCAATTTTTATGCATTATCGCCTACTTTCATGGCCTGAACAGAACCTCTATATATCGTTTGCTATCAAAATGCTTGTACATGGGAAATAATATATACGAAAGGCAACTTTTCCGCACTATTATATGACATTCTTCAAATGTTGATTTTTTTTCACTCCACCCTACTAGTTGCTACACCAATGGAAATAAGCGCAAAGATCCTTGTGCTCAGAGAGCTTTTGTATTCTAAATCCGTCCCTGCCTGATCTTCTCTTCCTAACGACACGAACTACACTTTTCCGAAGAAGAATTGGTACTTCTTTTAAGGCAGAGACTTTTAAATTTATTCAGCCTAAGGCCAATGATTTTATCCTGTACTAGTTCCCTGGCCGCATTCGGTATTAGTAGCATAAGGTTAATAAAATAAATACATACGCCCGTTTTCCCCATACTTACGTTACTAGAATGTTTGTACATACTTGTCCTTATATACGGCATTAATATAAATCGTGTGAATTATTACAATACTTGCCAAAATTTTGCGTCTAAGTTACCCAGTACGCAAGTTGAACATGCATATTACAATACTCGTATCATCTTTCTTTTACCCTCATACCCGCATAATTGGTTTAGTGTAAGGTTAAGTAGGTTTAAACCTAAAAATTATTCAAAACACATTCATTCGCTAATATTCAAAGCGAAATCAAATATTTTTCACTGTAATTTTTCGCACTTTTTGCTCCTAACACGCATATCAATGTGAGGGGTCATGCTCTTGACAAGAAACAAAATATTTTTGGTTGCCCGTTATTACGAAAATTAAAATCATAATGGAATAAAAAACAACCATAGAGTCCGGAGACGGCATAGGACATGTGAAAATCAATTCATATTTTTCATTAGCCCAGTGTTAAAGTATTATGTTCTTAGGGACCAAGTACCTATTACGGCTAAGTGAAGGAAACACCAAGCGTTCGGGACTTGAAGTATTCAAACCCTTATTATTTGCATAGCAAACAAACGGGTTAAACCTACACCCTAGTATGGAAAGCACTTTTACAACAGGTTCAAAGTATAACTTATATTCGAATGTAGATGCGACCAAGAACTTTGTACGTTTTTGAACGTTTTTGAACTTTGTAAGTTTTTGACGAGTTTTTTCTGTTGAAAACGTAAAAAATATATTAATAAAAAGCCAACGTTTTCCTTTCAGTGGTGACAAAGGACTACTAAAGATAAGCTACGCCATGGACTACAGTTTTTGGATTAATCAGCTATTGCCTAGGCAACAAAAAATCCCAGTTAACGGTGGATAGAGATAACGGCACGTGCTTCTAATTCCATGGGAATCAAGCCGTGGAAAACGTCACGGTAAAGGAACCATAACCACTAAACAAACGTGGGGTTTCATTTTTTTTTACAGAAATATTTTAAGCATTAAGATTAATAATTAACTGATTATAATATCTTGAGAAAATACAATTTGCACCATGTAAATCTTCTAAATTCTATTATTTGCACGGTATTGTATATATTGTGTATTTCTTTATTTCAGTCATATAGTATTCGCCATCTATTTGAAGCAATGTCTGAAATATTCTTTTGATTTATAGGGGATTTAGAAAGCGAAATAGGCAATATCGAAATTCTCAAACAACGCCTTGAATAGTGCAGAGAGTAGGGGCTTTTCAATATTCCTAAAAGGCTTTTCAATGTTTCAGAAAGTGCTCAAGGCACCTTTTTTCGATATGCGATTCAGACCTACTTTTACCTTCGAGAGTACTTATGTAAATGAACAGCGATTTGTATAAATATACTTTTATAAACTTAAAGTTCAAGAAGATATGAAGGAGCTAGATATAACAGATATTTTCTGGAGTATCAACTTACAATACCAATTGACTAGAAAGAGACATGAATTTGATAAAAATCTTTGGTAAAATTCAGGTTTCCGTTTTATCATTTTCAAAGTCTATAAATAAGTGTTCTTGGCTTGTTAAATCATTATACTGGTTTCTACCGAGGTTCCGTTATAAACTGTTTTGGTTTCTGTTGTTTGTTATGTGTGAAATTCATATATTTTGATTTTGATGTTTATGAAAAATACAAATATTATGGGAACTATGTATGGAGTTGATGCAAATAAATATATTATTGATTAATTGATTGATTTATTGAGTGATAGATTGACCATAATCAGAATTTTTTATTTGAACTTTTTTAAAGAGCTTTAAATTGAATGCCTCTTGATATTTGTAATAAATATTTCATCGCTTAAAAGCTATATTGTGAAAATTATTAAGTTTTCTGAACAAATTAATACTTTGCCAAAAAAGAAGAGGGACACTATGGAATGTTTATAATTAAAGGTATTACTTTGCGACATTTCACCTCGTTTGATTCAAATTAGGATTTTTTTCAACTAAAATGCTCCAAAGATAAAATAACTGATCATATGCTCAGACTGGGATTTAACCAGCGGTGGTTTGGGTTTCGCCGCCAACGCTTTTTCCGTTAATATACCGAATTCATCGCTGGGTGGACTTTTCTCGTACTTATGCCTGTCAAAGGCGGTGAGATACTCTTGGATTGAAGAAAAGAGATTATGGAATGATCAATTACGAAATTTATCTGATTTTTGAGAGTTAATGGCGCAAGGACAGCAGTAGTATATAAGAGGCCGGTTCTGACCCAGTGGCGGTTAACTTCCTCCCATGTTAATCCTATGGGGATTTAGTTTACCACCACAATGCCGGTTGTGGTTAACCAGAACCGGTTCTGTCCCACCTCATTAGTGTGGCGTTGAATTATTGTCATATGGAGCAACATTTTAATCCTATTTTATTCTAAATTTTTAATTTATTTAATAACTGTTTCCGAATTTTTCCGTTTTAATATTTTTTGCAGAAATTTTAATTTAATTTGTTTAAATTGTCACTTTTTTTTATCATTTTCACTTTTTCATCACAATTTTATCATCTCTACATTATAAATTTGTTTTAATCTTATTACCTTTACGAATATATTTATATTTTTTAAATTTCTTGTAGGTTTCATTATTTCTATAGATTTTCATTTTTTTAACCCTAATTATTTATGATTTTAACAACTACGTCGGGTCTTCCGAAGGAAACTGAGTATTTCAGTCGAGGTCCACCGAGCTAAGGGTGCCCTATGTAGTTGTTTTACACCTTTTCGAACTCTATTCCTGTAAGGTTTTGCAAAATATGAATATACATCATAATTTTCTTTCTCTCCCGCATTCACACACACCCATTATTCTACATACTTTTTATATTATTATTTATTTATTCATATTGTGTCAAGACGTTGCCTTCAAAATTTTTAAATTGAAAGTGTACTGATGGTTTCCGTCGTTCTCCCTATAAGAGTTGAAGGGGTCCCTCGGTTGCATTCATATATTGTTAGTTTTCTTCGTTCTCGTTATGAGAGTTGAAGGGTCTCTCAGTGGCATCTGCATATAGCTGGTTTTCCCGGTTCTCGTTATGGGAGTTGAAGAGGTCCCTCAATAGCATTCACGCATTGATGGTTTCTCCCGCTTTCTTTAGGAAAGTTGAAGGAGCCCCTCTATAGCATGCAGACAAGCATATACATATTAATTGTGACTTTTGCACTTTCTACAAGATTTTGAGAAGTTTGTACATAGATTATTTGCAGCAGTATATCGAATAAACAAGTAATTTTACACAAAAATATTATAGATGTTTTTCAAATTCATTTGTTCGTCATTCTATTCATTCCTGATGTATATGTGTATATTCATACTTTACGTCCTTTTTTTCATATAAAACATTATAAAATTGCACAAATTTATATTATGGTGTGGTTAAATATAAATAATTCAAAGGCTTTTCAAAAAACCAGATGGCTGTAACAAATAAATGAATTTAAAATGAATTTTCAGTTGTTTTATAATGTCCGTAGGCTAAAGTGTCACATCCGTTATTTCAAATAAAGCGCTTGTCATCTACAGGACATAAGCTTTTTTCCCCCCATATTTTCATTAAACAAACTATGTTTGTCGCTTTTTATTTGATTCATGTCTGTATAAAACACTTTATTATCAAACAAGGACTCTTTAAAATGTTTATGCTTCAATTTCTTTTTAGCATCATTCCTAGAGACACCTTTAACGGCGTGTTTTTGCTGAGATTCGGTTATGAAACTGTAAAGTTTAGAGTGTAATCCTACAAATTCTACTATGTGGTCACCTGCTGTTTATTCTTTCATTTTCCCGATTACCTTTTTATTATGAGTACTATAAAGAAAATGAGTTTGTGAATAGTGGAAAGTATCGAATTTTTCTAGTTCCATAGGCATGTCACGATAGAAATCTTCACTCTCTATATCACACATTAACGAATCAGTAACTGTGAAAAGTAATTTTGCACGTTCAGCATACTTTTGCTTGATGTAATTGAAATGGAAATTATACATCAGACACTTAGTAACGTCAAGGATTGTGAATCCGAAGTATGTAGGACGAATTAACGCCAAACTTGCTTTGCGCATCTGAACCACAAAAAATTTTTCATTTATTCTTGCAAACAAATGAAATAGGGGGGGATACTATTAATTTTATTAATTACTTTCCGCAGATTACCAATTTAATATTTTTACGCTTCCGCAAATTTTCCATTGTTTTTCAGAAAAGGCACTTTTAAGAAATTTCAAAAAATACTTCTCAAAACATTTTCCTGCCATCGCACGCTTTTGAGTGTTAATTTTTTTAGCCAAGGCTCTTGAACAAATGCTAGCACTCTGTGAATTTTTAGAAGTGACATGTCTAAATGCATATAGAGTTTTATATTACGATAATGCAGTATATACCGAAGTTTTCCATCTAGATTAGACACTAACTTAATACTCTTCATAGTGGGGCTAAGCTGCACTATGAAGCTTAGCCCCACTATGAAGAGTAGTGGGGCTAAGCTGCAACTTTTCAATCAGTCCCTTTGAATATCCTGACAACATATCATAATTTGTTACAACTTTTTCGAGAGCCAAAAGATAATCGCTATGCGAGTTGTGTAAATTATTCGGATAGTCAAGATCTACTTCCAAAATATAACCAATATAACTGTCGTCATCAATTTCAGTGATATTCAAATTATCGGTTTCATCGTAAGTTAACCACCGAAAATTGCTAACCGGTGAATACCGGCTCATGCCATAATCATACATATTTTTGACGTCAAGATATGATTTATATTTGCTGGCTCTAGAAGGGTGGAAAATGAAGAGAGACTTGTTGTTTGACTTACTATATCGGTTACTTATTATAGATAATCCTCCCCTCACACCTTTTTCTATATGTCAGGGTCTGTTAGGAATTCTAATATAACTTTCGTCATCTTCAGCCACGCCTCCCAACTAAATCTTGGCGCAGTATAGCAATGGCTATATCAATATAAAAAGTATATCAATTCCACAAAATTTAAAAGCTAAATCACGAAATTCTTGAAACACGTCGGCCAGAAGCAATACATAAGATAAAACATATAAATTGTGATACATCCCCGTTTTCTCTATATTAAAATTTTCCACACTTTTTTCGCATGTCCATAATCCTCATTAGTAATGTGTTCTTCCGTAAGACTGTTATAAAAATTTTCTTTTTTAGGAAGTGGTGTTTCGAAGGACTTACCCATATCACCCATGTAATTATAGGGATATACACCTTTGCGCAAAAATAGGTCCGTATTGTCATTTTTAAAATTTTCCCTAAGCATTTTAAAATTTGACACCACCCTGAGTTTCTAAAGTTTTATCAAGCTTCTCTAATGAGGTGTTCAAAATTTAAACGAATCAATAAAATGCCAATTACCTATACTAAAAGATATATATTGTTCATTATTGCCGGGTATACGATTAATTACACGATTTTATATTTTTTATTAATCCTTCATAATAAGGTGAGAGTCATAGTGATGTAAATTATAAAAAAACACAGGAATTTTAGATTTCATCTGAAAATTTACATTGCGGAATTTATGTGCAGCTATTCTATACCCCCCGCTAGCATGGCAGTGATTTAGCACCTCATCATTATTCAACTCCTTATCACAAATATAACATTCTGTGGCGGATTCAGATGCAATACAACCAGCCTTAGTCATCGTTACAGGTTTATTATCTTTTAATGAACTGTTAATAGCCTCCTCTTCACGAAGAGGACCTCCCAAACAATTGTCAATAACATCGGGCCCTTCGTAAACTGTAGGCTCTTTTTAAGACAATTACCAGCACAGTTCACAATTTCATAACAATAACCGAATGGGATATGTGAGGTAACTTTTTAGTAGACTTCGTATGAGATGCTTTTGCCAATTTTTACAAAATACATCCAAAATCGGCATAGATAACATATAGCACCTTTAATTGCATAAAATGCTTTTTGTATTCTAACCACGTCATATCACCCTCAGGAAATTTAACTTTTTGGGCACCATGCACACAACATAATGATACATGTTCATTACACAGTAACTCTTTTGCAAAACCATGTACGCAATGTTTACAATAATAACTTCAATGCTTGTGCTTAGTTAAAGTAAATGAACGTTTGTTTAAATTTTTAATGACACAGAAATTCGAAGATTCACTTTCTGATACATATAACAAATCGATGCGTTTATCGAAGTTTTTCTTAGTTATAAATGGGAGAAAAGTCTCATTTTCATACCCATATACACTAATCGAAATCTAGTTCTGTTTTTCGAATTTTGCTATTTGTGCAAATTTCATAGGGAAATAAATACCACTAACGTTCAATACGCTTTCGAATTCCAAATATTTATAAACATCCTCAGAATGTTTTCCAACACTATGAATTGCCGCCAATATTGACCATAAGAAACACTTATGGTCATTATTTTTGATATTGAGAATGGCGTGAATTACGTTTAATTCCCTTGGAAGGGATAAATAATTGGATCCACGCAGAGGAATGCATTTTCCAACTTTAACTTCTAAAAACTTGATAGCATCAAATACCAAGTTACTTTAATTGTAGTTTTTAATTATAGAAGCGAAGGCAATGTTTACTTCTTGATTAACGTCCGTTTTAGAAAGGGTAATATGACAGTTGCTTCTAAAACACGAAAAAGCCTCTTCTTCAACACCTTCAGTACGCACATATCTAACGTTTCTGATAAAATACCATTTTATACCACGGTGTTCTTACTAGAATATCCATTAATTTCAGAACGATAACTTTCTAAGAACATGAAAATAACTTCGTTTTCAGACTTTTTCGCTAAAAATTTATAATCCTTAACTCAATTATTCAGGGCAGAAGGACATTCGCATTCATTTCACACATGTCGCTCTTAATGACGTTAGTTTCTGCACTATGATTTTTCACTCTCTTATTTTTAACAGATCCAGAATCTGTTTCATTAAGCTTACGCTTACCTGAATGGGTCTTGAAATGTTTCGGGAAAACGTCTTTTCTGTTAACATTTTTCACATCTATACAACATTCCTTTATTCCCTACTTCTTCCTCATGAGTGCGTAAATGAAGCTTTAAAGTGTCGAGACTTGTATAACTGTTTCCACAACGAATATGAGAATAAACAGTTTCTTTTGACTTATGTGGTAAGCGCCGATGACCACTTAAAGCGTTCAAATTTGAATACTTGCTATCACAATCTATGCAGTTAAACATCGCGATAGAAAGGTTATAAAATACCCTCAAGATTACCAAAAAATAATAAGCAACCCGAAAGTAGAATTTAAATCACGAATATGGCAGGGATATCACAACACGTCTATACCTCTGAAAGTCTAAGAAGAGAATGACATAAAATTTTACATAATCCCACTAATATAGACTCAAAAATCCCCTTATAATCAGAGAACGTATTTTATGGGCTGAAAACTAAAAGCTGCATAAATTTGATTGGTGTGAGTATAGATATTATAAACATATACAGGCGCCGCACGTTCTTTCGCTTCTGGGGTGGCGCCTGCATATTCTCAGGTATGGCAGCCTGTTTGTACTTTTGGAGTCTTAAAATGGTACTTTACCCATGATACCACAGTGATATACTTGTCATCTAAAATTGTTCTTCATCGATCAGACTGATACCAGACTTGAGGATGCCAGACCTGAGAATATGCAGGCGCCACCCCAGAAGCGAAAGGACATGCGGCGCCTATATATGTTTATAATATCTGTCCTCACACCAATCAAATTTATGCTGCTTTTAATGTTCAGCCCATAAAATACGTTATCTGATTATAAGGGGAATTTTGAGCCTATATTAGTGCGATTACGTAAAATTTTATATCATTCTCGTCTTAGACTTTCAGAGGTATAGACGTGTTATGATATCCTTGTTATATTCGTGTTTTAATTTCTACTTTCGGGTTGCTTATTATGTTTTGGTAATCTTGATGGTATTTTATAACCTTTCTGTCCCGCTGTTTAACTGCATAGACTGTGATAGCAAGTATTTAAAATTGAGCAATTTAAGTCGCCATCGGCGCTTACCTAATGTCAAACGAAACTGTTCATTCTTGTATTCGTTGTGGAAATAGTTATACAAGACTCGACAGCTTAAAGCGTCATTTACGCACTCATGAGGAAGAAGAAGGCGAATAAATGAATGGTGTGTAAGTGTGAAAAATGTGCTAGAGAGTTTAACAGAAAAGATGCTTTCCTGAAGCATTTTAAAACCATTCAGGAAAGCGTAAGATTAATGAAACAAATTCTGGATCTGTTAAAAATAAGCAAGTGAAAAACCATAGTGCAGCAATTGACGTTATTAAGAGAATTATGTTCGAAATGATTGATAATTCATGCGAATTTTGTTCTGCTCTGGATAATTCAGTTAATGATTTTAAATTTTTAGCGAAAAAGTCTGAAAACAAAGATATTTTCATGTCCTTAGAAAGTTATCGTTCTACACTAATGAATATTCTAGTAAGAAATGCGACAGAACACCGTGATATAAAAAGGTATTCTGTCGTAAATATTAGATAAGTTCGTATGGATAATGAGGCTGTTGAGGAAGAGGCTCTTCCGTATTTTCGAAGCAAATATCATATTAAGCTTTCTGAAACGGAGGTTAATGAAGATGTAAACATTGCCTTCGCTTCTATAATTAATGCCTCTCAAGAATTTCAAAAAAGTGGGAGTTACTGGATATTTGATGATATCAAGTTTTTAGAACTTAAAGTTGGAAAATTCATTCCTCTGCGTGGATCCAGTTATTTACCGCTTCCAAGGGAATTAAACTTAAAGCAACGCCATTCTCAATATCAAAAATAATGACCATAAGTGTTTCTTATGGTCAATATTGGCGGCAATTCATCGTGTTGGAAAACATTCTAAGCGTGTTTATAAATATTTATAGTGCGAAAACGAATTGAATGATATTGGTATTTATATCCCAATGAAATTGGTACAAACGGCAAAATTCGAAAAACAAAACCAGATTTCAATTAGTGTATATGTGTATGAGAATGAAAATTTTCCCCTATTTATAACTAAGAAAAACTTCGTTAAATGCATCGATCTGTTATATGTATCAGAAAATGAAACTTAAAATTTCTGTCTGATTAAAAATTTAAACAGACTTTTATTTTCCTTAACTAAGCAAAAGCATCGAAGGTATTTTTGTAAATATTGTTTACATGGTTTGCCAAAAGAGTCGTTATCTAATGAACATGTATCATTATGTTGTGTGCATGGTGTTCAAAATGTTAAATTTCCCGAGGGTGACATGAGGTGGTTAGAATACAAAAACAATTTGATGCAATTAAAAGTGGCATATGTTATCTATTCCGGTTTTGAATATATTTGGCAAAAATAGCCACAAGCATCTAGTACGAAGTGTACTAACCTGTTAGCCTCACATATCCCATCCAGTTATTGTTATGCGATTGTAGACCATGATGGTAATTTCTTAAAAAGCCTACAGTTTACAGAGGTCCCGATGTTATGAACAATTTTTTGGTAGGTATTCTTCGTGAAGAGGAGGAGATTATTAACAATTTATTAAAAGCTAATAAACCTGTAACGATGATTAAGGCTGATTGTATTGCATTTGAATCCGCCACCGAATGTCATCTTTGTGACAAGCCGTTGAATGATGATAAGGTGCTAGATCACTGTCATGCTAGCGGTAGGCAATAGAAGAGCTGCACATGACTCTTTCAATTTAAATTTTCAGGTGGAATCTAAAATTACTGTAATTTTTCATAATTTACAGCACTATGACTCTCACTTTATTATGCAGGTTTTAGGAAAAATAAAAGACCGCGTAATTAATTGTAAACTGAGCAATAATAAACAATATATATCTTTTAGTATATGTCATTTGCATTTTATTGATTCGTTTAAATTCTTGAACACCACTTTAAAGAAGGTTGTTGAACATTAGCGGGAGGGGGGGGGTCTGTGTTAAAATGACTAAATTTTAAACGTAGTATGGAGCAACTTTTGCGAATGAGTATATCTCTATGATTATATTGATGATATGGACAAGTTCTTCGAAACAGCAGTTCCTAAAAAAGAAAATTTTAATAACAGTCTTACGGAAGAATACATTACTGATAAGGATTATGAATATGCAAAAAAGAGTATGCAAATTTTTAAATATAGAAAATATGGGGTGTATCGTGTTTTATATACCTTTTCTGATGTATTGTTCCAGCCTACGTGCTCCAAGCATTTCGATGCAAAAAGTATGCGATGGCAAAAAATCATTTAAAAAGAACTTTTTCATTTTACTCAAAAATACCGTTTTCGGAAAAACAATTTAAAATTTGCAGAAGCATACAAATATTAAATTGTTAATCTGCGAAAAGAAATTAATAAAATTAATAGCATCACATTTATTTCATTCGTTTACACGAATAAATGAAAATTTTGTTGTGGTTCAGATATGGAAAACAAGTTTGTCGTTAGTTCATCCTATATACTTCGTGTCCACAATTCTTGACGTTAGTAAGTATCTGATGTATAATTTCCATTTCAGTTACATCAGCAAAAGTATGCTGAACGTGCAAAATTACTTTTCACAGATACTGATTCGTTAATGTTTGTGATAGAGTGTGAATATTTCTATCGTGACATGTCTATGTATTTAGAAAAATTCAATACTTCCGATTATCCGCAAACACATTTTCTCTACAGTACTCATAATAAAAAAGTAATTGGGGAAATGAAAGACGAAACAGCAGGTGACCCCATAATAGCGTTTGTAGGAACACACTTTAAACTTTACTGTTTCAAAACCGAAACTCAGCAAAAGCACGCCGTTAAAGGTATCTCTAAGAATGCTGCTAAAATGAAATTGAAGCATGAGCATTTTAAAGAGCCCTTATTTTATAAAAGTGTTTTATACAGACATGAATCAATATAAAGTGACAAACATAGTTTGTTTAATGTAAATGTAAGGAAAAAAGCTTATGTCTTGTAGAAGGAAAGCGTTTTATTTTAAATAACTAGTGTGACATCTTAACCTACGGACATTACAAAATAACTGAAAATGAATTTTAAATTTGTTTATTTGTTGCATTCATTTGATGGTTTGAAAAGTCTTTGAATTACGTACGTTTCATAAGCAAGATAATGTATATTTATGCAATTCTATAATGTTTTATGAGAAAAAAGAACAACGTAAAGTATGACTGTATACATCAGGAACGAATGGAATGATGAAGGAATGAATTTGAAAAACATCTGTAATATTTTTGTGTAAAAATACTTGCTTATTCGATATACTGTTTCAAAAGATATATGTACGAACTTCTCAAAATCTTGTAGAAAGAGCGAAAGTCACAGTTAATATATATGTGCGTGTACGCATGTTATAGGGGGCTCTTTCAACTTTCATGAAGAAAGCGAAAGAAACCATCAATGTGTCAATGCTATTGAGGGACAATTTTAACTTTCATAATGAGAATGGGAAACCAGCAATATGCAGATGCTACTGAGACACCCTTCAATTGTCATAATAATCCAGGAGCTAATATCTGAAAAAAAAATGTTTCACTAAACCGGCGCTACCTCTAAGGTTTGATACCACATTTTGGTAGAACGGGTTATATATGAACACCTTAGGTAGAATGTCACGTAAAATTGTGGTATCATTAATTTACGGACGCCATTTTGTGTTGTGATCACCTGACTTCGGTCACGTTCGTGAGTCGTTGGCTGAAAATATACATAACGGGTTGAAATGGAGCGATTTAAATAATATTGATACCAAATGAAAGATAATGAAATGCTCCATAGAAAAGTTTTACTTACATTCTATGCAGATGCGTTGGTTTTGTTGTAAATATAGATTTTAGCAACCCATTGAATAATAAGATTTACAGTTATATGACTTTCTAACCTCAGCCGTTTGTTTTCAGCGTTCCTGAATTGTTGAACTGACAGCTATCCAAATCAACATAGACACATTACAAGTAGATGAGCCAACTGTTAGTCTTATATCATCCCCTGCAAAACGGAAGAAATATACAAATTTTGATCAGTCCACCATATGCCAGAAGAATAATGATGAATGTTTACGGAAACCACGAGACAGTTCTTTGAAAATTCTGGTTTGCTTTGGAATTACATAACGATGAAGCTTATCAGCTCTTAAAACCGCACCTACACCAACTTTCTGACCGCAACATTCAGTGGCACTCAATGTGCTATGAATCATGTACTAGCAAACATAACCTAAGTTTCGTTACACGACGACAATCACCTGCTACATCACAGGTAGATGAAGGTGATGCTAGTGTTTGTGGATATGGTCAGCCGTCGATGGTCTCCCGATCTCAGGTAACAGGCATCGACTGGTCGAAGTCTTTGTTTTGCAAAAAGAAAACTCAAAAGAAAATTAAGGAATTGGTGAATGCTAGTACATTTGGAGCTGGTAATGCAATCTACCATGCCGCTGATCAACAAGGAGATGAAGTGATGCTCTTACGGCTTCATGGAGTTAACAAAGATTTAGTAGCTACAGAAGCGAAATATCAAAAATTGACCAAAAATATCAAAATAGCATGCTATTCTTCATATGTCAGCAAGACAAATCTTCAGTTTACTGGATTCAAAGAGGGATCACTGGAATCGACGCATGCTTCAGCCTTTAAGTACTTTTAGATCGGATGACAACGGAGATTTTAGCCAGAAATGCCTTCAATTTGGATGTGTTACCACGGATGTACAAGGAACGCTTAGAACAAAATTGTGTGGACTTACAATCTTACATGAGGAAGAAGCTGAAACTTTGACTGAATAAGCACTTTGGTGAGGGGATTGTTTGGCATCAACCATATGACCGCTCCCAGGCTGAGTTTTTGTACTCTAGTTCTATCTCTCTTCATGATGTTCTTAATGCAGCTCACAAAACGACATCAAAGACAAATACGGAAAAGTCCATTTACCAACCTGAAGATGCATCAAACCAACACAGAGACGAGCGTAAGAGACAACTGCATCTAATAGCTACAATGATAAGAGCGGATATTTATGCTAGCAAAGGCATAAGTATTAAGCCATCGGAT
>QLNU02015270.1:23798664-23817887 GCA_006491805.2 Dysdera silvatica
AAATTGTGGAAACCCTTTGAAAAAAGATTATTTTAGAGGTTTGATGGCTAATAACACCACTTTTTTTTGTACCAATACTATAAAATTATATATCATTGGAAAGGTAATTTAATCAAGATTGTAATGCAATAACATTTATGAATCGTATTTTAATAGAACAGCATTCATAAAGAAGAAAGGTGATATACATAGAAAAAATGAGATATACAAAAATGTTCACCATACCAGTTAATACTTAGTTGGGTAACCTTTAGCCTTAATTACGGCCTTACAACGCTTTCCCATGGAGTGAACCAAGTTCTTTAGTTCTGCAGCTGTTATAATATGAAACCAAGATTGAATTATTGCTTCTGTTAATTGTGTTTTATTGCTGGGTTGCTTCCGACTAACAAGCTTCTTTAGCCGGCTCCATAGATTTTCGATGGGGTTAAGGTCTGGGCTATTTCCAGGCCATTCCAGCAGTTGAATATGATGATCTTGAAACCATTTTTTGCACACACGAGCAACATGACATGGAGCTGAATCCTGTTGAAATATAAATGCTTCATTATCTTGGAAAAGATCACATGCAGAAGGCTGCAGCTTGGGCTCAAGTATTTCATTTATGTATCTTTGGGCATTTATATTCCCATTGATCACGCAAATTCTGCCCACACCTCTTGATGTTATACAACCCCAAATCATAACACTAACTGGGTGTTTCACGGTAGGTGTAATGCACTCAGGATGGAAATCTTCTCCAATTCTTCTCCATACGTATTTTACGCCATCACTACCAAACAGTGAGATTTTGGTCTCATCACTCCAAATTACACTGTCCCATTGTTCCGTTGTCCAGTTAACATGGGTTTTAGCCCAGTTTAATCTTTTCAACCTCTGTTTGACAGACAAAAATGGCTTTTTTCGTGGAATTCTTGCATTTAGACCACATTCATGCAGTCTGCGCCGAACAGTCCTTGCACTTAACTTCACATTGCATTGCGCCATTTCACCTTGTATACACAGAGATGATTTTTTCCTGTCACCTAGGCACTGTCTTTTAATTCTTCTATCATCACTTGCTGTTGTGCACCTTTTTCTGCCTTTACCAGTCTGGTTTTGTAATGACTGAGTCTCCTTATACTTCTTCAAAAATTTAGAAATGCCACCTTTAGTTAAGTTTCCCCCAATATTTCTTCTAATTTCTTCATAACTGTAGCCTTGTTCACTTAATATTACTATTTTACATCGCTTCCTAGGTGACCAGTCAACTCTTTGCGCCATTTCTTTAATTTTATTACGTTTTACAAGCACACTAAATCAAAGAGCACAAAAAAAAAACAACCAACTTGATAGCAATTACAGAACACACTGATAAATGTCCTGTAACCTGTTGGCTCATTGCCAAAACAAGAGAAAACATGATTGGCTCATTGCCAAAACAAGATGACACCTGATTGGCTCTGTAAACACTCATGCTCATTGGCCACATTCAAATGAAGGAAAGCTACTTCATATAAATGTAAGCAAGCTGTGCTTCTTTTTTCTGGTTATTTGGCTATAACTTTTGATAGAATACAGATAATTGAACAAATGTTATTGCATTACAATCTTTATTAAATTACCTTTCTAATGATATATAATTTTATAGTATTGGTACAAAAAAAAGTGGTGTTATTAGCCATCAAACCTCTAAAATAAACTTTTTTCAAAAGGTTTCCACAATTTTGTCCACTACTGTATATGTACGAACTTCTCAAAATCTTGTAGAAAGAGCGAAAGTCACAGTTAATATATATGTGCGTGTACGCATGTTATAGGGGGCTCTTTCAACTTTCATGAAGAAAGCGAAAGAAACCATCAATGTGTCAATGCTATTGAGGGACAATTTTAACTTTCATAATGAGAATGGGAAACCAGCAATATGCAGATGCTACTGAGACACCCTTCAATTGTCATAATAATCCAGGAGCTAATATCTGAAAAAAAAATGTTTCACTAAACCGGCGCTACCTCTAAGGTTTGATACCACATTTTGGTAGAACGGGTTATATATGAACACCTTAGGTAGAATGTCACGTAAAATTGTGGTATCATTAATTTACGGACGCCATTTTGTGTTGTGATCACCTGACTTCGGTCACGTTCGTGAGTCGTTGGCTGAAAATATACATAACGGGTTGAAATGGAGCGATTTAAATAATATTGATACCAAATGAAAGATAATGAAATGCTCCATAGAAAAGTTTTACTTACATTCTATGCAGATGCGTTGGTTTTGTTGTAAATATAGATTTTAGCAACCCATTGAATAATAAGATTTACAGTTATATGACTTTCTAACCTCAGCCGTTTGTTTTCAGCGTTCCTGAATTGTTGAACTGACAGCTATCCAAATCAACATAGACACATTACAAGTAGATGAGCCAACTGTTAGTCTTATATCATCCCCTGCAAAACGGAAGAAATATACAAATTTTGATCAGTCCACCATATGCCAGAAGAATAATGATGAATGTTTACGGAAACCACGAGACAGTTCTTTGAAAATTCTGGTTTGCTTTGGAATTACATAACGATGAAGCTTATCAGCTCTTAAAACCGCACCTACACCAACTTTCTGACCGCAACATTCAGTGGCACTCAATGTGCTATGAATCATGTACTAGCAAACATAACCTAAGTTTCGTTACACGACGACAATCACCTGCTACATCACAGGTAGATGAAGGTGATGCTAGTGTTTGTGGATATGGTCAGCCGTCGATGGTCTCCCGATCTCAGGTAACAGGCATCGACTGGTCGAAGTCTTTGTTTTGCAAAAAGAAAACTCAAAAGAAAATTAAGGAATTGGTGAATGCTAGTACATTTGGAGCTGGTAATGCAATCTACCATGCCGCTGATCAACAAGGAGATGAAGTGATGCTCTTACGGCTTCATGGAGTTAACAAAGATTTAGTAGCTACAGAAGCGAAATATCAAAAATTGACCAAAAATATCAAAATAGCATGCTATTCTTCATATGTCAGCAAGACAAATCTTCAGTTTACTGGATTCAAAGAGGGATCACTGGAATCGACGCATGCTTCAGCCTTTAAGTACTTTTAGATCGGATGACAACGGAGATTTTAGCCAGAAATGCCTTCAATTTGGATGTGTTACCACGGATGTACAAGGAACGCTTAGAACAAAATTGTGTGGACTTACAATCTTACATGAGGAAGAAGCTGAAACTTTGACTGAATAAGCACTTTGGTGAGGGGATTGTTTGGCATCAACCATATGACCGCTCCCAGGCTGAGTTTTTGTACTCTAGTTCTATCTCTCTTCATGATGTTCTTAATGCAGCTCACAAAACGACATCAAAGACAAATACGGAAAAGTCCATTTACCAACCTGAAGATGCATCAAACCAACACAGAGACGAGCGTAAGAGACAACTGCATCTAATAGCTACAATGATAAGAGCGGATATTTATGCTAGCAAAGGCATAAGTATTAAGCCATCGGATGTTACTGAACTGACACTGGCAACTTCAAAGTCTTTCATACCGAATAGCTTGTACTGGCTCTTTCGCATGATCATTGCTAACCCTGAGAGTGAGGATGACGAGGCTTCTCCACAAGGTAGAAACGAGGTAGACGAAAGGCGAATTCTTATGTTAGCCCAGGATGTTGTTCATTGCGCCTCTCATGGTAGCATTAAAGTGCCTAAACATGTAAGTCTGGCAATGTTAGTTTGCCATCTAACAGGTTCAAAACAGCTTGTAACTATGCGGAATAGAATGGGTCACTGCGTCTCATATGATTAAGTGCAAATTATAGATATTAGCCTTGCAAAGGAAATCCTAGCTAAATCTGAGCAAATAGGTGTGGTTGTTCCAATTGACATCTGCCCAGGTTCCTTTGTACAAGTAGTAGCTGACAATGATGACATCAATGAGGAAACTCTAAACGGAATGAACACAACTCATGCCTCTACGTTAATAGTGTACTAGAGAAGTAACTTCGGTCCAGTGCCACAGCAAACAGTTCATTCTCATCACACCCAAAGACAACGATCTGTTGAATCAAGAGATCGTTACCAGGTCTTTCTGAACTTCAGTTCTTCTGAAAAGCGACCCACTACACGAAAGTATGAGGGAAAAATCTTGAATGAATGGCTTTTTCCTAGGGACCATGCACTGACTGGCTGTGACTCCACGAGCTCGTGCACGCGTAATTATAAACAAATGACCCTTCGAAATGCTGTGTGACAATGAGCTGTATCGAAAAGATGTATCAAGTTAGGGATGGATGTAACACTCACTGCAGATACTATTTCAGCATGTGAATAATTCGTGTATAAGTTGTACACAAAAAATGAGAAGGCCGGCCCCAAAACCGTTGCTGTACGGTGCCTGTTATTCTGCCAGAAAAAACAGACAAATGAGCCATTACCTCCAACCACAGGCAGTCTGCTACAACACCTGAAGCGTGCAAATTAACAATCATACATCCGGAAGAAGGCAATAGTTTCAAGGCAAGATCTCCCACCACTTCAAAAACATGGCTGATGAAACTACGATGGTGTTCCGAAACCTGTGCGGATGACAAAAGAGTCAATACCAAATGGACTAACTGAACTTGCAGTGTGCCATCGTCTCAGATCCCGTTGTGTAAAGAGAGACTGCTCATGTATGGCGGCAAATCTTCCGCGTACGGAAGCATGTTCTTCTATGGCAGTGAAGAATGCCAAAACGCACACACACAGCCATACAAACGTTTTGACGATTCAGATAGTAATGTGGATGACATTTAAGAAGCTACGGTAGTACAGCAGAAATGTAGACCTACTGAAAGTGGTAAAACTTAACGTGAAAAGGTGAAAGTAAATGAGAATAAAACCTTTTCTCTAGAGCATTTCATTATCTTTCATTTGGTGTCAATATTATTTAAATCGCTCTATTCTAACCGGAGTTATGAACATTTTCAGCCAAAGACTCCAGAATGTGACCAAAGTCAAGAGACCACAACACGAATGGTGTCCATAAAATTAATGATACCATAATTTGACTTGACATACTACCTAGGGTGTCCATATATAACCCATTCTACCAAACCGTGGTGTCAAATTTTAGATGTAGTGTGGGATGTGCCAATTTCGTTTTTGGAGGCCCTATAGATGTTAGCTCCTGAACTATAACGAGAACGAAGGAAATTAACAATATGTGGATGTAACTGAGGGATCCCCCCAACTCTTATAGAGAGTACGAGGGAAACCATCAATACGCGTTCAATTTAAAAATTTTGGAGGAAACGTCTTGACACAAATAATAATATAAAAAGTATGCAGAATAATGTGTGTGAATGCACGAGGAAAAGAAAGTTATGATGATGTATATACATACATATTTTACAAAAACCTTACAGAAATAGAGGTCGAAAAGGTGTAAAATAACTACATAGGGCACCCTTAGCGGGGTGGACCTCGACTGAAATAGTTTTTTGCTGAAGACCCGACGTAGTTGTTAAAATCTTACATAAGTAGGGTTAAAAGAAATGAAAATCTATAGAAATAATAAAATCTAAAACAAATTTAAAGAACTTAAATACATTCGTAAAGGTAATAAGATTAAAAAAAATTAATAAAGTAAAAATGATAAAATTATATATTAGAAGTAACAATTTAAAAAGAGTTATATTGAAACTTCTACAAAAAAAATTAAAATGGAAAAATTCGGAAAAAGTTATTAAAAACATAAAAAAATTAGAAAGGATTAGATGGAAAAGATACCTCACATGACAATAATTCAACATCACACTGATGCGGTGAGACAGAACCGATTCTGGTTAACCACCAACGGCATGGTGGTGGTTAACAAAATTCGCATAGGATTAACATGGGAGGAAGTTAACCGTCACTGGGCCAGAACCGTCCTTTTATACACTACTGGCATCAAAGGTCAGGCTACGCCGAGATCTACAATTTTTCTAAGGATTCGAACCACTGCTAATGGGAGAACCGAATTCTCGACTACACTAGGCAGAAAAGTATGCAATCTATGAAGATATTGGGAGTCGAACCCAGGTTAATGGTATGCCAAATGAATGCGTTATTTTTGTGATGGCGTAGGGCAGTAAATCCGCATTTGTTCGAAGGTTCTGAAGAAAATCTTATAGAACAATACGACCAATTAGTCAAAAAGCTTTTGTTGTTTTTAATCTACCATTTCTCTTGTCAACATCACCGCATTCTGGAGGAGAATCTCGTAACAAGCTTCGGCTTTATATTCTCTTCCATTTCTAACCTCAAAACTTAAAATAATTTAATATAGATCTTCTCTTACATTTCTATAATTTTTATACTGCTCAAGCTATGTATCACGAAATATTGTATATCGGGTTGAATAAAAATTTATTATTATTATTATTATTATTATTATTATTATTTTATATACATTCCAACCAGTGGTGGATTTACCAGTACGCTAAGCAGGCCGAAGCCTACAGCCGACCATGCAGCCTAAGATGGGCTCCCATATAAGGGCGGGGCTTGAACCCCCACTAGCCGTGGTTTAAAAATTTGATTTGCACAATTCTTCTACGCACTTACTTTCAAAAGTGTTACTATCGTGAACAGTTATTCACGATATGACAGTGGGAAGCGATAAAATGGAAATGAATACAGAAATAAAATTCATGTTAAAGGAATCTTGGATAAAAATGACCGTTGGATGCTGGAGGATGAATCAGGCTTGGGTATAGGGACTAGGATGGTGGTGAAGGTCAGCTTGAGGTCAAGAAAGATGCTATCGCAAAAAAAGGGCGCCAGAAAAAAGTTGTTAAACAATAACGTGGCAATATAAATATCGACGGTGCGCCGGAGTCATATATCGTTAGGCCGTAAAAATCGAAGAGGAAATTTAAGGAAGGCGGGACGAAGAAGGAGGCTCCGTAGGGTCGAACGGGCAAATGAAACCGCAGGTCGGGGTAAAGGGTTCGGATGCTGCGGAGAAGCGTATGTCCTTGCACCGTAAAATTGACAAACAAATAAAAAAACTTATGCTTTAACCATTTGTAACCATTTTAAGAGGAATACCTGGAATGATGCAAAAGGGTTTTCATTTGGGTCTTGCCCACTTGGAAAAACACTTTATGTCTCACGACTAGAGATGACACCACAATACACTTGATTTCTCATCAACTTAATCAAGTTTCCAACCGATGTGCTGGCAACACAGTCCAACATCATGAACATAAATAGAAGCCACCATACACTAACGATGATAGCCACATTTGTGTTACCGAAATAGTTATTAAATCAACTTTTTTATAACTTTTGTAAATTAAGTATACCAATAAAATTTGTATAATCTTTGCTCACATCCGCAAATGGGAATTAGCGTTAGTTTAAAGGGATACTTTCCCAGTCCGACACAGTAGTTCATAAAGACGCGTAGTTCGTAAATTGTGTGTTCGAAACACGCGAATCCGTGTTATATATATATACATTTATTGGAAATCATATTAATAAATATATGAGCAGAATTCATAAAAATTAAATGATATAAATCAGGTGATGCGTTTGATTTAACAGGTATGAGCGTAGCGAGATACCCGTTGAAGGAATTTCAACAAAATTCTTCTCAATCGAATGCCAGGTAATTAGCTTCGCTGTGAACAATGCCTTTTAGTGGCAATTACCATTCCGTTTCTACAATTGTACTGGATCAGCTCGTTAGTGAAAGTGAGATCCCGAAAAGCACCACACCTGAGGTGGCAAAACAAAACACTGTTTCGTAAATGATCTCATTAAAAAAGAAAATGGACAAATGAAGCAATTTACCAATCCGAAAATTTACATCCCCGTGGTTCGAAAAGGCAGTGTGCTTTAACCCAATTGATTGCAATAGCAGAAAATGGGGGAAATTTGTAACTAGACATCAAGGAATAAGGGTAAATGCAATTTAACTATCCTAAGCGTTAATTGTCGGCTAAGAATTTTGTTTCTGATACCTATGCTTTTCTTTATTTTGCTGAAATCTGCACTGGTGAAAACCATTAATTGTCTGTTTTTATTTACGGTTGCTGATATGAATGTATGCGTCAACTTAACGTTTCTTTCGACCCAATATCAAGTAATATAACCATTTCACAAATAAGGCCATGAATCTACATAAAAGTTCATTTTTTTTATAATCGAACTGCAAATGAATCTACTATTCTCTTGTTCATTAAATCTGTAAAATAATGCGAAATTGAGGCAACGGAACTGGAAACTACGTATCATGAAATATACTATCTAACTGGGGGAGAGCCTCGTATAAAGCTATTATTTTTTACTTTTCCACTATTTCTGCCATAACTTTATCACAGGTGTGGAAGCGGTACGTTTAGGACAAGTTTGTTATCCTGCTAAAGTTGCTTTTAGCTAAACTTCTCCAGTTGCTGATTTTCATCTCTATTTGAACAGCTTGAACCCTCATATTCAATTTACGTTATAGGAAGAAGATAGAGGTTCATTACCCTTCTTAGATGTTCGGATAAATAGAGATGTGGATGGGCGACTGTTGACTACGGTGTTTAGGAAACCAACACATACTGATAGGTATCTTGACTTTCGTTCTCATTACCCGGCATCACCCAAAGCATCTGTCATTAGAGCCTTGCACCGACGAGCCTTTACACATTGTTGTAATGATGACCTTCGCAATGTTGAATTACGACGCAACAAAAGCGTGTTGAAAAAGAACGGTTACCCGACTAAATTTATCGCTCGTAACCAATGTGGTGTTAGTGGTGGAAACAGGAATGTAGAGGATGAGACTAGGAAGACATCAGTGGTTTTGCCATATGTGGCGGGTGTCTCAGAAAAGCTGTCTCGAATTCTCAGTTGTGTGAATGTTAAGACCTACTACAAACCTGTCTACACCCTGCGTGATCTATTACTTAAAGTTAAGGATCGCGTCCCTGAGGAGGAAAAATCTGGTGCTATTTACCAAATACCGTGTGGAGACTGTTACAAGGTGTATGTTGGACAGACGGGAAGATCGATACGTCTACGAGGGAAGGAGCATATACGTGCGGTAGCTAGGGGAGACAATTCAAACCAGTTAGCTAAACATGTCTTCAGAGAGGGTCACGAACCAGATTGGCATTCGATGAAAGTTTTACTTCAGAATGTGATGAATCTGGGTAGTAGACATAAAAACCTTAATCCAGCACAGACTCGCGCTCCCCAAAAAATCCAAGGTCTGCGTCCTTTAAGGGGATCCAGTCCGCCCCTGTTTTTAGGCCTAACCTTTCGATCCAACACGTGTTTATTATATTTAATCTTTCATCGGCCCTTTTTTCTGTGGCCCTTTTTTTCGTGGCCCTTTTTTCCGTCGGCCCTTTTTTCCGTGACCCTTTTTTCCGTGACCCTTTTTTCCGCCTGCCAACGCAAGATTATGCGTTATAAACAGATTATCGAGAAGATTAAATTATTACACCCTTGTGTGCCGGCGGGGTTTTCTTTGGCTGAAGGCATTAATGCTACAAATAATAAGTTTGTATTAGGAGATCCAGCCACTTGGGATGTAAATAATGCGGCAGAAATATCGAAAATACTTAAAGATCCACTACGACTTAATTTATAGGTTGATTTTTCAATTTCTGAACGTGTTTACAAGGACGTTAAGCGAAAAGTATCCATCAATATATTTTCTGGCAAACTACCTAATGGTGAGATATTTGTAAGAGATTGGCTCTTATATTCAGAATCCACTGGAAATATATTTTATGCTCCTTGTAGATTATTTCAGCCTATTAGCAAGAGAACAAGCTTTTCTACGAGTTTTAATGATTGGAAACACAACAATTTAGTTCAAAATCGTGAACAATCACTTGATCAAAGGAACAATATATTTACATTGATAAGAAGAAGAAAAGCATCAATAGGAATTGACACTGCACTCAACACGCAACATGAAAATGAAATCATGTACTGGCGTGGTGTTTCATTAAGAATGATTTCCGTAGTGAAATTCCTTTCTGTTAGAGGTTATCCCTTCAGAGGGCAGGATGAATATATTGACTGTACCACAAACGGACTGTACCTTGGATGCATTGAGCTGATTAGTGAATTCGACCCTTTTCTTGCCCAACATATAGCAAAGTTTACGAATAAAGTCAGTGGAAGTGCTTCTTATCTTTCTTCAGAGATCTGTGACCAATTCATTGAAACCATGGGTAAAATGGTTCTTGAAATAATTATTAATGAGGTTAAGAATTCCCTCTATTACTCGTTAATTGTAGATTTAACACCCGATTGCTCTCACACTGATCAATTGGCTATTGTTCTCCACTACATATCTCCCAACGAAGCACTGCCAAAAGAAACGCTTCTTAAATTAATACCTGGTGTATCCCACGCTGCTAAGTTTTTAGAAGAAGCGGTTATAAAATGTCTAAACGATTTAGGGCTAGACATTACCTGATGTCGAAAACAAAGTAACGACAATGCTTCTAATATGTCTGGAACCTACTCAGGATTACAAGCTAGGATTAAAAATCACAATTTTTTGGCAGAGTTTGTACCGTGCGCTGCCCACTCATTAAATCTTGTGGGCTCTGCTGCTGCAGAATATTGCACTGAGGTTGTGGGATCTTTTACTTTTGTCCAGGAACTGTATTCCTTTTTTCAGTATCCACTCACAGGTGGGGTATTTTAAAAGCTATTTTTCAACAAAATAAAACTGCTGTCCTAAAGAGTTTATCAGAAACGCGGTGGTCGGCCAGAGCTGACTCAGTAAAAGCTTTAGTATTGGGATATGATGACATAAGAAAAACTTTGAACATATTATCTGAAGACTCAATGCAAAAACCTGCTACTCGTTTGCGAAGTCAGGATCTTGAAACTAAATTAAAAAAACATGAAACTGCACTCCTGTCTGTGCTATGGAATGACATTTTAGGAAGAATGGATAAAGTCAATCGATACCTTCAGGAAAGGAGTCTTAATTTGTTTAAACCAACCAAATCACTTCAAACTTTGGATCTATGTCTGCATGGGAAAAAAAGACACGATGTTGAACAATATGAGAAAGCAGCACTAAAGCTCAGTGTCTATGAAACTTCTACATATTCAAGAATTCTCAAACGCAAATTGTTTGCTGATGAAGAATATGGAATTGAAATAATTCAGGATGAGAGAGAAAAATTCAAAACAGGAGTACTTATCAAGATCATCGATTCTCTAATAGCTAACTTAGGAAGGAGAAAAGAGGCTTATGAAATGATTACCAAATGTTTTAAACTTTTGTCAATGCTAATATCAGCCGAAGAAGTAACTCACAACAATATGACGATTGAGGCGAACAAATTTATTCGATACTACCCAGAGGATATTGACTATAGTTTTTCAAATAAATGTGTCCATTTCAAGGTGTATGTGCAATTAGACAATCTGCAAACAATAACAGAGTTTTACTCTTATATAAAACTGACCAACCTGCAAAGTACATTTCCAAACCTAGAGATTGTACTACGAATGTTTCTGTCCTTGCCAGTTACAAGCTGTACAGAAAAAAAGGGGATTTTCAGCTCTTAACAGAGTAAAAAACTTAACAGTGTGATGTTGATATGCTGTGAAAAGGATATTACTCTACACGGACTTTTCAGAAATCGTAGAAAGATTTGCCCAAAAAAAGGCCAGGAAGAAGTCTTTTCTTTAAATGCATGGATTAAAAATTTCATCATCTAAGATATTCAGATATTCGTATATTGCCATTTTAAAACTTTAATATTTTAATGAATGTACACCGGAATGTGGATAAACTATATATATGAAACCCCATATGCTCTTGCTACTCCTAAAAACACTTCAGTAATTGCAGTTTGAATAACTACATATTATAAAAAAAATACATTTAGACATTTTTAAAATTACGTGCCTAATTGATAAAAGCTTTGCTTATCTGATCTTCATTTGGTTCTAAAAGATTTGGATTTCGGCAACTCTATTTGTAAATACAATCTACAGTTTATGTTATTTGTTTAAGTTTTAAATTTAATTCCGTTTGTTTAAGTTGGAAATATTAATAGTTGATTTGTGACAAATTGATTCATTCTCTTTAAAATAAAAGACCTCCACTCGGCATTTTGGAAAGTGATTAGTAGAAAGGGAGCTCTGCTTTTGCCATCAACATACTTGTACACTTCAAAAATTACTATATGGAAGTTTGGAGGTCTCTGACTTCCTACTTTACCTGTGAGAGGATGTGTTTTATTGTCTGCTTAAGATATTTTTACTGTAGGCGACGTTTGTTATCCGTTAAAAAAAAAAGGAAACACAAACGGACCCACACACAAATATAGAGCTTTATTTTCTAATAGTCAAGTACTCTTTACGCGTTTAAGTCATAAATTAACTTTAGGAGGGAATGTTGACCAGGAAAGTGTGTGTGTTTGGGGGGGGGTATACTGGACAAAAGATTGGAGGGGAAGAGAGATAACAAATAAGCGAAGAGATATTTTGCGGAGAACAGTTATAAAAGGTATGTTTAATAAAGAAAAGGATAAAAATTCAACTTGTTACAGTAATTTCATCGTTAATTCCAGTTAGTTATAAACAATTTTCGTTGTGTGCGTGTATATATACATGCAGTCATGCACACAGGAATAACTTGAGGGTTAAATATAGCGTGAACTTGGGGGGTGGTTAAAAACAAAAAACAAAATTGTATTAAAAAATATGATTTTGCCTCTTTTTTAAAAACACTGGGGAGAAAGTGTCCCCGCCCTTGCTCCCGAAATGTTACTCCTATGTACATGGAGAATAAAACCTTTTTCAGCACGTAGTTATGAAATATAGATATATATATTTGTGTGTGTGTGTGTATATAATACAGCTGGAGGGGGTCCGCGAAAATGTAGTTGCCATAATATAGCAAAGGTTGTTAAAACCTAGGCACCCTTATTTCATCAGGGGCCCATAAACAGATGAAAGTAGGGACCGCTCTTACTACACTGAGGCAGGTCCGTATTTATAAATAGGCACGTCGGGCAAGTGGATAAAGTGCCAAATTTGTAGGGATGCAAAAGTCCGCCAACTTTCTCTTTTAATTACAATCTATCTACCCTAAAATTGCGTCGATTCGCACTCCCCGAAAGCGCCCTTTCACACTTTCGCCATCATTTGAAATTCTGAAAAAAATTTAGTCTAGTGGCTCTGCTCTCAGAACAGAAATCAAAATTTCATCGTCAAATATATTAATTTATAAAAATATGCTTATTATATCTTATAATAATGTACATTCATAAATGTTACACCTTCTCTATCTTGCGCGATTTTTTATGGCATTCGAGGGGGCGGAATGACAGAATTTTACTTTTTTCTGCTAATACAGGTGGGCATGAAAGTACCAAACTTCGAAATCTAGGGAGCTACTTTTTTTCTAGGGAGCTAAACCATTTTCTAGGGATTAAGCCCTATACATCAATGGCAGAAACATATCTAATTAGCAGTACTATACCTAATTAGTACTACTATACATAATTAGCAGTATTATACCTAATTAGCACTACTATACCTAATTAGCAGAAATATACTTAATTAACTATACCCAATTAGCAATATTATACCTAATTAGCTATAACTAATTAGCAGAAATTTTCTAGTGGAGTTAGACCCCTAGTTACACAAATGGAGGGTGGGGGCCTCAAAATTCGTTGTGCCCAGGGTGCTTAGTACCCTAAATCCGGCCATGAGATATATACATATACATATATATATATATATAGGAATCTGCCCTCCTGTTAACTCTCGGACCTACAAGTTTCCATTCTGCTAACTCTAGGACCTACAGTTTTCCATTCTGCTAACTCTAGGACCTACAGTTTTCCATTTTGCTAACTTCAGGACATAAAATAATCTATTGTCCATTTATCCATCTGCTAAATCTAAGACCTACATTATTTCATTTTGAAAACATTTGGACCTGGAGTCTCCCATTCTGCTAAATGTAAGACCAACTTTGTTTCATTCTGCTAAACCTAGGACCTATATTCTTTCATTCTGCTAGCTTTTGGACCTAGAGTTTTCCATCTTGCTAAATCTAAGACCTACTTTGTTTCATTTTGCGAAAATTTGGATATACACTCATCAATTCAGCTGACGCTAGGACCTACAGTTTTCCAATAGACTCAAACCTCTGTACTGAGGAAATAAGTGTTTATGGGCATCGTTCTATATGTTACCGCGATGGGTAACTACTTAAGTAATAAAGGACAAGCGAGGGTGATAGGGTAATCAAATCGTTATGTAAAAAGCAGCTGATAGTTTTACAATTAAGGGACCTTTATTCCCCGCAATATTCGTTATATTTGAGCAGATAAGTAAAATTTCGCTTATATTTAAAGGTTATAGTCCTAATAAATATTTGTATTTAACTCTTGTACTAACAAAATATACATCAAGAACACTGTATATCATGCGAAATTTACTTCGTGGAATTTTACCCTTCTGACCTAAATGACCATGAAGAAATATTTACATGCAATCAGATTTTAAAGTCTATGGTTTGCAAGAACGTTGGAATCTTTCATCGGCATAAATGTTATTGTTGGCCAATACCTTGGATAGTGGAAATTTCAAAGTTAGTACATACTAGAAAACCTTATTAGAAACAAAAGAGAAACGAGAAAGAGCTATTCACCACTTTTTTTGATGATGCTCGTCATAGTTTGGTATGGAAAGTTAATAATTAACAAACCATTACGCTACCGCTTGTTCTGAAAAGTCTCGGTTTGTAGCATTGAATTGTATTTCTCTTTGGTAAATTTCAATGCTCATTATCATTTTACGCTCTTCAATATTAATTCTCTCAGTGAAGAGTTAGCAGATCATTGAGACCTTTCCTTACTTTCACCAGAAATATCGGGCTTGTAGTGTAAAATACTACATTCCATAACTTCTAAGCTGTAGATTATTATCGTGAGAGTATGATTATAAATATAAATTTTCAGAAACCAAATTCACATTTCATAATTTCAGTTCAGATTCCGTGTATGGATGTAGTCAAGTATTTTTTACCTAAGTGGAATTCTACCACGAGAGCTGGTGGTAAACAGAATACTGTTTGGGACTACATGGCATACTTTCCAGTAGCACTATGTATATTCCTGGGAGAGTATCTGGTAGATAATAAGTTTAAAGGAGTATATTTTGTTTGTTGTAAATCCAAATACATCAATAAAATATAGCTGTTATATCCACTGTTCGATAGGAACAATGTTATTTTTAAATACTGCCTTTAAAGGAATTATGATTAAATTTTGAATAATTAAAATTGTACAATCAATAGGTTGTTGGGTGCAGATAGTATTTCACTTGCTTTAAGCTGTCATATTCTTAGGTAATGAGTTGATTAGCTGAAATGGCTTTCATTCCGTTTATGGCGATGAAAAGACTGGATTTAATGAGGCACGTCTAAGTATTTTATGTGGAAACAACGTTTTAATCGGAACGATTAGTTGCTCCTGCAATCTTAGCCACGGCCTTGGGGTACAATAAACTTCCAAGCAATTTCCGCGTCTAATGTGTAAAATTGTTGAACACTTGTTATCAAATTCTAAAGGTGAAAAGGCCCCTTATAGAAATTAGAACATGGAAATCGGAAGTATCATGGATGCGGATGAAATTAAAAAACAGGAAAATGTCTACAAATCATGTGCAAATTGCAAGAAACCATTCGTTTGAATTACATTATTCCAAAAGTCATGATGTAAGTCATTTATATTTTTAAAAAGCAAGGGAAATAAAGGTCATGGTAACCTACGGCCGGGACTTGAGAGTTAACCGAGAAATTCAAACATTTCTTGTCCAGAGAAAGAAATCTGTAACTACGATGAGCAGATAAAAGATACCATTGGGAATCTAACCTGATAGATGATGGTAGATGATCGTAGATTGAATGTATCTAACGGTAGATGGTTGCGTTATCACTACGCCATATTAGGGAAAGGGAGTTATATAGTTTTTTAAAGCACCCGATCATCTGTATGTCTAATGAACTACACCCAAAATACAGGGAGAAGATGGTCTGCACCACCGCAGGGCTAAGCTTAAGTACGAAAAATGAATTCATGGCATTAAAAAAATAGTGGTTTAAAGGTTAAATCACTGACATATGCTTGGTCCCCAAATTACCGAATGTGTAAGAAAGAAATAAAATAGTCACAAGTTTCTTATATTTATACGTTATGCCTTTTACAAAATAATTTCTTTCAAGATTTATAATAATCTATCTTCAATAACCTTGAATGGGAATGACGAGAGAAACTTAATGGATTGAACAAAACTCTTAAAGCTTATTTGCTCTCATCCGATATTGTGATAGCGAAAGATATATTTTTTATGTATACTACGACGCAGCTAATATTATACTGTGCTCAGTGGTCCAGTTTTTCGATGATTTTGAACTTACGTTATTTATGATACTAAACTACGGATTATGGTATAAAAAAAAATGCAGTCGCGTCCTACGATAATATTGCAATTGAGCAAGGATTGCAGTAATATTGGAGGACGATAATATTGTAATATTGCAATTGAGCAAGGATTGCAATAATATTGTAGGACGATAATATTGTAATATTGGCAATTGAGCAAGGATTACCAGCGCCAGAAACGAATACGTTATTCCTAACCCGCCGTAGGATACGGTGGAACAGGGAAAAGGAAATAAATGAGCGGGGTGAAAGGCATCAATAATATGAACGAATATTTTGCACACTGCTTCCTGAAGTGGGCTGTATTTGACCCCAAGGGACCACGGGGTAATCCGGGGGGGGGGAGGGGCTGAATGACATTTTATATTTGTAAATTGATAGTCATTTATTAAATTAAAACTTTTATCTTAAGATACTGAATTTGGATTGAATAATAAAGTCCAGAGGTGGCAGTAATAAATTTATAGCACTAGGGGTGGAGGAGCTGAAAACATTTCGGAATTATTGGTTACATGGTTATGTACTGGTCTTTACCTAACGCTCATGAAGCTTTTATCTAGATTCCAAGCCCATCAATATCCCTACTATTTATTCTATTTAATTAAATTTAGTGTGATTTTTCAACACAGTCTATTTCGTTTGATTGTTTCATGTTTATAATAATGTCATTGAAATTTTGGCCTATCCATTTCGGGGACTTCGGTGCAAATATTCCGATGAGAGGTTACTTTGTGAGAAGTGAACTAATTGGCGTTTATTTACTGACACTATAAATTATATTACTAATAATTATATATAATAAATTATATATAATAAATTATATTCAGTTTGCATCTCCGTTTACTAAAACTGTTCCTACTGAAATTTCATTTCAATTTCTCTGTTTTCAGAAATTTATTGTTTTAAAAATTCATTGTAAATTACGATGTGTTTTAATACATTAAATGCTGTTCGAAATTAGAATAGAACTCCGCATACTTCACAGCGTGAAGTATATAAAAGACTTTGAGCAATATCTTTTTAAATCCTAGTTTTTGATGGAAGCTGGAATATGTTGACAGGTTTCAATCGGTATGACTGTCTCCCTTCTATTTCTAGCAATTTTAGTTTCCATTTCACAGTTTCCAAAAGTCCTCTGCTAGTGAAGTGAGCGGCTACACCACCAGTCAACCAACAGTATCATGAATCAGCAGCACATCACATTCACGTTTGGCACATCCCATTCGATCTCTGAGGAAGAACAGTGACGTCTATTGAAAACGCTTCGATTTACTCTACGCAGCACCAATATGTTTAAAATGTTATTGTGAAAAAATTATATGAAATTTCATTTCTTGTAGCTGCCTCTTAATTTTATCCAATGGAATGCATTTTTTTATCTGCCTCTTAGTTTCATTCTACGAGTGCATTTATTTATTTGCCTCCTAGTTCATTCTACAGGATGCATTCATTTATCTGCCTCTTAGTTTCATTCTACGCGATGTATTTATTTATCTGCCTCTTAGTTTCATTCTACGGGATGCGTTTGTTAGACTGCCTTACAGTTTCATCCTATGCAATGTATGGCCAGCCCTGAAGTTTGGGAGGGGTCCGGTTCCAATCCCTGTGATATGATTATGTTATCCATTTGAAATTTTCGTAACGCTAACTAGGAAAACGCGGTTTAAATGCACCAACGCAGGGCCATGTATATATAACCCTGATCATGTAAATATAAAACTTAGAATATATACATATAAAATATGAACCGCTGACTTGCTTGCAAAATAAAAATACTGAACATTTTATCCTTGTTTTAATTTTCTATATATGAGAAACAACATTTAACATCAATATTTCAATATAAGAATTAAGAAGACTACAAAGGCCTAATTAAGTAAAAAGCTTCTTAATATGAAATTAAAAAAAATAACTGCAGATACTTTAAATTGTCTAAAAAATGACTGTATCTTGTGGGAGAGAATAAATTACATTACCTAAGGTGAGCTTTTCACCAGAATCTGGTGGGAGGGTGAAACCAAGCAAGGTCATGGAAGATATGAGCACGCAAGGGATAATAAGGTTAAAGCCGTAGTAAAGGGTTCTCCGTCGGATATGAATGGTGAAGGTTATATCGACATAGGGTTCCGGACAGCACGCGTAGAAGATTTCGTTTCGAACTCCAGGCAGACCTAAATTTAGGAAAAAATTGCAAATGAAATTACAACTGAAGTTACAGATTACAACTGAAATTGCTAAACATATATATATGCAGTTCATAATTAAAAATATAAATAACTTCCAATTAAAATTATAAATAAATTTTCATGCATAATTAAAATTATAAAATAACTTTACAATTAAAATTATAAATAACTTTACAATTAAAATTATAAAGGAACTACAATTAAAATTATAAGAACTTTACAATTAAAATTATAAATAACTTTACAATTAAAATTATGAATAAATTTACAATTAAAATTATAACAATTCTATTAAATTAAAATGAGTACAAATTTACAAATTAAAATTATAAATAAATTTACAATTAAAATTATAGCCTAAATTTGCAATTAAAACAACTTTACAATTAAAAATTATAAATAACTTTACAATTAAAATTACACACGAATGCACGATACTTCAACACTTTGCTTTTCACTTCATTAATTATTAATATTCTATAATTTATTATATTGAAGAAAATCTCTAATTAAATAATTAATTAATTAATCAGTTCATTATTTACTCACATGTTTGTTACAGCGCAGCCCTCATTATGTGGATGT
>QLNU02015270.1:23817987-23835873 GCA_006491805.2 Dysdera silvatica
CAATACGAAAGTTACAGACAACACAAAGGAGCATGGAGAGGTGCATGCTTGGAATAACTAGGAGAGATCGGAAAAGGAACACTTGGGTGAGAGAGCAAACTAGAGTGGAGGACATCATTGTTAAAGTAAAAGGGCTGAAATGGCGATGGGCTGGGCATATTGCAAGAAGAACTGATCAACGATGGACAACAGAAATTCTGAACTGGATTCCAAGAGACCACCGAAGACCTAGAAAACGTCCTCAAACTAGATGGGTGGATGAAATAAGAAAAGAGGTTGGGGTGACGTGGAAACGAATGGCCCAGGATAGACTTGTGTGGAAAGCATTTGGAGAGACCTTCATCCAGCAGTGGATAGATAATGGTTGAATATGATGATGATGATGATGATATATATATATATATATATATAGCGATGGTGAATGTGTGAATGATATATATATGCATTAGCTATATACATATATATGATTCACACCTTCACCATCGCTTTTCAGATATAAGTTATACCCGATACTAGCATAGAATTATATGTACTTGATTGTAATATCATGTATTATATCCCAAGTAAACGCCCGCGTATAACCGTCTCAGAACTTGATCAAACATCATCCCAATTCGGATCTCTCTCTTACGTTTTGAACACTCTATTAATTTATCTTATTTTCCTGGATATTTTAAAGTTAGTTATTTTCTGTATTGTTTCTGGTAACTATTTCCAAAATTTAAATCTTCTGTAATCGACATGGTTTCTTCTTTCTTCAGTTTTGTGTTTGGTTGTCGATATAACTTCCTCCATTCTTTCAGCCTCTGTTCCCTTATTTAATGATTAATTTCTATTATTTCCACATCACTCAATTTATTCTTTCTTACATTGTTGTCAATATACAATATTCATCTATAGTACACACAGGTAGAATTTCTAGTTTTTTCCAAATTTCCGCATTTAAGATTGCTTACTTTAATATTTTTACAAAATACTTTTTGAAGCATCCCCAACATTTTCAGATTTTTCTTTCCTAAATTCCCCCTAGTATTGTTACAATACCCCAGATGACAATATACGAATAAGTAATAAATGTCTATTAGTTTTCGTTTTTGGTATGAACTACGACTCTTTTTTTAATCGTACCAATCACTTAACAGATTTTTTTACAAATTTTAATTATATGTTCGTTCCAGTTCAGCCTGTTTTTATAAGAATTCAATTGCTTAAAATAAATAAAATAAAATTCATAAATATTATTAATTTGTATTTATCTTTAAATTCTGGAAAATTGAGATATCTCTTTATTTTTATTTTAAAATATAAGTATTTTTGTTTACTTTCCATTTACCATCATCTGAAGGAATTTAAATAATTCGTTATAACAAATTAATCCCTTTTCCATTTCTATTAGTATATCTTTTTCACACAATATGACACTTGTTATTTCGGCAAATTCGTTTCACTGATTTTTCTTTTATTAATATTTTGTACTACTATTTAAAAAGAAAAAAAATAGATTATAGTCACTGATCGGAATGGAAAAGAAAAATAGCAACACGAAAAAAAACATAGAAAGAAAAAAGTAAAAAATAGGAGAATAAATATGTTAATAAGAACAGTAAGGCTAACAAAAATAAGGGAAAAGCGCAAGTAAAAATTAGAAAAATAAAATCAAAATAATTAAATGCAAATATAATTAAAGAAAGTAGATAGAAAATTATAAATAATAAATAAAAATACCTAAAACTAAGGAATATCATAAGAAAAAATTCTACACTGCTCTTAAAACGACCATTCTCACCAACAAGCGAAGTGTCGAGAGAAAATGAAAATACAGGAAATTCCCACTTTATCGATATTTTTTTGGAGAAAGAATTATTAGTTCAGATAATGTTGTGGAATTCTTTCATAGATCTTTCGTAAGTTTTATAATTATTTTCACTTTTTTTCTGTTACTTTCTCTTGTATTGTGTATTTCCTTCATTTTTCTTGGCTTAATGTTTCCTTTGTTCCTCTTCCTCCTCCACTTAACTCTATTATTCTTATTTTAGTTTTTTTATTCTATTTAGTTTATTTATTTCTCTCTAGTTTCTTTTCGTTCTCTTACTTTTCTATTCGCATCCTTTCGCATTTCTATTGATCAAAAAAATTTTACTTATTAGAATATGCCCCTATCTATTCCTGTATTCTATTGCGATAGAATTCTTTCTAGAATCCTCAGGAATATCAAAGAAATATATAATTAGAAAAGAATAAAGAAGAAAATTAAAAAAGGTAAATGTGTCTAGGGAGCTAAGTCTGAGATACTGTGGGCAAGCAGTAAGAGAAGTAGAGAATTCTGTATGAAAAGTAGCGCTGAATATTAGTATCGATGGAAAATGTAGGAGATAGAGTAAGCCAAAGAAAAAGTAAAAAGCGTAGGTGAATAAGGCTTTGAGAGAAATAAAAACTTGAGAAACGATTGAATATCGCGAAATATGGAGAAAGTTCGTTGAAAAATCTTACCCACATAAAGATATGATTGCTAGAAAAAAAAGTAGAAAAAAAAAGGGAAAACGACTTCTTATATTTCTCTCATTTTTAAAACGAAATCACATACTTCCTACTATTATAGATCGTGTTTTGAAATTATCTGTTATTTGAGTATACCTACTATTTTATATTTAAATAATTTTCATTGAAAACAACTTCACTTTTTAATAATAGGTAGGTCAATAAAACTTAAACCGGAGACACGTTTTGCATATCATACATGGTACAATGCATTACGTGTAATTACAAATAGTAAAACATTTTGTTTGTAGCAAGTAATTGCATGGGCAAACTACACTATGCAAGATTAATTTCGGTTAAAAGTTTTAAAGCACGGTCGTCCAAACAATTATAGCTAACGATTTTTGACTGTCCCACCTGAGCACAAACAGTTTTTTTTAAAGAAGAAAAAGGGACACTGTCTTGGTTGGCAAGCAGTTGAACCATAGATCCTCATTATGAACCAGAGTGCTTTGGTTCGGAAACTAGGATACCCGAACGGTGATCTTTTTCTTTGTACACTCTTTCTCAAAAGGAATGAAGAGCCATGAAGAAATTGTCTGTTTTTATTGAAATTAAATGTGCATCCAGCGCATACGCAGGTAAGGAAATGATAAAAATTAAAGGCCGTAGGACCCATCAGTGGCTAGGAATTACACACTGAATATTCAAGTGAATAGTTGGTGGAACACTCCCTGGCGGCATTGAATTCTTCTATACGTCTAAGTAAGAAGTGATAAAGGTTCCTAAGATCATCCTGCGACACACTCTGCCAAGCACTTCGCATTTATTGCTCTAGATACCCGACATTTTCCAGTGCCCGGATCTGGCTGAATACCATGTTCGATTGGTGAAAGGTCTGGTGATCTTGCACATCAAGGAAGAGTATCATCAGCGCGAACGCATCTCACAGATGTGCAAACCATATGGAACCTGGCAAAAACATGTTGAAGAATGACCACAGGCTATCGTGTCATGAAGGGTAACGCAAACGGCTGCAGGATGTCATCAACATATCGTTGAGCTGTTAAATTTATACACAGGATGACTTGGGGAGTCCTCCTGTCATGTGAGATAGCACCCAACACCATCATGCTAGTGGTAATGGTTGTGTGCCTTTGTAAATAAAGGTTGGTTTGGCCGTTAGCCCTGGCACCTCCACATACGGATCCGATGGTCATCTGCTCCAAGACTGAAGCGGGATTCATCGTTGAACACTATGCGATACTAATCTGCTGGCAGCCACGATGACCGGCTACGACACCACTCCAGACGACTCTGTTGATGGTGCGGAGTTAAAGGCAGACGTCTTAAAAGCCGCTGTGAACGCAACGTCACTTCAGCCAAGCGTCGTGAAATGGTGGAAGGTGCTCCGGTGGTATCAAATAGACTGTAGCTCGTTGGAAGGTGGAAAATGAAACTGTTGGGTCAACTCGAGCCTGTTGTACAACCAACCGACCTTGGCTCGCTTCCGTGCACCTTGGCCTTCCAGAGGCATCATTCCGCCAACGAGTTCCTTGCAGCAAGCAGTTCTGCCAATACCTTTGCATAGCAGTGGTCGTACGGTGCAGGTGGCGGCCTATTCCTCGGTAGGACCAGCCAACTTCACGCATCCAGACTATGCGACCACGGTCGAAGTCGTCTAATTGGCTATGAAGTCTTCAACATCGTCATAACAACATAACTAGTTGTGTTTTCAGAGAACTGGAAGGCCGACAATGAGAAAATTCAGCAATTTGTTTTACGTTTTCATACAATGCCAGTTTCCCAGTAGAAATATTCACTACAGTCGAATTAATGCTAATTGGCCTTGAAAATTTAATCAGTTTCATATTTAATCTAATGGAAGTTTCATGCAGAATTTGAAAATGATCTGATTATTTTTAGGGGTGCTTCCTTTTTTTTATTTTGCAAAAGGTGTATTTAAAAAGTATAAAATAAAGTTACATTGCTCAGGGTTAACACAATCGCCAAGTGTTAAACACATAAAGCTACCTTCTATCCTTGGAAAATTGATTGCTATTTGCATCACTATTGTATACACTATCGAATTTCCATTGAATTATAAACCAATTAAAAATAAATTAATAATAAATGCTAATTCAGAATAATTGGCAAGAACAGAAATATATCATGCACCAATTAAGAATCCTTATTATTAAGCACAAAAGTATTTGTGTATTATTCAAATACTAAATCTGTGCGTTTTAATATTAAAGGATTATGTTTTGAACGAAGTAGCTATAATTATTTTTTCCACAATTCGAAAAACTTGCTTCATTCAAGAAACAAAACTGCCGTTGTTCCAAGATACTCTATTTCAAGAGAAGTAAAATAAGTGATTCCTTTGGATAAAGCTAAACAAAATGTAAAGAGAGAATATACTCCCAAGATAGCTTTATAGCCATAGGTTAGACTAGGGAAATAGAAAACAAATTTTCATCAAAGCACTGAAAGCAGATATTTTATCGTTAATACTATAAACGGAACAAGACACAAGGGAAATAAATACGTCAAATCTTCAACGACAGTTTCGGACAGATTACGATTTAAGCTCAAAGTTTTCCCTTGAGGAAACTTGACAAAAAAAAAGTAGTCGATTATTGCTTTCGCCTTGTTTTTCATTTAAAAAAGAATGGTTTCTAGGAAGATCGTTGTCTATTTTTATACCCACGGAAAAATACGTTCTTACTTTATAAAATATTTCATATATCCATAAATAAAATTTTTAGTCATTTTACGTTTCAGTATATTTAAATGGCACTCTTTTATTTTTACTTTTATTGTGCATAACCTTCATTTGCCATTTATACTATTGTGGGCTTCCACAATAGGAATACTTTGCTTTGCAGGTTTCTTTGGTTATTGCCACTAAGGATTCCAAGGATTGGAAACTTAGTAATTTCAATTTCTGAAATTGGCAACATGCCAAGTTTTTTCCTTTTGTTCCATGTTGTTCATATATTGTATAATTATAATTTAACTTTTCGTATTTGGTAACGGTATACAACTGCATTCCGATTCGCATGTTCATATATATATATATATATATATATATAAAAGTTTTCCTCGCCCATTCTTGGCGGAAACAGGCTTTGGGACGGGCAGAGCGCCATGTTCCCAAGCCTCTTTTTACATCACTTCTTAATGTGCCATGTCTAGAAACTTCCTGACAATGTGACACGTGTTTAGGATTGTGGCTTTTTGTATTTCAATGTAGGTGTTTGGGTCAATGTTGAGTATCTCCAAATTCGTCGCAAGCGTTTTTGGTACTATCCCTGTTGCTGAGATGACTAACGGGATGATGAGGATCTTTTCCATACCCCATATATCTCGTACTTCATGTCTGAGATCTTGGTACTTGGTGATTTTCGTTGTGTAGGTTGTCTGTATGTTATTGGTGTTGGGTACTGCTATGTCGATTAAGTACGTGGTCTTATTCGATTTATCGACGAGGGTTATGTCAGGACGGTTATGTGGGACTGTCTTGTCTGTTATGATTGCTCTATCCCAGTAAAGCTTGTGTGTTTCGTTCTCATGCACGGTCTCTGGCTCATATTTGTAGTACGGGCATTTTTCTGTCAGAAAGCCAGCATTCGCTGCCAATTTCTGGTGGACTATTTTCGCTACTTGATCGTGTCTATGTTTGTAGTCTGACTGCGCAAGGATCTTGCATCCTGCCATCACGTGTTGGATTGTCTCCGATGCCGCATGACAGTGTCTGCATTTGTCGCTTTCTATGTCTTTTCTCTGGATGAATTTCTGATTGTTCCTTGTTGCGATCACTTGGTCTTGGATGGCTAGCATGAATCCTTCTGTCTCTGGCTGGAGAGTGCCTTTGGCCAGCCAAGAATTTGATGCCTTTTTGTCAACGTGTGGTTGTTGCAGGTCATTGTAGTGCCTGCCATGTAATGGTTTTCCGGCCCAAGTTCTCAGTTTCTGTTCGTTGGCTGTTTCGAGGACACGCTCTTCGGTACTACACAGGTTTAGTGGCGTGTAATTTGCATCTGCTTGTATTATGGCTTGGATGAGTGGCGATCGGGGACTCTTCAACTGGAAGTATTGCCTCATGCTCTGGATCTGCTTGTCATGTAAGTCTTTGAGGTCCGCTTGTCCGCGTCCTCCTTCTTCCCGGGGTAGTGTTTGCCGTTCAATTGCCGTTGCAGGGTTTAATATATATATATATATATATATATATATATATATATATATATATATATAATCGTGAATATGATGATGATAATGATGGTGATGAAGAAGAAGTAGATGGAGGGGGAAGAAGTCACTTTTAAACATTAGTACATATTAGAAATTCGCAGTAACACTCAATAGATGATTACGTTCTCCTCTAGTCAATACGCAGTGGATACGTTTGCAGCAGATCTAGTATAGTAGGTACCTACCTATGAGGATCCATTCGCCATTGGTAATATACGTTGACAGATCGCCACCTTCTTCGGAGGCAAGCCGTAGGTCGAGCTGGAATCCGTCATAAGTCCAGGAACCGAACTTCATCTCACACTTCTGATCGTCGAAAGGGAACCACGTGATGTCGATTTTACAAGTACTCTTGAAAATGCCCGGAGGTATATAGGTGCAGCTGCCGTTGTTCCTCACAACGACGTTGGTCGGGTATGTGCTATCAATCTTCTCGTCCGCACTAATAGATACAGATAAGAAAATTATCAAATACAGATAAAAAGGTCATCAAATACAGATGGAAAATCATCAAATGCAGATAGAAAAATCATCAAATGCAGATAGAAAAATTATTAAATACTGACTCAAATTCCAATAAAAATCTCCATTTTTGATGAAATTTTGATGGGGAAGGGGGAGTTTCTAATTTTAAATTATGAAGATCATTTTAGAGCTCCTCAAAATACCCAGTTAAAGAATTGCCAAATATGCGTTAATGACAAATTTTATGTAATTGATAATAAATAATATAATTATTAGAGATTTTATTAATCCGCGATTGAATGCTAAAATGTATTCCTTGAATGCATACTTCTATTTTTATGAAAAAATTAAGGTAGTTTTTCCAAGTGTTCTCAAATAACGGAAACATATTCACCAATTCTTCTGGATTATTTGTTTTGCTGGGTTATTTGACAATATATTGAGTTATCAGGAATCTGATTCATTGTATACTGCTTGAATAAAATAACATTATACTTAAAAGCAACATATTCACTATGACTCTGGAGCAAAATCAAGAGGATGATGCTGCGATTTTGGTACATGATACAGTAAGATGCAGGTTACTTTATCTTCTTTCTTTCCGTATCCAGATTAAACCTTACACGTCATACTTACCGCCATTACAGCCAGTTACTTTATGAAGTGTGTCATCTTGCAATAAAACTATAGACGCTAGCGTACGCAGGGTGGGGTTATGGGAGTTGTATCCCCTATTGCGATGAAATTTGTATGTATACATATGAATATATTGAGTTGTAACTCTATAAGCCGCCTGCGAACTTCTTTCGCATACCTGTGACTATGGATATGCGTATAAATGAACTAATCATTAACGGAAATATTCAATACGCTTTCAGAAATAATAGTGTCAATTAATAAAGGGCCTATTTTTATTATTGTTGTTTCCCAAGCTAGTCGCTCTCGAAATAATTTCCATAAGCTATATGTTTCCACTCGAACATTTATAAATTTGATATTGATTATGTTGGTAAGCATACTTTTATATACAACATGATTGAACGAAATAATAAGGCTTTATAATTATATCTGACAATTTAACGGGTCGCAAAACTATTTAGTGTGTTAGAAAACCATCTTCATGTTTTAGTTATGCAACCATTTTCCACTATATACGTGGCGTAACTGTTAGCGTTACTAGGTCAATATAACGGTAGATCATAGGCGCAGTTAACCGAATTTAACTTTTGTAACAAAATTGCAGATATCGCTATTTTCACAGGCGCGAAGTAGGAGGGAACATTGAGGAGCCCAGGTATACCTGCATTTGAACAATTTTCTTAGACCCGATTTCCAGTATCAGGGGTGGGGGGTGGGGGTAATTCTAAATTTACTCGCAGATTTCATGTTCTGAAAATAGAGTATTATTTTCTTGTCGGCCTTTAATTTCTTTTGCTGCATGTTGCTATCATTTTTGAAAATACCTTATTTACTCATGAAAAAATATTAAGTTTGTTTAAAACTTTAGAATATATGAGCAAAAAAAATATATATCTCATCACTGCTCATTCTGGCTGGCCGTGGTGAAACTTCTTTGTGAATATATTGTTTATTCGGTACTATGATATTCTTTTCTTATTTTTAAGCATGTTATTACAATAACTGATAATATGATAAACACAACATTACATAAATCAATCCCTGATGTCTATTTCTTGTATATATTTTTTGCTGAAAAATTGGTGTCCCTGATTAATGTAACCTATGTTATGTAACCATTTGGGCAATATTTCTTTCTTGTCAAAAGAGGGCAGCACTTTACAGAAGTGAAGTTTAGGAGGGAACAAACAATCACAGTTGCCATTTTGGAATTTTTGTTGGGAATATTAGATACAGTTGGTGATTCATATTATTTTGTAAGTTAGTGTTTTTACTCTCTATAACTTCTGTTACCAATTTTTGATAGCCTTTAAGTTGAGATTGTGGAAAACTTGTAAGACTCACAGGTATAGATTTTGTACCACTATGGAGTAATTTGACTGATAGCTTGATCAAAGGAATAGTGCTTTCAAAAAGCATTTTTAACATACTGAATGTAACCTATGTTACCACGTACCAGTAACAGAGGTTGCAGAACAATAACATAAGTTACAGAGTGGTAACAGAAACTACAATATCTTAGAGTATAAAGACCTATCTTACCACAATTATATATATTTTTTAAGAATTCATAATGGGACCAAAAAAGAAGAGTGAGAAGCTAACAAATGCAGAAACCCAACGCCTTTACCATGAACGGAGAAAGAATAACCCAGAAAAAGAGGAAGAAGCTAAAAGGCAGGACCGTGGAAGGTATGAAAATTATTGAAGATGGTTTATCAGAGAATGATTTTAATGCTTTCAGAACAAAGATTAAGCTGCCCCTAAATTTTTGGAGTTTTTCGGCTAATTTGTACCTAAAAGTTTTAGCCAAATCAGAGAAGTTGCAGCCAAAATCCAGTGCCGGATTTATAAATGGGCACGTTGGGCACTTGCCCAGGGCGTAAGAGGCTGCGGATTTTTTTTTTAATTGCAAATTATTTACCGTAGAATTCTGTCGATCAGCTTTCCCCGAGAAGGAGCCCTCCACCTTTTATCTAAATCTGAAATTCCGAAAAATTACGTGAAACAATTCCTGCTCCCCAAGGTCGGATCCAGAAAGGAGGGGTGCACCCCCTGAGAATAATAAATTTACATTAAAAATTATTATTTTAAGTCAAAAATATTTAAAACTAAACTTACAAGTGAAATTTTCAAGTTCTGTGCCCTCCTTGAAATTTTTTTGCGCATCCTCTCTTGCCCCCTTACCCGGTATCCAAAAAACTCCAAGAAATTATCATCAAATAAACTAAATTTATTTGTAAAAATATCATTATTATATCTTATAATAATGCACATAAGGTAGGCTAATCATAAATATCGCCCCTTTACGATCCTCCGCGATTTTCCGCTGCATTTAAGGGGGCGAAACGACAGAATTTTATTTCTTTCTGCTAGTATGGCGGGAGGAGGTACATGGGCATAATTAGATTCGAATTTGAGGGGGTACCATTTTCTAGAGGGCTAAAGCGTATACCTCAATGCTTAGCAGAAATTCTCTGGGGGGAATAGTCCCCTAGTTACGCCAATGGAGGGGGGCGCCAAAAATCGTTGTGCCCAGGGCGCCTCGTACCCTAAATCCTGCCCTGCCAAAACCTACATTCATCTCATGTCAGGAGTATAGAACGATGAAATCAATTTAAAAGAAGTGGCAGATAAAATATAATAATGTGTACATGCATAGCGTTTATTATAAACATTTTGTAAATTGAAAGTCTCAAATAAAATTTTGAGAAAATTTTATTTGGCTTTGTTAGGTGAATTTCCCAGGATTTTTTGTTAGCCAAATCTTTGTTATCGTAGACTTTTGGCGAAAAGGCTAGTGGCAGCTTTATCCCTGCTTCAGAATGTCTTGTTGTGTAAATACATTATATAACCTTATTGTTTGGATGAACTGACAAATTTTATAACGTTTAAATATCTCTCAGTGTGTAGACCTGTAATACTACAGTTTGTGTAATCGTCGATGAAGGTTAAAAAGCAAATTGCTTTTTTATGGACATTATTTTGTTTGAAACACTACATAATATTTAAATTCGTTTTTTGCTGGAAATTTAAAGCAAAGGAGTTAGCGGTTGAGCGTTAAAACCCCTCCTGAAATAATCGATAGATCATTGAAAAATAACATAGCATTTGTTATGTTCAAAGTCAAACCTCCCAACCCTCCCCCAGAAAAGAATCAAAAAAGAAGAAAATTTCCAAACAGCTGTTTATGCATAACACTACATCTTCAGTGATGAAGAAAATGTATACATTTTTTCCTAAGATTCAGCAAGGATGTCTCAAAAAAGCAGTTGCACCTATATTAATTAAGTATCGTATTGCTCATCCAAACTTAGTTTCATTTTTAGGAATCAAGAATGGGATTAAAAAGCATGTACCACTCGCCAAAAAACTAAGTGCAACTAGAAAAGCAGATATATAAAATTGAATAAGTTTTTTCTTAGAGATGATAACAGTCGAGCAACTGCTGAAAAGAAAGAGACACTCACCAAAAAACGGGAAAAGAAGCATAAACAGTTCCTTTTTGATTCATTGAAGAATTTGTACAGAAAGTATTTAAGAGAAGGAGGTACAATAATATCATATGCAGCATTTACATCCTGTTGACCATTCTATGACGTAATACCAACAGCCAAAGACCGAGAAACCTGTCTACGTAAGCTTCACACCAATTTGCAAATGAAAGCAAACAAATTGAAACACTTAAAAGTAATAGACACTAACAACATTAAACATCTCGCATATGCCTCTGTCTGTGATCCAAAAAATGGTAAGTCCATGCATGGTGAGTGTAAGAAATGCAAACATACAACTGTGCCTGTGAACACAGTGAATAGTGAACCCTTAATATCTTGGTGGCAGTGGAATACAACAACTGTAGCAAGAAAATCTAACAATAACGAAAAGGAAGAAACAAGAACTATCAAAAAAACTGTGAAAATAGAGAAAAAGGTACCATAACAGATTTAAATAATAGTTTCCAAGAGCGAATGAGGATATTCGGTAAGCACATTTTCAACATTCGACAACAATCTATGGCATATAGAGAATGCCGTGACAATCTTCAATAAAATAAAGCTTTAATCCACATCGATTTCTCAGAAAATTACTCTTGTAAATTAGGTAATGAAATTCAGTTTTCCATTCGGAGGTTCAAAGGTCCAAGTAACGCTTCGCACGAGTGTTGCTTATATTAAAAACATCAAAGAACCCATTACCTTTTGCTCTGTTGCTGCTGACAGGAGACACAACGTAGCTGCTATATGGACCCACTTTGATCCGGTTATCAAGCTACTAAAGAGCACTGTACCAGCAATTGACACACTACCTTTTTTTTCAGATCGACCAGTGACTCGGTATCCTCAAAAGGAGAACTTTTATCTTTTCAGCAAGCGTTTGTTTCATTATGGGTGTTGTCTTGGCACACGATCTGTTTTCGAGGCAGCCCAAGGGAAGGAAGCCACGGATGGAATTGGAGGAGCAGTGAAGAGGACTGCAGATAGACTTATTACAAATGGAAATGATATTACCAATGCTAAACAGTTTTTGAATAACTGAAGAGTGAAGAAACAAAAGTGAAACTGTTCTTTGTTACAACAGAAGAAATAGATAGTGTGTAAAGATGAAACGACACACTGCGCAAAATATTAAATAAAATTAAACACATTAACACAGTTAAAATAAATACGATGGTTTATAGCTATTTCGGAAGCGCGTTTAGGCTTCCTTCTTCAGAACCCTAGTTACACTAATGTGGCACACGTGCTAGAAAAACTATCGATGCCAAATTGCTAGTCCAAAATTAGTTCGGGTAAACCAGTTGTGGGTCCGTAGCCTCGTCTTTTGCTATGGGATGAATGAAGTTTCTCCAAATAGAGGACATGGAATTGAACGGAAGCTGATCGTTAACAGTAGAAGAGGAATGCGAAAGAATATGGAAGGCTTCGAAGAAATTGAGGTCGGCTGGTGAAGAAACTTTCTCTATTAGATGGGCCTTGTCGAAAGAAAATTTGTGGCCAGCTTCCCAGGCGTGTTTGGCTAAAGCAGATTTTTCCAGTTGTTGTTTACGCACGTAGGCTTCATGCTCTTTAAGCCGAAATCGAAGGGCCCGACGTGTTTGACCAATATAAACACGATTACACTGGCATGGGATGGAGTAAATTCCAAAATAATTGCAATCAGGAATAATATCCTTGAGTTTGGAATAACCGAGTTTATTGATTGGAGTAAAAGTGACCTTGAAATTAAATTTACGGAGGATGGAAGCAATTTTTGAAGAAATTCGTGGAACGAAAGGAATGCTGATAAAATTACAAGGAGAGGAATCAATCAAGACTGTGTATATATCACTGTGGATTAGATATGCGGACGACACATTCACTCTCCTTCCAAACGATTGTTCAGATCTTTCCATAATCCTTATCACCTTGAATTCTATCAACCCTCACATACAATTCACTTTGGAAGAAGAAAACAACGGTTCACTGCCTTTCCTGGACGTTTTGATTTAAAAGCAAATTTAAAGCAAAGGAGTTAGCGGTTGAGCGTTAAAACCCCTCCTGAAATAATCGATAGATCATTGAAAAATAACATAGCATTTGTTATGTTCAAAGTCAAACCTCCCAACCCTCCCCCAGAAAAGAATCAAAAAAGAAGAAAATTTCCAAACAGCTGTTTATGCATAACACTACATCTTCAGTGATGAAGAAAATGTATACATTTTTTCCTAAGATTCAGCAAGGATGTCTCAAAAAAGCAGTTGCACCTATATTAATTAAGTATCGTATTGCTCATCCAAACTTAGTTTCATTTTTAGGAATCAAGAATGGGATTAAAAAGCATGTACCACTCGCCAAAAAACTAAGTGCAACTAGAAAAGCAGATATATAAAATTGAATAAGTTTTTTCTTAGAGATGATAACAGTCGAGCAACTGCTGAAAAGAAAGAGACACTCACCAAAAAACGGGAAAAGAAGCATAAACAGTTCCTTTTTGATTCATTGAAGAATTTGTACAGAAAGTATTTAAGGGAAGGAGGTACAATAATATCATATGCAGCATTTACATCCTGTTGACCATTCTATGACGTAATACCAACAGCCAAAGACCGAGAAACCTGTCTACGTAAGCTTCACACCAATTTGCAAATGAAAGCAAACAAATTGAAACACTTAAAAGTAATAGACACTAACAACATTAAACATCTCGCATATGCCTCTGTCTGTGATCCAAAAAATGGTAAGTCCATGCATGGTGAGTGTAAGAAATGCAAACATACAACTGTGCCTGTGAACACAGTGAATAGTGAACCCTTAATATCTTGGTGGCAGTGGAATACAACAACTGTAGCAAGAAAATCTAACAATAACGAAAAGGAAGAAACAAGAACTATCAAAAAAACTGTGAAAATAGAGAAAAAGGTACCATAACAGATTTAAATAATAGTTTCCAAGAGCGAATGAGGATATTCGGTAAGCACATTTTCAACATTCGACAACAATCTATGGCATATAGAGAATGCCGTGACAATCTTCAATAAAATAAAGCTTTAATCCACATCGATTTCTCAGAAAATTACTCTTGTAAATTAGGTAATGAAATTCAGTTTTCCATTCGGAGGTTCAAAGGTCCAAGTAACGCTTCGCACGAGTGTTGCTTATATTAAAAACATCAAAGAACCCATTACCTTTTGCTCTGTTGCTGCTGACAGGAGACACAACGTAGCTGCTATATGGACCCACTTTGATCCGGTTATCAAGCTACTAAAGAGCACTGTACCAGCAATTGACACACTACCTTTTTTTTCAGATCGACCAGTGACTCAGTATCGTCAAAAGGAGAACTTTTATCTTTTCAGCAAGCGTTTGTTTCATTATGGGTGTTGTCGTGGCACACGATCTGTTTTCGAGGCAGGCCAAGGGAAGGAAGCCGGCGATGAAATTGGAGGAGCAGTGAAGAGGACTGCAGATAGACTTATTACAAATGGAAATGATATTACCAATGCTAAACAGTTTTTGAATCACTGAAGAGTGAAGAAACAAAAGTAAAACTGTTCTTTGTTACAACAGAAGAAATAGATAGTGTGTAAAGATGAAACGACACACTGCGCAAAATATTAAATAAAATAAAACACATTAACACAGTTAAAATAAATACGATGGTTTATAGCTATTTCGGAAGCGCGTTTAGGCTTCCTTCTTCAGAACCCTAGTTACACTAATGTGGCACACGTGCTAGAAAGACTGTCGATGCCAAATTGCTAGTCCAAAATTAGTTCGGGTAAACCAGTTGTGGGTCCGTAGCCGCGTCTTTTGCTATGGGACGAATGAAGTTTCTCCAAATAGAGGACATGGAATTGAACGGAAGCTGATCGTTAACAGTAGAAGAGGAATGTGAAAGAATATGGAAGGCTTCAAAGAAATTGAGGTCGGCTGGTGAAGAAACTTTCTCTATTAGATGGGCCTTGTCGAAAGAAAATTTGTGGCCAGCTTCCCAGGCGTGTTTGGCCAAAGCAGATTTTTCCAGTTGTTGTTTACGCACGTAGGCTTCATGCTCTTTAAGACGAAATCGAAGGGCCCGATGTGTTTGACCGATATAAACACGATTACACTGGCATGGAATGGAGTAAATTCCAAAATAATTGCAATCAGGAATAAAATCCTTGAGTTTGGAATAACCGAGTTTATTGATTGGAGTAATATATTATTATTTATAGTAAAATATTCTCAATCTCATACCATTTAAACTGTGGATTAGATATGTGGATGACACATTCGCTATTCTTCCAAACGATTGTTCAGATCTCTCTACAATTCTCACCACCTTAAATTCCGTCAACCCTCACATACAATTCACTTTGGAAGAAGAAAACAACGGTTCACTGCCTTTTCTGGACATTTTGATTTCATGAAATTTAAAGCAAAGGAGTTAGCGGTTGAGCGTTAAAACCCCTCCTGAAATAATCGATAGATCATTGAAAAATAACATAGCATTTGTTATGTTCAAAGTCAAACCTCCCAACCCTCCCCCAGAAAAGAATCAAAAAAGAAGAAAATTTCCAAACAGCTGTTTATGCATAACACTACATCTTCAGTGATGAAGAAAATGTATACATTTTTTCCTAAGATTCAGCAAGGATGTCTCAAAAAAGCAGTTGCACCTATATTAATTAAGTATCGTATTGCTCATCCAAACTTAGTTTCATTTTTAGGAATCAAGAATGGGATTAAAAAGCATGTACCACTCGCCAAAAAACTAAGTGCAACTAGAAAAGCAGATATATAAAATTGAATAAGTTTTTTCTTAGAGATGATAACAGTCGAGCAACTGCTGAAAAGAAAGAGACACTCACCAAAAAACGGGAAAAGAAGCATAAACAGTTCCTTTTTGATTCATTGAAGAATTTGTACAGAAAGTATTTAAGAGAAGGAGGTACAATAATATCATATGCAGCATTTACATCCTGTTGACCATTCTATGACGTAATACCAACAGCCAAAGACCGAGAAACCTGTCTACGTAAGCTTCACACCAATTTGCAAATGAAAGCAAACAAATTGAAACACTTAAAAGTAATAGACACTAACAACATTAAACATCTCGCATATGCCTCTGTCTGTGATCCAAAAAATGGTAAGTCCATGCATGGTGAGTGTAAGAAATGCAAACATACAACTGTGCCTGTGAACACAGTGAATAGTGAACCCTTAATATCTTGGTGGCAGTGGAATACAACAACTGTAGCAAGAAAATCTAACAATAACGAAAAGGAAGAAACAAGAACTATCAAAAAAACTGTGAAAATAGAGAAAAAGGTACCATAACAGATTTAAATAATAGTTTCCAAGAGCGAATGAGGATATTCGGTAAGCACATTTTCAACATTCGACAACAATCTATGGCATATAGAGAATGCCGTGACAATCTTCAATAAAATAAAGCTTTAATCCACATCGATTTCTCAGAAAATTACTCTTGTAAATTAGGTAATGAAATTCAGTTTTCCATTCGGAGGTTCAAAGGTCCAAGTAACGCTTCGCACGAGTGTTGCTTATATTAAAAACATCAAAGAACCCATTACCTTTTGCTCTGTTGCTGCTGACAGGAGACACAACGTAGCTGCTATATGGACCCACTTTGATCCGGTTATCAAGCTACTAAAGAGCACTGTACCAGCAATTGACACACTACCTTTTTTTTCAGATCGACCAGTGACTCAGTATCGTCAAAAGGAGAACTTTTATCTTTTCAGCAAGCGTTTGTTTCATTATGGGTGTTGTCGTGGCACACGATCTGTTTTCGAGGCAGGCCAAGGGAAGGAAGCCGGCGATGAAATTGGAGGAGCAGTGAAGAGGACTGCAGATAGACTTATTACAAATGGAAATGATATTACCAATGCTAAACAGTTTTTGAATCACTGAAGAGTGAAGAAACAAAAGTAAAACTGTTCTTTGTTACAACAGAAGAAATGAATGAGTGTCAGCTAAGATGAAACATGCACTAACAAAATATTCATCAAATAAAGCTTATTACTACCGTTAAAAAATAAATATAATGGTTTATAGCTATTTCGGAAGCGCGTTTAGGCTTCCTTCTTCAGAACCCTAGTTACACTAATGTGACACACGTGCTAGAAAAACTATCGATGCCAAATTGCTAGTCCAAAATTAGTTCGGGTAAACCAGTTGTGGGTACGTAGCCGCGTCTTTTGCTATGGGACGAATGAAGTTTCTCCAAATAGAGGACATATAATTGAACGGAAGCTGATCGTTAACAATAGAAGAGGAATGCGAAAGAATATGGAAGGCTTCAAAGAAATTGAGATCGGCTGGTGAAAAAAACTCTTTCTATTAGATAGGCCTCGTCGAAAGAAAATTTATGGCCAGCTTTCCAGGCGTATTTGACCAAAGCAGATTTTTCCAATTGTTGTTTACGCGCGTTGGCTTCATGTTCTTTAAGACGAAACTAAAGTGCCCGTCGTGTTTGACCAATATAAACAAGATTAAACTGGTATGTGATGGAGTAAATTCCAAAATAATTTCAATCAGGAATAATATCCTTGAGTTT
>QLNU02015270.1:23835973-23852516 GCA_006491805.2 Dysdera silvatica
GTTGATTAGATATGTGGACGATACATCCGCTATCCTTCCAAACGATTGTTCAGATTTCACTACAATTCTCACCACCTTAAAGTCCGTCAACCCTCACATACAATTCACTTTGGAAGAAGAAAACAACGGTTCATTGCCTTTCCTGGACGTTTTGGTACATAGATCGCCGTCCGGGTTCCAAACCAGCGTATATCGGAAACATTTTGCTGTTAGCCAAACGCCGCATGCTGCTTCCGCCCATCCACAAAATTAGACGATAAGCACGTTCTACAGGTTTGGTCTCATGTACTCTAAAATTGTCATCATCTGAAGAATTACTCAAGATTGAACTTAACCATATTCTTGACATCGCTCGAGATCGTGGTTACAATCCTACCATTATTGACGACGCTTTGAAGAAACTCACTAGACCTAAACTGTGCAGTACACTCTTGATTGATTCCTCTCCTTGTAATTTTATCAGCATTCCTTTCGTTCCACGAATTTCTTCAAAAATTGCTTCCATCCTCCGTAAATTTAATTTCAAGGTCACTTTTACTCCAATCAATAAACTCGGTTATTCCAAACTCAAGGATATTATTCCTGATTGCAACTATTTTGGAATTTACTTCTCCCATGCCAGTGTAATCGTATTTATATTGGTCAAACACGTCGGGCCCGTCGATTTCGTCTCAAAGAGCATGGAGCCTACGTGCGTAAATAACAACTGGAAAAATCTGCTTTGGCCAAAGACGCCTGGGAAGCTGGCCATAAATTTTCTTTCGACAAGGCCCACCTAATAGAGAAAGTTTCTTCACCAGCCGGCCTCAATTTCTTTGAAGCCGTCCATATTCTTTCGCATTCCTCTTCTACTGTTAACGATCAGCTTCCGTTCAATTCCATGTCCTCTATTTGGAGAAACTTCATTCGTCCCATAGCAAAAGACACGGATACGGATCCACAACTGGTTTACCCGAGCTAATTTTGGACTAGCAATTTGGCATCGACAGTCTTTCTAGCACGTGTACCACATTAGTGTAACTAGGGTTCTGAAGAAGGAAGCCTAAACGAGCTTCCGAAATATCTGTAAACCGTCGTATTTATTTTAACTGTGTTAATGTATTTTATTTTATTTAATAGATAGTGTGTGTCAACATCTGCGAACTAATACTCCAGCTTTAAAAGGAACACTGCAAGTTCACCAGTTGTCCACAGAGCTTGAAAGCCAATTGAAACATCGTCATCTAAGCTGCTTCTGAAGCCTACAACGTGGATTATGCAACTGTTTCCCTTACACTGATTTTTACCTTAAAAGTAACCATGGCCTAAAAGGTCTCTGGGAAAAGTAAGGGTGGGAAGGAAAGAAAAAGGCAACGATCAACAACAGATTTAGAGAGCGAAAGCTTTGAGTTAATTAAAGCTGACATTGGGGGAGATTGTGAAGCAGAGGATGACTTAATTTGGGTTGCAAAAAATGCTATGTCTGAAGACATTCCATTGCATGTTAAAGTGACAGCAGAAAAAATTAAACAAGTGCTTTTTTTTGCTTGTTAAATTCTTGGGAGGTGTTCGGAAAAAGTCATGATACACATATATTGGGGTTACTCAAGAAAATGTAGATGATCATGGTTGTATGCATGTGATATTCCTAAAAATGTATGATGATTCTGGTTTGATGTACAAGATGGATGAAACTGATATTCCAGAAAGTGACTTTAGACAAATTAAAAAAATATTGCCCATTCCTTCACTAGCACAAAAGGGTTATCGTATACTATTTAAGTTCCCTTATGTCATTAGCGTCTATGGAAAATAACTGTTAATGTTAATTCAATATAAGCGGCCTGTCTGTGTACTGTAAACTATTTTTAAAATTTCACAAGTTAACTACTAATAATAGAACTCTGCATGACATAATTTTCTGGACTATCAAGCCTAGTCCCCAGTGTAATCACTTGGTAACCTGCCAGCATAATCTAAATTTTCTTCAACTTTTATAAATAATGGTTAAAACAATTTTTATAAAATTTGGAATATAGGCTATGTGTTTTTCCCTTTGAAATGGCTGTGTATTATTCATTTAACTAAGAATAGCTTTTGTTGTGGATAACTCTATCAACATCACTGGCAATATGCCAATGTCTGTAACCTCTGTTATGAAAAGTAAATTAATCTCTGTAAATTTTATATATCCATTATCATGTAATCTATCAAATGAGGTCTGAACTGTATTTGTGGCCTGACAATCCCCAAAAGTTGTTTTCAGTATATTGTTATATTTTGTATTTCCTTGGAAAGTTTGTAAATATAAACTACACAATATGGTAACAGAGATTACTTGGTTATTATTTTATCCATTCTCATTAACTATGTTATGGTCAGTATAAAACATTATCTTGATTATGGACGCCCACTAAGTGCAATGGTAAAAAGTGTTGCCTGGCTGCTTGATTTTATAAACAATAGAAGCACAGGCCTCCGTCCTGTAACAGAGGTTACAAATTTTTACACCTATGAGTATTGTAAAAGGCCTATTAGTCTGAATAAATAATATTTAGCTCTGCTTTCAACTATTTGCTTCACTTTAAACCTTACACGTCCACAAATGCAATAATTGTGACTGAAATGTTACAAAAAAATTACTTCGGTAAAAGCTAAAATCTTCGAGTAAATGTAGAATGACCCAGGTATCTTTACTCTCACCCCTATTGTTATATTAAAATAAAACATCCACAGATTTAATAAGAAAAATAAAAAAAATTATCAATCTATTTCAGGTTTTCATACTGTTCGTTCACGAAAAGAAGTCACAGAAATAACAGGAGGTGACGTCACAAACGGGCTAGTTCATTACAGCAGAGGAGGACTACAATTTCAGAACTGGCTTTTGGTGAACGTTTGTCGGCGCCAAAATCGAGTTCTGAAATTGGAGTCCTCTTTTGCTATAATGGGATAGCTTTATGTGACGTCACATACCGTTATTTCAAACAGTTCCATGGGTCTTCTTTTCGTGAACGAATAGTAAACACTATAACCTTGCAGGCCTATGTTTTTGAGATAAAGCATAGACCTGTTTCCTTTTAAACACAGGCAATCATATTTACAGCGATAGGAATAACATGAACATTAACAAGTAATATGTTTCATAGGTTATGGTTTTGATCCGCAACTGCGTGTGTTCATTCATTCATTGTTCATCTATTTTGTTAGGGTATGGCCCCCACAAAATGTCCTTTGGGACAAAGGAATCGGGGCCCCTTACAATTGGTATCCCTTCTCCATGCGATATGAAAAACAAATGACAGACTTATTTACATCAGGAACATAAACACTTTATGTAGGATGATTTATGTAAGTTAATTTGACCTAGCATTACGCAGATTAGATTTATAAGTAAAGACAACGTTATAAGCTTAAGTGAGTGGTTATAAGCTTAAGTAAACCTTACTTACGCTTATGACGTTGTCTTTACTTATAAATCTATAAACATTTTAGTTCACACAGACGAAATTTAAAAACACAGCGACAACCCCTGTGAAAACTAGATTGCTTCACCACAACAACCAATCACATCAATGTTTTCTAGGTGCTGGGCGGAAAATTTACAGCAGTGTAGTTAAAATGTTTATGCATTCCTTTCACCAATAAGTACTGTAATGTTTATCCAAATAAAGTATTAGGATGACGAATTACAATACTCACAATACTTTATATTCCATACTACAGTTTTGTCAATCCTCCACGTGGAGGAAGAGTTGCAAAACCAAATGTTAATTCTCTCTCCCCCTATACAAAACTGAATTCAAAATTTCGACAGGCTTTCAAACTATATTTGTTATTTTCAGCGGTTCCATTCAATCGGCTCCAATGACAAACATAACATCACTACAGGAACAGATATATTGTGATTTGCAAACTAACTGCTCGTCGCGTAAGGTAAATTAATTGGACATACCTGTTATACATCAACACGTCAGGCTTCCATATTCGGTTTGGAGGTATCCGAAGATCTTGTATGCCGCCGAATTCTGACGCATTCCACCTGAGGTTCACATCTACCCATTCCTATATTATAGATATAATGACTGTTAGAAGCAAATTGAAATTGAAGATTAAATTCTGGCTTCATCAATCTTCAGAACCCCCATCTTTTATTACTTTCACGTATTACTCGTCATCATAACTTGATCGTCAAGTAAAGTACCAAAATTATAACGGATATTTGTATTTTAGCTTCAAAGAAATTAAAATATCATAAAGAAATTATTAAAAACCAAGGTTGATAAGCCATCAATGAATAAGAATTTATTAATGTCCATCTAAATGTGACGTTTCCTTCAATCACGTTTGGAATTTCCCACAAATAAGAAAAATTAGATATATCTGTGTTTATGCCTCACGCTTGGTTTCTTTTTATTCCATCATTAAGAATTTAAAATTTGGAAATGATGAAGCTAGTATATTTATACTGATACTATGTGAAAGAATTGTTAGACGAACTTACCAAATTCACCCTTAACCTAAAATCTTTAATTCATAGTGAATGAAATCGAAAATAAAATGGAGAAAATATTTGTTACGATTTATTTTCTTTCCACGTGCTTACTTATTTTTCCCACTAAGAACCCATTTTCTTACTACCGCAATATACTGCATTATAGGTCTCTTTAAAATGTTTCAGCAGTCCTGTCTCAATTATAATATAATTTTAATTACATGTTTCCGTTATCTTGTACACGCGTATGAATAATTTTACATGATGAAATGTGCATAAGGTACAGGGGGAGACATCTTCATACGCTCCTATTATATCTATGGCTCGACGAAAGTTCTGGAATAGGGGGTCATAATGTAAAGAATAACCAGGTGTGATAAGTAGAACTTTTGTTAGAATGAAAAAAGGGCTCCTATGTGGAGTAAAAAATTCAGGCCTTGACCTTTCTTGTTCTTCTTATTTTTTATGAGGGGCGGAAGGCGAGTGAGTTTTCAGTATATCATTTACATTGAATTAAACTGTAATTTATATTTGTCTTATATATTACATTTTAGATCAGATTGGAAACAGTAAAGTAAATTACTTCAACAGACTGCTCCAACCATTCTTTCTATTTAAACAAATATATAATCTCAATTCGTAACGGGAGTTGTACAACTTCCCATCTTTCAAACCAACTTCACCAGCCGGAAGGCGGTTTCGACTACGTTACCGATTATGAATTTGTATTGTCGCCTATCAACAACTTCTCCCTCTTTCTCTCTCCTCTCCTCTTTCGGTTTTATAATACACTTCACAGAAGAGAAGACACTTGACATATTACATTGTAGTAAAATTTTACAGTACATTAACAACTTTTTATCACATTATTTATTCAGTATATTTTACAGTATATAGTTTAGATTACAACTGAGCTTATGAAATGTTTCTTAAAATTATGGATCATATTAAATTATATATAATTTGCTGCAGAACTTGCTTATTATAATACGTTTTCGGCTCAATTTGTCATAGTTAATATATTTCTTTAATTTTTTAAAACTGATTTCAGTGATTTTCAAACGTTGATGAATTTAGTAAAAGATGTTTTGTTTTGTTTTTATTTCGGAAAAACAGCAAAGGTCGTACTGTGTGGAGACCTGAAGCGTTCGGAGGGATCCGAACCTCTTAAGATCTAGAGAATCAACTCCGGACTGCAGAGAGCAGTTAGTAGGTAAGCATTTTTCTTGTCGGAAAAATGGGAGTTGAAACTGGCTTAACTTAGCCATTACTCCAGCTTAACGAATCCGGAGTAACTGCATTCTAGGCGCACGCGTTACCACTATAGTGACTATATACGAAATGATAAGCTCTGGCACATATTTTAAAACATTTTCGTCTTTATATTTTTCTGAAACATTGCGTCCTTTACCTCAATATAAAGCTTGGATTATTATATTCATCTCCATTGAAAGTTTTCAACGATAAAACATTGTTTTGACACAAATAATGCATGTTTCTATACCCCTCAACATACAAATGCAATTTTCATTGTCTGTAATAAGTTATTGATGTGATTATCATACAATGCCTTCCTTAAAATTAATTTAAACGGAAAGATAATTTTTTATTGACACACATATGATTTTCACATATCGACGAAGTATTAGTAATCATTGAAACTGCATAATTCGTCCACCTAAAGATAAAGTTATTAAATATTCAATACTCTAATTTGACACAGAAAACGACAAGTTGATATCAAAACTGAAAGATATGATATGTGTCAGAATAACAATAATGTGCAATATTTTGCATGAAGTGGTGAACATGCTATTCTTGCATGCAAACGTACAGGGACACGTATAATATGATCATTACAATAGTCATATGAATGGGATAAATGAAGAGGCCCAAGTGATACATGCAATAGAAATGCAGCAGCTCGATGCATGCAACGATTACGATGCAGTTAACAACATTGATGTGCGATAGATAAAACGGTGGTGAAAATGAGGTTATAGGTGAAGTTATATGTGCAGAACAACATATTTTTATTGGTATCAACTCTTTTCAGGGTTAAGTTAGTAATTTTAGAATATGCCTGTCCACATAGATCGCCACTATGTCATGAAATGTAAAATTATGTCGATAGGTGTATGCTTAAAGTTAGATTTGTTTTCATTTGGGTTAGTTCTTATTGATGGTAAATGAACTGAGACTTTTCTTGCGAACGGAGATGAGAAGAGTAATGATTTTTTTTTACTTTTTATTGGGTTAATGATCTTTTGCTAAATATTTTATATTAACATAATACATTGCGTTTTGAAATAAAAAATTCTTCTACAGCTCCACTGAAATCTACAGTTTCTTGCTTTACAACGGCTGTCTTAAATGTGTTTGTGTCTTATGTATGAGTGCGAATATTACAATCTTCTTACAAACTTTACATAAATGCAATATGCTTTATATTTATTTTCATTTATGCTGTATCTGTTATATTAATTTGGTTTATTTTTATGCCTCCTACTTATATTTTTATGGCGCAAGGACAGCAATGGCTATTTAGCTCCATGCAGGTTTACTCCGCAGTTATGGGCACCTAGCTTTCGTTTGTAATTCAAAAATATTTGAATATGAAATATATACGTTGCTTAACTTTGGCGTAATTTTATTTGCTATATGCGGGAAAAAATGGAAGCAGTAAGAGTGCGCAAGCTTTTAACATGAAAAGAAAATTTATGAATCTTTTTGAGAACAAATCTCCTGAGATCAAATTGACTGTATAGGTTTAATATTATCTAAATTCACGTGGGTACTCTACATTATATGTAGGTATGATGTAACATATGGCAATAAAATGTAGTGTATTCAAGGATGCTTATATTTTAAAGCAAGTTGCCATTATCATACTTGTATTATTCATATATTGAAATATATTTTCATTTAATGTTTTTATCAACTATTTTTCCTATATTCATCATATGCAAATACTAGTGAGTTTTACATTAATTTAGTTATGAACACTTTACTACTATAATGAGTAAAATTTGTCAGCAGTCGAAATGCAAGAAAACGCAAAGGAAGTAGGAAGAAAAAACTAATCGCTCTTGTAGATTTTTCTTAAATTTTGGGAGACTTTTCGATTTAGAAATCGGAATATTAACATCATAAAATCTATGCATGAATCATACAAAATTGGTGCAAGAAGATGAGTAAAACCGAGGTAAAAGCTCAGATAAAACCAGGGTGCGGGACTGCTTTGGGAAAACCCAGAACTAGGCTTATAAATACAGGATATTCTGATTTTCCGGACACGTCGCTTGAACAATAGTCAGTTCAGTTCAGTTTAGGGAACAGTATTTCTCGAAACGTCGCAATATTTTTTCTTATGCTGTTGGTTAATTTTTCTTATTCTTTCTCTATTTCTTTCTGCTTAATTTCTTTTTATTTAACCTTTTTATTTTCCTTTATTTTCCTGAACTTTTTGTAATTTATTTTCCTCTTTTCGTTTCTCACATTACTTTCACTTCCAATTTACTTTTCTACTTTATTTATTTTTTCTTTCCATTTTCTTTGCTTTCCTTCCCTTTTCTCTTCCTCAGTTTGACCAGTAGCAAATTTTACTCGGTATGATAAACCCCGGTCAATCGTTTTAATCTTTCTTTTGCTATTATACATTATACTACTCTAATCATGTATAATAGCAATCGTTTTAATCTTTCTTTTGCTATTATACATGATTAGAATAGTATACAGTCCGGTCTGTTTTTGAGCGAGTATATTTTATGCGGCTTTTAAGTTGTGTTTTATATTTCATCTGAATTTTTATTAAATACATAAACAAACTAAAATTAAAAGGTTATACAGCGAATGGTTTGATATATTTTCATGCTTAATATTCAGCGACGAAGGGAGATTTAAGTGTATCGAGTTTTAACACTCTTTTCTGAAGTGAATCCACTTGTTGTCACATTACTCTTTCTAATGTAATTTGAAGAACTTTACGTATGGATATCCGGGGCTATATAAAAAATTAGCTAACTCCTCATAGCAAAGTTGAATTCTTGGTTACATTGTTATAAAAGAAAGATCTGAAATGATAGTGCCACAATATGATGTTTGTAAAAAGGTATCAACGTTAGTGTACAGATCTGATGCTGGGAGTGTCTCTTTGAGTGATGAAAATGATTTGGCACCAATTGAAAAACAGTGCAGATCATTATCAGATATTGAAAATAATTCTGATTAATGAATGCAGAAATGTGTATTACCTTTTATTAAATCCAACATACAAAGTTTGAAAGAAATTTATTTTGTTCCATATCAAAGTTTTTAATATTTGTGAATGAATTTATTAAACATTCCTGTTTTCTTAAATTTCTGTACATTTTTCTATGCGTCCTTAGTTTAATTTCAATTCACTTCTTTGATTTTATGTGCTTTTAGAAATTATGGAACATTTATCTAATTTTTCAACGTAGTTAGTCCCTTTGTGCGCATTTTTTATGCAATTTTGCGGGGAACGTATCTACCGTATAAAAACAGACCCGACTGCAGAGGCGTAGACAGGAGGAATTTCTGGGTTTTGTAATCCCATCGCAATGAAATTTTGTATATTTAACATAGGAATATATGAGTAGTAGCTCTGTAACCCTTCCCATTAAGCCTATAACCCTCCCTTTATGAACTAACTACCCACGTCACTGCCCGACTGTATATCATGATACAGAATTAACACAGATTAAACATATAAAATAATAATTCATTAAATTATTTTAAATGTGAACTGAAAGTCCAAATAAGCGTTTTTCAATAAGCCAAATGTCAAATATTGACTGACTTGGCAATAACAAGATCACCTACTTCCAAACTTTTCCGTCCACAGTTACCCTCTTGAGCATTTTCATGCAAGTCCAGATTGTCCTGTCTTCGAAGGTCATCTGCACGAAGTGATCTGTAGCGTTGCTTTACCATGGTTTATCCTACTAAGTCAATCGCACTTTCAGAATTAGCATATCGTGGAGTAAAATGGACGTTTCTACTTTCTTAATCTTCTCTCGATAATTTTTAGTATCTTTCTGCTTTGGTTGATTTCTTTCAAATCTATATGGTTTTGTATATAATATTTCCCATTTGACAGTAATGTCTTTTACACGAGCTTCCAAACTTTACTCAATTTCTTTATATAGAACCCATTCTGTAACTACTTGAAATGTTGTTAACCAGACGAAAATTGCTTTTGATGTTAAAAATTGTCCTTATTTTCATATCTCGCTTTTTGTGTTTTAATTCTAGATTGAATTTCTTTCCACATGTGACACCACCTGAATTATTTTGTTTTAGGGAGCGGAACAGTGATTGTTTTGTTCTTCAGTTGCTGTTGGTGAATATGATTTTCTTGACTTGACATGAGAAACTAGAGCAACTATCATTTCTTTAGTATGAAATTTGGTCACGTTTTCCTGTTGGCTTTTTAATTCTAATATATTCTTTAATAAATTCTTTAATGCTTGCATATTTTCAATAGTCAACGAACACTAGACGTTTTCAGAATATACAAGAAACTAATAATGATGCGAAACGCTACTAATGATGCAATACGACTTTCTAAGTTGATTAATAAATCCATCAACTGGTGCCAGTTTCAAATTTGCATTTAAATGAAAATATAATAATTAATATCATTTTGAAAGTATTTTTTTTAAGACAAGAAATACAGAATAGTTTGTTTTAAATATCCGTGGAAGGTGTTTATAAGTGGAAACTATTTATCTTAAGCTAGATTTTAATTGGGATTTGCATGAGGAAATGTAGGAGTTCTTCGGCAATTTTGGAAATATTTTCAAAAAATTTGAAGGGAGATTCACGTCATGAGTAAATTTTGAAAGATAATGTTGTGGCAATTGTTTGTATTATAATCTCTATCACTAGTTCGAAACATAGATATGCAACTGTGTGTTGCAAAAGCAGTTTATTGGGGGTTACTCTGTTCGGTATATTTTTTTAAGTTTTAACGAACTGCAGTACTTAAATATACACTTTGAGATATTAGCAAATATCATTTTTGAAGAAAATTTTTCAATGGGTAAAACAGCGTTTCTTTTTTTCATTTATGTATTAAAAAATTTTACAATATAAATTATAAATAATTTTATGATTTCATGTAATCAAAATATTTCTCATATATAATCTTATTTAATAAAATTAACAATACTTTTTGTTGTCTTCCGTGTTTATGGTTAAGGTTGGAACTTTTATAAAGTACTTATTTAGGTTTAGTAAAATAATCCCTAAATATATCACCAATATTATTATTATTATTATTATGTTTATTATATTTACACAATTTTTAGAAAATGAGAAACAAAACAAATTCTATAATTCTCTTACAAAGCTAGAAAAGTGTGTGTGTTATGTTTTTATCGTATTATAGAGAATATGTCAATTTTTAATATTTTATGTATACTCGTTTGCTTGTATGCACCCAAATAAAGTATGTTTCAAACGATAGACAAAAATACCTGGGCGATGCAGTTAAAAAATGGTTTATATATGTACGTATATATTAAATTAAATAATAAAGAAAAATTGTTTCCACACCTATTATAAGCCTAGGTTATTGTATGTTAAGCTAATAATAACCATGCGGCACCGAAGTATAATTATCAATCTTAGAGCTGTGCATTTGTCTATATGCTGTTATGAGTGGCTATTACATCCATTATTAGTGAAAATAACTTTTGAAAAATGTTGAAAATAATGGTTCTAATCTACATTGGCTGAAGCACCTAAGCTAATCTACGCAAACAAGTTTCCGTCTTGCAAAATTTCTGTGATCGCATTCAGTTTAATGGGAAGATTATGAAATGAAAAATATACGAACTTGAGACTCTTTAACGCCGTGTTGATCATTGGTTTGGAATCGAGCTCGTTGAGGTAAGTGAATACATATAAATATTGAGAGCATTTTTAAAACAAACTCTAATTTTCACGTGAGCTATTTTCACGTACGCTTAACCATGCCTCTACCAAGCTAAAATTTTGCAATGCCGCACAACATGCATGCTCCTATGGCTAAATATTAAAAGGTGACGTTCAAATGTTTTTCTGAAGCAATTGGGGTTGGAGGAAACTTTAACTAATAGGGAAAATGCAGCTCTATATCGCGCCAACGGTCCTTCCGTAATCAATATGCGGCCCGGTAACAGATATTAGAGCGGTTTATTAGATAAGATTTAGTGCATTTTTTTAGTTCCAATTTTGCTTGGTGAAACGCGTCCCTCATCTTTTTGTTTTCATAGCATGCATCTTGTATGACAATCTCGCATGACATGCATACCAACTTCGTAGATGTTGACTTCTGTGTTTTAATTTTCTGTCCAGGGAATTTGTCGAAGTCCTTGCTGTGCGACGGAGATACGTAAGAAGGATATCTTTCCGCCGTGGAGGATATGCATTACCCATGCAAAAAAAAAAAATAAGAGGGGAGTAGGGGAATTCACATGCCACCCGTCCATGTGGTAGAGATTCATACGATTTGGCAGTGCCGTATCTAGCAATTTGTTTAAGGCTGGAGTGGGGAGAGAATATATTGGCAGAACGTAAAAAGAACTAAGGTGTTGGCATGCAGATCAGAATGAGAGCCGGATTAGGCTTAAAAAAGAGGATAAATTCAGTTGAAATGAATCACCGGTATTAGGCTCGCGAACATTTAGTTTTAGTTTAGTGACTTTTTAGATACACGGTTTAGAAACACGGACGCCGTATAGTCATTAATAAACTAACGGCCGCGATCTACGGTGGGAAAGCTAGGTGACAACGCGAAACCGCCTAAGATCCACGTGGGCAGGCCGCCTAGAATCCATGTGGGTGAAGCAGACAGGTGTGCAAATCGCGATGTTTAGTGACCATGGTTAGCATGTTCGTTTAGAGTAAACCGATTTAGCTTGGTGTGACTTTCAACTTCGTTTATCCTCTGGTTTAGCGTTGAGAGCGAGTGGTTAAGACTTACCAATTTTAACCAGATATTTGATATTATTTGTTGGTTCTTTTCATCCTATAAAGAAGGGAAACGAAAAAACAAACTAGAGAATCATTCCAAACACACAAATCTTCAAGCACACTGTGTGCAAGCCTGAAATGGGGAAGAAATAATAAATAAAGGGAATAAGAAAGTTGGGCGCAACAGGGTAAATAACAGCCTCAATGGTGTGTTTTTTCACTTTGTAAACGTTCCGATTTCGACCACTTGAATATCAAACGACTTACCAGGTTTAACCAAATGTTTGATGTTATTATTTGGTTCTTTTCATCCTAAAAAGGGCGGAAAGAGAAACAAGAAAAAGATCATCAAAAAAAGGGACAAAAAAATATGTGCAATTCGTTAAGATTACCTCTTCCTACACCAAAACAAAAATGAAATCAAATTTCTGCTCCAATATTTTCTTTGATATATGATAAGAAAGATTTGTAATTTCTTGTATCAATATTGTTATCAAAAGGACTGTTTCCTAAATAAGAGGAAAACATTCCAAACATTTGGCTCATCGTCAGACAATAATGAATGGTCTCCCTTTAAAATATGCAGAACTAACTGTACTTGATATACTTTGGATCATGCAATACTTATTCTACTCTTTACAACTTATTTCTTGTAACGAAATCAGAAAATAAATTAGGCAAGAAAGAGCCCTATGATACTTTGTCACTTTGCGATGAAATTTTTTACTGATCAAATATGATCGGAAGTTGTTCGAATAAAACATCAAACAATTTTCAGGCTTGAAAAGAAATATAATTCGAATATTCTCAATACTAGGCTGAAATATATTATAAATGTGTATAAAACTATAATTGACTCAAACAGAGCAATATTAAAATATCATATGCTAACAAATTTTAATCGGAAATACGCACTTGTCTCTGGAAATGGATATAGAGGATTGTGAGAACAAACAATTTAAATATTACTATACATTACTTATTTGCAATGAATAGAAAACAAAGCATATTGTATTAATAATTATATACTACTATATGAAACAAATAACACATCAATTAATATTTAAACAAATAAAGCTATTTCAAAATGAGCAAGAGATCATCCAAGTAATATGTTAATTTACAATATGAGAAGAATAAATTGCAGAATTCTTAAGACAGTTCTTGACTTTGGAAGACCTCGATTCCATATTTCATTTTTATGACACACTATCTTAAATTATCTACAAGGTGTAGCTAGATTAATGGTCAGGATTTTAAGAGGTGAGAACCCATCAAGAAGAACAATATCAGATATGAAACCTAGTGTCGAAAACCACTTACAGATCGAGTTCAAAAACAGTCCTACATGCACAAATATTTACAACCAGTCATGAGAGGTAAAAAATATAACTCAGGTTAGCTGGTTCTACTGCGTAGACGATTGTGGTACCGCATCTTGCGCCTCTAAGGCACTGGTTTTGGAAATGGTGTTGTATGTGGTTTGCGACTCTAAGTTTGATGCAAGATACTCTTCGTTTTGATGGGTTTTTCCCATTGAAATTCTGACCATTAATCCTGTTAGACCCTGTATATGAAACTAATTTAGTTGTTAGATATTTTATTTGTTATATATGGTCCAAACGTAGGTATGCACTAAATACCTGCATCTCAAAGCCGTTCAAGTACCAAACTGATAATTCTTGTAATAACTATAACAGTATTTTGAGTGCATATATCTGAAAATTATTGCATCATGTTTTGGTGCATATTTCCGCAATTTATTATATCATTTTGTAATATAGAATCAATTATAATATTACATAATTTTGTGCATGCATAAAGAATAAAAATAGAAATATTTTATTGGCAGTGGCATACGTCCTTCAGTAGTTTTCTATCAAAGTCAAAATATTCCTTAAATATTGATTTTAGTACAATACACACAGACCCAAGAACTTTGAGGAGGAGACCATGAAATATGTTATATAACACAAAATAGCATAAAATGTTTCACCATTAGATTCTATAAAACCTGTTATTACGAAACTGGTGAAAGCGTTCAAAACGACATTTAAGGGTACACCTGTTCCCTTTTCCTGTTCAATTGGAGGCAGAAATTTCATTCCGATGAAAGGTGACCTGCTGTCGCTTGACAAAGGAAAAGGTTGGTTCTCGATAATGTTGTTTTTAAATTGCTAATATAAATTATATACTTTTTAAATAAACAATGCAATCAATATTATAATTACGTTATTTTACTTGAACTACAATTTCAACATAAGAGAAATATAATAATTGCATTTAAAAGATTGCCCTTCGTGTAAGATGTCAAATTTTAATAGAGACAATTTATTTGACTTACGATAAAAATACAAACATTGAAGTGAAATAATTTGTTCGGATTGACATTAAAATACACAATAAGTACAATTTGATATAAGAAAGTTTGATCAGTTCAATGAAACAATGGCATATGCAGCAGGCGAACATATTTTATATTCAAAATATATTGGGAAATTTTAGTCTCTATCTTTTATAAGATATCTACATTAATGGACATTTATTCATAATGTTTAGTATGAAGAGCAATATTATTTATGCTATAGAAATTACATACAAACTTTCAAAAGTACAGAGCAGAATATTAAAAATGTATATATTCAGGAAACCTTGCCAAAAAGAAGTGTATGAAATTGTTGATACAGTCGAACCTCATTAAGGCGGATTAGTTTTAAAACGAACATTTTTCTGAAGTTTCGTCATAGTGTATTGCGTACTATCCTTTGCGGATAAGACGAATTACTTTTAATACGAACAGATTTTCTGTTCCCCTTGGTGTTTGTCTTAACAAGGTTCGACTGTACCTAAAAAGACCCCTTTCATATATATATATATAGGCCTGGAGTTGAACCGACGTGCCTTAACCTACTCAGCTACCAAGACACAAGCACTGTGCTCCTTTTCTTTGTATTTGAGCTCTCTAAATTACTGTTATTCTTTTCAGGGTTTACACACTTGCCAAATGCCATTACATTTTTGTAGCTGAAGTAAAATATAGAAGTTGCTTCTCCTTTACAGTGGCTGCGCATTAAATGGGATTTGAACGAAGAATTAAAATATATATTTCCAATATTCTCCGTAACTTTACATTTCCCTAATACGCTTTAACAAATCATTGAAATGCTTTATAAAAGGGCTCGAGATTATAACTTGGAAATTTTCATTGAATTTATCTTTCATAAAATAAATGAAAAATATTTATTATAAATGTTTCTGCTTCATAACATGTAGATGGTTTATTTATATATTCCTTATTTTATAATAAAATAACAGTTTCGTTTATGATAAGCTCACTTTGCAAAGAAAATGGTGAACAATATTTCATAACGAAACAATACAGAGTTTCACCAGGAGATTCCATAACAAACAGTTATTTCGACACTGGCGTAAGGTTTAAAAACACGACGTTTCGGGAGCCAACTGCTCCCTTTGTCAAGTGAATGCGTGATCTATTACTTAAAGTTAAGGATCGCGTCCCTGAGGAGGAAAAATCTGGTGCTATGCACCAAATACCGTGTGGAGACTGTGACAAGGTGTATGTTGGACAGACGGGAAGATCGATACGTCTACGAGGGAAGGAGCATATGCGTGCGGTAGCTAGGGGAGACGATTCAAGCCAGTTGGCTGAACATGTCTTCAGGGAGGGTCACGAACCAGATTGGCATTCGATGAAAGTATTACATCAGAATGTGACGAATCTGGGGAGTAGACTTTTTCTGGAATCATGGGAAACCTACGGTTTGAGGAGTCGTGCAATAAACATCGCAAAACCTCTACCAGAACCTTACAGGATTTTTGCAAAACCTCGAGTTGGGGGTGTTCATCTGACATCGTCGGGTGCGGGGGCTTTCCCGGCGAGGGTTTCCCCAGCTGGAAATGCTCCGCACCAAATGGCGTCAGATGGGGATTCCCAACATGCGGGTATATAAGCTTAGGACTTTCACGAACTCTTCATTCTGCCTTCACTTGACAAAGGGAGCAGTTGGCTCCCGAAACGTCGTGTTTTTAAACCTTACGCCAGTGTCGAAATAACTGTTTGTTATA
>QLNU02015270.1:23852616-23880209 GCA_006491805.2 Dysdera silvatica
GGGGTTTCCCGGTTGGGGTTTACCCAGCTGGAACTGTTCCGCAGATGACGTCAGATGACCAGGTGACATCAGATGGGATTCCCAACATGCGGGTATATAAGCTTAGGACTTCCACAAACTCTTCATTCTGCCTTCATTTGACAAAGGGAGCAGTTGGCTCCCGAAACGTCGTGTTTTTAAACCTTACGCCAGTGTCGAAATAACTGTTTGTTATAATATTTCATTTCCTGCAACAAATATTGAAAAATGAGCGCTGTTTAATGCATAGCCAAATAATGAAATTTTTATTATAGTTATCGTCATATATCATGGCAAAATATTTTCCCGATTCCAAGTTTTTGACACCAAAAAAAACAAAAAGATAAATTTAAACATATTGCCATTTATTAGCTATAGTATGTTTTCATGTTTGCAGATTTTACTTTACGTTTTATACACGGACATGCGGAGTTTTATGGGTTGAGCACTAAATATTTACTAAACAAATTCAGTATAAAATATCAAAGAATCTTAAAAGTGACGACATCCATCATCAACAGAAAAAGATGCTTTAATTTGTTTTGTCCCATATTAGAAAATCCTACCTTTATATTCAACTTCTTCAAAATTGATAGCAACAAATATTATATGCTACACACTTATCAAAAATAAATTACTGATAAAATATTCTGAGGTTAATGCGTTACCTACATCAGCATAATACAATATCCAATAAAAGACCATGAAATAAGCACACCATTTTTATTGGAAGTAAAAATAATTTTCTTCAAATTTTAATAAAAATATTTTTTCAATCAAATACGCCATATTTTGTGTCAGGACAGTTGTGCAATTTCAGGAATTTGTGAAATTTTCACAATATGTAATTGAGATATAGCACTTCTTTTAACTGGGAATATACTATCAATTATAAAGTGGCATCATCTGTGTTAATAGGTTCTGTGATATGAAATAATATTGTCTATGTTAACTCTAATTATCTCTGCGTCTCATATTGTCCCAGTATCTCGGCTTGTTGTCTCTGTCTATCTGATTATCTCTATGATCTCTGTGTTTATTTGATTATTTATTTTTTGTAATAAATACAAGCTAGAAACTGTTTGAGTAACTTAACATTGAACTAACATTTTAACACTGAAAATTTTATACTGCATTTGAAAGCATAAAATTCTTGTCATAATGTTTTCATAATATTTCCCAACTTGTTCATTACAGAACCTATACTCAAAATGTTTACCATGAGTTCGGAACATTTTCACGTTAGGCCATAAGCAGTAGCGTAGCAACTCAAAACTCATGGGTGGGGGTATCAAGTTCCTCCAAGGAGGCTCAAATGCCATTAAAGAAGATATTGTGGAGCGGCCTATAAGAAAATAATATATTCTGATATCCGATGGGGCGGTTTGTGCACCCTGAATCCCCCTATTTCCTACACTGCGGTCATAAGTAATTTGTTTTATGTAACCAAAGATTACGCAAACGATTTCACCGTTAATTTACTTTTGATTAAATTAAACACATTTATTACTAAATTTGAAAGGTAAAGACAATGCTTAAGTAAGGTTTACCTTATTTAAACTTATAGCTTTGCTTATTACTTTTTAAATCTTATCTGAATAATACTACATGGATTAATCCTGCTTACATTTACTACCCTTTGAAATAATTTTCAAGAAATACTACTTGTATAAATACATTTTCATTAGGTACACGATAAATTAATTAGTTATAATTATTGTGCATCAATAAATAAAAAGCATTTAGGAAATTGCTATTTTTATTCAAGTAGGAAAACCCCTTTCAATAACAAATATGTCTAAAATTTATAGAAGGCTATCAAATATTTAAATATGTGAAACTTGTAATTACTAACAGAATTCGAGTCGACATAAAATAAAACATCGTGAAATTAAAAACAAAAGACAGAGAAAATGATGAAAGAAATACAAAAACAAAATCAATCAAACTAGTTTTCTCCCAGCTTTTCCATTAATGAAGATAATTGTCAAAGGCTTTGACCAAAATCTCTTTTCCATTTACGTCGGATTTTAGTAAACCTTTTTCGCTTATAAAGATACGGATTGCCTTTCGAGAGATGCCATTACACTGAAGAAATTGTTTTCCGCTACTTGCCGATAAGACCGAAATCAAGAAACGTGGTTTATAAGTGTTTCCATTCTAGAGTTTTTTGCAAACCTTTAGCGAAATGGGGATACATTTTATTTGTTGTATTTCTTTTCTTTTAATCTGAAAGACCAAAATGGGAGTCCTAACTGAGGCACTCATTGCTTTTAAATGCTTTTTTTAAAGCTGGTTAAGTGGTTTTGCTGTATTACTTAGAATATTTTTCAAATTCTTGAAATATAGATGCTGAATGATCAATATTACGAACTATGGAGTATGGGCAAAGATGTATTTCGAATTGCGAAATTTATATCCAGTTTGTTATCCCCTTCTTCCCGTATGGATTTTGATAACATTCGCACCAAACTGAATCCTTGAGCTTTACCACCAGTTAGCAAACGCAACGAAGTGTGTTCATCATCCCAACACAAGATGGAAAGCGTGGCAAATGTTCTGGCGTTGGAGGTCAACAGATCAGGGGAGCTGTCCGTTTTACGCAGGCGCGCGTTTAACCTGGCAGAAATATATAATGATAACATTCAGACTTGGAAGACACCATGAACTTAGTATAAATGGTTTAGGGGCCTAGAAACTATGGAGAACAAAAGACCACTAACGATAGACTTCAAATAGCTTATCCTCAACAGTTCGCATGGAAGCGAAGGCTGAATAAAAGTTTAAGTGTCAAAATGGGATTAAATTCATTTGGCTCTTTAGAAAATATATGGAGCTTACAAATCAATCTATTGGAATCGCAAACAAAACAGAAAAGGTTTTTTAAAATACATAAGCACCTCAGACACAATGTGTTGATAATGTAAATGCCGATTCATATCATATACAGTGAAACCTCAGTAATGCGGATCGTAATAGGTGCATACATTTATTCGAACAAACGTAAGTCCGTACTAAGTGGAGGGAAAATTTCAGTGGATATTCAGCAATAAATAGTAATGAACAACGTACATAAATAAATTGATAAAACAAAATAGTGTACTATAAAAGAGTACTACGGAAGAATTCAGAACGAAACAAAGAAAATAGTACTTACATATAGTTGAAACTCGTTTATTTTTACTTAATGCTGATTAAAAATTGGCTTTTGAAAAAAATAACTACACAGGAGAAAAAAATCATGCTGTCTCGATATCTCTCTTGAAGTTTGTTTTGAAGCAAAAGGCTGTTTTTTCTTTACATAAAATACTTTTCCGCATTATCCGATAAGACGTACGCATTACGCGGCATTTTAAAAATTGAATATGAATATACCTCAGATGGGGGAAGTGTCCGCACTAACGAAAAATCCGCCTTAAGCGAAGTTGCATTACCGAGATTTCACTATATTACCAACGATTTCCTTGAGTCATAAACTTTAGTACAATTTATCCGTTTTGCTAAAATAGACGAAATATTTCACCAAGATATTATTTTTATATTTCTACGTAGTTTAAAACCGAAATTATTTTATGCGCAACATGCATATGATATTCATATATTCTGATATCAAATTCCGACATTATTTTCGAAAGAGTATATTCATTTTTGTTTATTGCAATACATTATTTGTAAGAAGTAAAATCCGCCTCGTCATCAGTATAACAGAATTATATACGTTATATTATCCCAATTTGATTCAACATGGTTTTAAACAAATGTCAATTGTATTTAACACATCATGTGCCTTTAAAAAAATGTGTTATTCACATAAAATGAGATGGATAATGCTGCTGAGGACTAGGTAAATGCTAATATGCTTTGCAGGAAGTTTCTAATTAAAATTTGCTGAAACATAAAGATTTACAAGATGAATTTCAATAAAACTTACAACATCTATATTTTAATTCTCACGTAGATTCGTTTGAGTAGAACTTCAGTGTCCAGTTGTTGCTTTGCAAAGAAATATCAATTTAAACTAAAAATTTAAAATTGTAAACGAAAATACAGGAAAAGTGTGATCAAACGGATCTTTCGGTAAAAAGATAATTTAAGAAACAATCTACACATCGGAGCTACAATTACTAGCTGTTCTCTAAAGATTTACACTTGTCATGATCTTGATGATGAACAAATTTTCAAGCCGGGAGTGATTCTTCCTCCACACCGCTATTCCCGAAATTATGCTCATGCACTTCTCTGCGGTTGGGAGTAAGAATTGACGATGGCATGCCAGAATGATCAACGGTTTTCCCATTAGCTCTCTAGCGCGCGTGTGGCAGACCGTAATTACGCCTAATTCCTAGCATTCCTGATCGTAGGTTATCGACGTTGGATGCTGCCTATTCGATGCCGTTGATCTAATACTAGAAGAAAATTTTCTGTTTCATTCCAACAATTCGGTTACTAAATTCGATATATTACGATTATTACATGCTTGCATTTAATTATATATAACAAATTAATTAATTAATTCTCGCTATGTTTTAGTATATTAGAATATAACAATCTGATAGTCTTGCTGAAAATTGCAATCTACTCTATAGTTCTCATTTTTGGATGCATTAAAACTAAAGCCTAAAAATGTTGTATTTTTGAACCATTTAAATATAATGATTCCCTTTAAGTATAATAAAGTGTTAAAAGAACAAAACGAAAGTAATCCAAAAGGTCTATTTGTAAGTTATCTTCTAAGGGTAATAAATTATTTTAAATAGATTGTCTTAAAAATGTCGTTCATTTGCAAAATGTCTGATATTCTATCATCAAACAAATGTAATCTAACTTCTATGCAAAATGTTTACACATATGAGCAATCCTAAATAAAGATATATATATGAAAATAAATTGATTTCTTCATCTTGAGCATTTCGCATAGTTTAGGGAAAATTTCATTTTAAAACATTTTAAAAAATTTTAACATAAAAATGCTTTATGCGATCATTAGAGTTCGGATTATATGCATTAAAAATTAGAAAATTATATACGAAAATATTCCCTAAAGGAATTCAAAATATGCATTCTTATGCATCCAAAATTAATAACTATACACTTAAATATTTTTTAACTTAATTGAAAACCCTATTTCCTGCATTTTAAAATAAACAAATTCATTATTAACTACTGAGTGGAAATATTTATTGCACACAAAATAATAAGCTTTGCGCAGCACGAATTTTATTACTGCATATCACAAGGTGTCTATTGATCTTCTGAACAATGAAGCCCTGCTTTTATCACTTAATTATAGCTTTATGTCCAAAATACTCCTCTGTACAGTTCAAGGATATTTATAAAATTTTTCAGATTATCAATTACGGGTAGTTTATATCCATTTAAGATTATTGTTCGCGTTTATCTTGAATAAAAAATTACGTGGGATTTTATCCTATGAAAGTGTGTGTTTAATATGACTTTGAATCAATTGCCAGTCCAGTACAATATAAATAAGGCTTCTGATTCCCTAATATGGATAGTAATTATAATTTAGCTATGACTGCATTTTTGACACCCTAGTATATTTAAACGTCCACGTTCACAATTTCCTTTGCCTTTCTGATTAGATAAAGAGTAACAGAAAAGGTTTAGATTTAGTGTTATAAGGAAATTTTTCCAATAAAATAAGAAGAAAGTTAATATTACTAAAACCCTTAAAATATGCATTTATTCTGGAAATTCGCCATTTTTATCCATTTCCTTGCACTGACGCTAAAAGAATATATAAATGTATATACGCGTAATCCGAGGTCTAATAATCAATGCCTGAGAGGTCTTCCTACTTTTAATTGTATAAGCTACTTCTTTCCTTCAGACTCTTGGGTGCTTATCTTTCAATTGTTTCAGTATTTTTTTCATTTAATTTATGTCGATGTAATGGATACATTGAATATTTACAGTATGTGATAACATAAAATTTCATGTAAAAGTTATTTACAATGAAGTCTACCAATAACGACATTTAAGGCATCGGGAAAACATATCTATATTTTGACGCTATTGTCAACTTATCGCTAAATATACGTTTGAAGGTATAGGCTCCGTATCTGCGGGGCCGAAGAAAAATGACGTCATGAGCACATTACCATTATGTATGGAGATTTCATTGTACGTAAGCTTACTTTTGGGCCGTAATAATATGAATAAAGCTCTTTTCAAGATAACTTCATTTACCTATGTCATAACTAAAGTAACTAGAAAATATTGATCACATAGATATGGAAGAACACCTTGATAAAATATTATGCCTTATTTGTATTTCATACTGTATATTTAATATTTTCATAAGATAATATATAAATTTGCTTGTTTAAAATTTCAATTAAATATCATGGTTTATCAATATTATAATTATTTGTTTCATATTGGCTGCATTGATCACGATATAAATTATAGAGGTCAATTTAATTTATTAATGCAGTATTGATATTTTGATGTTTTCATATAAAATTGGTTTATTGTATATATATTTCTGTATGATCGCAAGGCTAGTAAATGCTTATAAAAAATCTGAAATATTGATATGACGCTGTAGAGAAGAAACGCGATAAAAATTATGCAATACATCGAAAATTAATACCTTCTTTAAAATTTGGCGGAAAATACAAACAACAAAAAATATTTATTTCCTTACAAAAACATGTGAAGGTATAAAAAATTTAACACAATTTTTATTTTAGAAAATTTGTTTGCATAATATTACTAGGTCCAAAAAAGAAGAATCTTGCTAATGAAGTTGTATTGAATTTACGTATTTTAAATATTCAGCTTGCAAAAAATGCATATTGGCTTGCATCCAAAACAACAGGAGGTAGGTATATCGATTCCGAATTACGTGTTTTTTGAGGGTATGCAATTTCTCCATTAAAAAATTCAAGACTTTTTTCACTTTTTTCTCGAAAAAAGTAAGATTCATGTTGAATGAAAAAAAAGGAGAAAACTCAGCAGTAATTGATTAGTTCTTGTTCAGAAGGCACATAACGTCGTTGAAATTTGCATGGAAATAAGGAAAGGGAGGTAGAATTATAGGAGACAAGAAGTTAATTATCGTGGTTGGTAGTTAGCAATTGGAAATGTTCTGAAAGCTAGCAGAAGTTTCTATAGCTTTGTTTAGCACATGGTTCTTAATTTATTTGCACTTTTTACGGTCTTCTTGATTCTTGATTATGAAAGGAGCTATTAGACAAGAGATGCTTGAATTACTGAAGTTGATATAATAGAATATTTAAGTTGACATGGTAGAATATTTAAGTTGACATGGTAGAATATTTAAGTTGCGGTTATTAAGCAGCCATTTAAATTATGGCGTTAGTTAAGCATGTATTTAAGATAAAATTGATTGCCTTTCCCTAAGTCGCTTTGTAATACAGTCGAATCTGGTTAAAACGAACACCAGAGGGAACAGAAAATCTTATCATTTTAAGGGGGGATAGGACATTTAAAACGTTGAAATTTCAATGATTGGATAATCATTTTCATTAGCCAATAATTTATAAACTATAATATGTAGCTTAATAATTTTCCCTTTAGTTTTTTAATCAGATACTTATGCAATATATAACAGAAAAGACAGGAGACCCGTTGCTATATTAAGATTTCAAAAATCTAATATCTAATACATTGAAAATATATTATTATAATGCTTATTCGGGCTTGGCGCGCACTCTAAAATGAAAAAAAGTTCATATTTATTAATTATTTGTGCCCTTTATTTTTAAAAATAGTTGTAGTTTTAATATAAAAAAAACAATATAAACAAAAGTGCATATTTTATTAAAAAAAATATGAAAAATGTATATTTTGAAGACGTAATGAGCTATGAAGTAGACAACTTGCCATAAATTAAAAAACAATTGGTTTGAATGTGCATTTATTAAAGAGCTATATATATATAGTTTACCTTCAGCCAAAATTTCATAACATTATCTTGCATAGTTTAGAAAATATTCTGCGCGCAATATGTAAAATACATTAAAAAAAGTTGCTGAGAAAAATGGCTTTAAAGTTTGAGGTTTGATTTGAGACAGCAAACATCAACGTTGAGTTTCCCAAATTCTTGGGAAGAACCCCAGCACATATGTTGAACATTTGTACATTACAGTATATGTAAAATTGCAATTTATTTCAGTATATTATTCGAACAAGGTACCGCCGCCAATAAAGTGATTTGGCCAGTTTTCGTCGCTTTGTCAACTCTCGTTAATAATACCATTATTTTAATCAGTTTATTTATTGATAAAAACTGATTTATTCATAAAATACAATAAAAAACTCGTTAAATTCTCGATATTAGTATCATGTCTAAGTTACCGAAAGGGTACAGGGAGTCTTTACACAATGTGTGTTACCATCAGTGTGTGGTGGAGGCCTCGCCATAGCTCAGCAGCCCTGTGGTTATGTCTTTTAATCAAGAACAATAAAAAACTCATTAATGTCACGGTATTGGCATTATGTGTAATTAAGTAACCGGAAGGTATAATATAAATAGGTGGTCATCAGTATAATACAAATACGTAGTTCATTTGTAAACAACCATGGCTGCCAGAAATAAAGCGAAAGCTCAAAACAGCTCTGGACTAATTAATCACAACGTCACAGAATGGAAGTTGGCGAGAAACTGGTACTGTGTTCTAAAATGTAACTTTATTTCAAATTATTAGGGGGCTCGGATCCCACAGGCCCATATAACTCTATGCCTGTGATAGCGAAACAACATTTACAAGATCAGAAAACATTAATGTCCCCCAGGTGCATACACCTCCCTTGCAATTAACCTAAATGATTGTTCATTGCACTTTGATTTGCACCTTTGAGCTTCACGAGATTCCAGAGTGCTAAGTTTAGTTTGAAAATTATTTTTTTTTAAGCCTTTCTTTATCTGCGTTACCCGCAGTAATTTGCGCATTAAATCCAGGCTTTAAACCGAGAGCTTGCATTGTTTTTAACCCACCTTGATGTCCATCGTTAAAAAGAATAGTTGCCTCATTTACAGCAATTTGGATAATGTTGGATCCAGCATTCGGAACTTTTGGGCAAAATGTCCAAATTAGAGCATTCAGTGACTCGTTATTATTTGATGTTTTATCACTAAGGCACGTTTTAATAAGTCTGGATGGGAGAGTTCTTTAAAAACAGGTTTCATTTTCTCCATTACAGGTGCTGGCAAAGAATTCTTATGCTCGTATAAAAGTTCTTTCCCATTTACAATAGATTTCTGGTACTTACACCAAGAATTCTTTCGTTTTGAGCAGAGGTGGTGAATCGGGTTTTCATCTGCGGAAGATTTGTGATCCCATATCGCTCAAATAGCAGTTTGTATGTTTCGAACAGAATCTGGATATTGTCGTATTCCGTTTCCGTAGAAAGTGTGAGCTGAAAAACAGTAGCGTCGGTTAACAGAACTTTACCAGATAATGGTTTGTTGTCGCTACACTTTTTTCCTCGTAAGCCTAGTTTTAGTTTTCGTAAACCTTCCCCATCCGCTTTTTAATGTGCCCAACGCACTCGAGCTTTTGGACACAATCATCTCTATACTATTTAGCATTTGTTATATCGAAAAATGTTCGGCAATCGTTATCCCCTATGTATTTTATGTAACGCACTCCACGTTCTTCTTCGGAACGTTGAAACAACTCTATCATTCCGTCTACTTCCATCTTACTTGATGATCCACTATAGTTTTTTACACATTGATCCCCCGTAAGTTGTTAGCCACTCTCAATATTTTTTACCTCGCCTCTCTCCAACCCACTGCAAATATCTTTTACACGTCGATGACTTTACTAGCGTGTCTACGACTTTGCCTCTCTCGTTACCAACAAGAGTACATATACCAACTTTAGAAGAATGCTCATTAGTTTTCGAGGTCCAGTCGTCCACTGATAGCAATATTTGTTGATTCCGTTAGCCCAATTTCATCTTCGATACCTTTCTTCATGCTTTCTTGTGCAACGGCAGATGAAACGATGTTGATTTTTTGAAAAATTGAGTAGTAGGATTTTTGGATCACAGGTGAATGTAGATCCATTACTCCACAGAATGTCCTCATGCTCGCATCACCTTTGCCAATGCATCGCATGGCATAGATAAATCTTCCGTTTATTTCAGCAACACTTTTCTTATCACCAAGCATATTGCTATTTCGGAAAGTAGATGTTTTTTTTACAATTAGCACATATAATAACAAATTCTGCAGAGAGTCCATAAACAGGAATGCAATTTATATCCACAGGGCCTTGGCAATACACGCAACAAATCGTCGCTTAACAGACATAAGGACATATCTCAAATTTTGCTGTTTTCCAGACGAGGCATTTTAAGTTTTGTCACTTCTGTCTTCCTTTATTTTTCCTTTTAATGTAAACCTACTGAGTTAGTTTTTAATAAAAAAAACTCAGTAGGATTACATTGAAAGGAAAAATAAAGGAAGACAGAAGTGACAAAACTTAAAATGCCTCGCCTAGGAAACAGCAAAATTTGAGATACGTCCTTATGTCTGTTAAGCGACGAATTACTTGACAATATTCTGAACAAGTAGCTTTTTATCCACAAAAATATAGCCATCAAAATTTGTGTCTATGTTATGTATTTTAGAACTGTTTCCCATTTTCTTGGCTGAAACACTAAACACTGTAGGAGAAGTCTTTTTATTTGGAGGCACTTACTGGTTACCCTGAAAAACGCTTTTGTATATTTTTGGCTTTTGTATGACCTGATGCTCGTTTCTTGACAAACGAATTATTTTCATCCATTTCAAACGCCAACAAAAATAAACAAAACAGCAACAGGAGCAAAACAAAAGTAACGATGGATTAGTAAAACTACATAATAAAAATGGAGAAACAACAATAAACGATGAAATCTGCAAACCCGATAACGATTGCAATTGCCTCACAAATCAAGAACTGAATCAGCAAAACACGGCATGCGAAAATTAAACAATGTGAACATATATGTATAGTTGTTTGCTTCCTGCTTATTCTGATAATTCCTTTCTTCTCGGACCTTTGATAATTGCTATAAAAATAAAAATAAAAACTAAAAATGAAAAGGAAAATTGTTTCACTGGAGATGAAAGATTGTAGGGGGTCCCACAAATTTTAAATTCCTTTAACTATCGCAAAGTCAAATTATACATCTTTACACTTTTCAGTACTGTGAGTAAACTAATAGGTTTATTGCCATGTAATCTTAAGAATCCATAGATTAAAATCAATTAATAAAAAAAAATCGATTTTTTGAAAATTTAAAGGTCCTATCCCCCCCTTGACAGTAATTCGCCTTACCAGATAAGGAATGTATGCTGTACAATCTGATGGGACTTCAGAAAACGGTTCGTATTAAAAGTAATTCGTCTTAAGCGTGTTCGTCTTAACGAGGTTCGACTGTATATGGCTCTGAAAATTGCGGTAGGATATAGAACACTTGCTTTATAATATCACATTTATAGATATATAATTTCAATCCAATCCAATCCATTTAATTTAATCATATATATCTCGTCATCCAATAAGCTTAATTTCAATACCTTAGACGGGTTTGGTGTATTTTTATTATTTATTAGAAGGTATTTATCAATTATATTATATTACTAAAAAGAGATTATTAATTTTTAAAATATGTTTAATTGAATAACGGATATTTAATTATATGACATTTAATACGGCTTGCATAAACTGAAGGCATCCATTAAAGGAGGGTGTAACTCCAAAATTGGAGATTTTGAGCTATGTGAACTATGTTAAAAAAAAACCCTACATCCTTAGCTAAAAGAACAGCGTAGCTCTCTATCCAATGATATGTATTATAATGATAAAAGAAATTTGCCAACATGCAATGGATTGAATTTTTATACCCTTTTTTCGATTTTCTTGAAATTATAAAAAAAATGGAGTTGCATCCCCCTGTGACCGATGCCTTCAATTTATTATCTTGGGTTAATACGGCACGTAACAATCATTCTTAGTACCACTGATAGCCGCACAAATAATATTCTACACTCAATTTATTACTATCATAGACAAGTTTAGTTATGCACTTTGTATAAAATTTTTCCGTATTTTTAAGAAAAATTGAGTTTCGGGAGTTTTTACTATAAAATGCGATCATTAAATTCAGCTCCGGCAGAGATAGCCTGAAAATATTTGATATATCTGAGCTTGTGGATTGTTCTTTACTTCGGAACGTCAGTGTGGTTTTGTTCATTTATATTAGTGATTGCAGCATTTTATTGTAATCTTTCTGTTTTGTCTTTTACGGCTCTTGTTTGAGAAACAAAATTTTTTTTTTCATTTCATAGTTTTTCTATGGTGAAATCGGGTTTCCTAAACTTCACCGTTCTTCCTCATTAATGAAAGAAGTTTTTTGAACAAGAATTGAACTGTAATTGAAATCACTGTATATAAAGGAAAAACACTACCTTCTGCCATACAGTTTCGTTCCGATTGTCTTTCGTCGTCCGCGGTTTCTCTTTGTTAGCGTTTTTCATTTGAAAAAGCGCCATACTAATCATGCGACATGCATTTTACACTATTCTTTGTTCAAAAGGACTCTCGCATACAATTAATTAAACGATCATTCTATCTTTACCATCACACTTCGTGTCTGTGTTCGCTGAAGTGTGATCATTTCATCTTTGCCATCACACTTTTTCTTTGTGTTCACAGAAGTGTGATCATTTCACTTTTACCATCACACTTCTATGAAAACAAAATGATAAGAGAAAATGCATTAGTAGTAAAAGATGCCTAATAAAGCTAAACGTTAAAAAAAGAAAAATATCAAAATGGGATAAAGACTACCTCAATGAGCCGGGTGGAAAATTATTAAATTGCTATACTATTTTCAAATTTGTTTGTAAATTCGGATTCAATAAATTTGTAAACGAATTTAGCCAAGTAATAATAGCTATATAAAAGTATCCGATTAGAGTAGAGATAGAACAATAAAACATAAAAAAGCATGTGGAATATATAAAAGTATATTTATATTATTGTACATTATTCTACAAACTACATTTATTGATGTGGATGCTAAATTCTGTCAATGAATCATCTTAAAAAAGTGGAAATAATGTCTACTTCGTGATATCATCTGCCATATTCCAATTACTTAGAAAAGTTAGTGCTAAATTCTATTGGAAAGTAAATTTAAAACGAGATCTTGATCATTGTCAAAGTTGAAATTTCTATATCAATTTTCATTATTTTATTCATAGTTTTAGTTATCAGTGATAAGAATATGAGAAAGAGGAAATACTTCATGAAAAATAAGAAGTCTCATACTGTGAATATTCCTGGAATTATCCCAAAAAGAAAGGATAACACAGATATAAAAAAGAAATTAAAACAGCAAATGTAGTATATGAAATCAAAGACAGAAGACACGGATGGTGGGGGCATGTTTTGAGAAAAGAATTAAACCATCTGTTACAGAAAGTAAGAAATATAGAGCAAATATATGGGAGAGGAAAGGAAGATTGAGGCAATTTTTGAACAAAAGCACATTAGCAAATGACAGATTATTTAAAACATAATATAGACAAGATCACTCTGATTTTAGAGTTTAAAACAGAGTGGAAATAGCTATTAGCTATAAATTAGCAAATTTAAAGGAGTAAACGGTTTTGAAATTTCATATATTTTAACTTCTATCCGCTATTTATTTCGTACGGTGCTAAGTAATTATTACCTAATTAGTATACGATACTAATTATATACGATGTAAAAACAGTAATGATTCAGGTATATTCCTTCATTAATTCGTCTTGTTGGAAACATCTCAAACTCAATCTATTCGGATCCCTTCCTCCTCTTTCCAACAGTCTGAGTTTCGCATTTCTGAGTGCAGGGAACAATTGGGCAATGTTCATTTTCTGATGGCGATAAATTACCCCAGCGATGGTAGTCGTTGGGAATCATTGTTTGGCCCTTTGGGACGAAGGAGACGTAACGATGCCATGTTAAGAGCGGCTTTGGAATGGTTGTTCACAGGCGTCTCTGGAACAGGCCATTTCGAACGACTGATTATTACCTTTAACATGAAGGCCCTCAACAATTTATGAAGGCTGTCCTCATGAGTGCTTCGAATAATATTTGGCCAGTTATGGTCCACAGTTTTGGACAAATATTTTGAATAATGCAGGCCCGACGACAGAGAGGGCAATTTTACAGTTGCCCGGGACTCCGGAGGCTCAATCTTAATAAAGGTTTTAAAGATTTTTATCGTACCGGCCCCACAGAAAAGTAAAATATCTCTGCCCCACAGAACAGCTCCTTTGCATTAATGAGATTGCATTCTTCCCTTCCCATAAAAAACAAAAAACAACAACTCGAATTAGTTTATTAGTGTATTATAAAATCTATTATTATTAAACCTGAGCTATGAACGTTTTTCTGCAAAATTGAAATGAAACACTTGAAGAAGTATACGGCTTTAATTTTCCAATACATAGCACGCAACATTTAATAAAGAAGTTTTAGCTTTAATTCTGTCAAGCAATTCTACTCTTAAATTAAGAATGAATTGCAGAATTATGTACAATAGCAGTAAAATAATTCTGATAAAACACTTTCAATTTTATGGAAGTTTGCTTGACCCCACCCCCATCCGCAGTTGAGAGCCCATTTTGTGAAATCCGCATTACGAAAACTAAATTAAGTAGTTTGTTTGCAATAAATTGTCCAAATGCAAACGGATTTTTGGTGCACCCTGTATATTAATTATTCACATTTTCAAATCTTTTCGCGGAGAGCAAGGGCTGAGGAATTTTTTATACCGTGTAAGGGGGAGACTTCAAAGCTACCCAGGTGCCCAAAAATCCTGTCGTCGGGCCTGAATAACGTAATGAACGCTATATTTTCCGATTGGTAAGAGGGGTACTTTTTCTTATAAAATCAAATGGCTTACTTCTCACGCACTACTGCCTATTCACGAAACAATGTCCGATGGTAAAGTTAAAAATAACGGGAGATGACATCACAGCCCTTTTAGTCGCTTACAGCTGAGTAGGACTCCAGTTTCAGAACTCGTTTTTAGCGGTCGCCAAAAACGAGTGTAGGACTTACAATCCTACGTTGTCGTAAGCGTCAAGCCTGTTTGTGACATCACCTCCATATATTTCTAACTGTACCACGGGACTTCTTTTCTTCAACAGACAGTAGCTTGCCACGTTGCAAGGTTAGTATTACCTTTATCGAGGTCAACACCATTGCTAACTGATGAACACACGAAACCATAAAGGGTGGGAGGGGTCGTGCGTTGAGCAATTGTTAATTATGTTAATCTTGAAAAGGGTAGTAGTATCTTTCAAATGATGAAAAGGATCATAGTCTTAGCGTCTTGGTGGCCTGTCGGTTAAGACACTGCGGTTTTTACGGAGGGTCCCGGTTTCGTTCTGGTCCGGGAGGGTGTTGTTAGATAATTATCGAAACGCTGAAAGAAGAATTCAAAGAAGCATGACGCAGGTGCGCAAAAAGTGAACGTTTTGCGATAAATAGAATTGGTTTTTCGATTTGTTTTTCTTGTAATTTTCATTCTGTTTGTATTATGGTACTTTTGGCTTTTCATGATGATTAGCGTAAGATTAATCTTTAACGGCGAAGAGATATATATATTATACTTCAGAAGTGGGATGTTTCGCGCAGAGTACATTGGCATACGTAGTGCAACGGATTATTGGAACAGAGGACATTTGAAAACGTAGTGCAACGGATATCACAAAACGGATTAACGCATTGCAAATGGAACGATAAGAAGTATTTGTCAACTATTCGAATAGTCCAACTTGGATTCTCGTAAACAAAGCTTCAACGATTACCGGAAACGCAGAATAACGGATTTCAAACAAATAAAGGTAAGAGGATTGCTTTTTTGTCTAAAGTTTAAAAATGTGATTTAATACAATTGGCCGATGAGCTACGTGAAGTCGTGCAACCAGAAAGCAAAATAGTGTATTTACAAAATATAATATTAAATCCGAAACATCATAAAGGATCATTTGTTAAGCCACTTTTCGAACAGATAATGGGAGGCAGTGTAGAACGTGAACGACGAAAGGAAGAGGAAATACAAAGAAAGCGAGAAGAAACTATAAGAAATTTTGAACTCGAAAAATTAAGATTACAAAACGCTACTATCATTAATGACCCATTGAACGTAAACAGACCATCGAAACGCGACATTCAATAAATAATGCAGAAATACGAACTAAACAGTGATATTAGTTTCCATTTGATACTTTTCGAAAGACAAGTTAAAGTAATTGGTTTAGAGGAAGGACAGTGGGTACTGAATTTATTGGGGTTGTTGCCGCGGGAAATAACTAAAATTATTGCGCGTGAAGACGAAGATAAGGCTAATGATTACAGGTACGTTACGGACCTTCTTTTTTAAAAGATTCAGACTTACCCATGAAAGGTTTAGACAGAAATTTTATGGTCATACCCGTGCTACTAGGAGTACTTGGAGGGACTTTACTTATGAATTACGAAAGTATTTTGTGGAATAGATAACGGGTCTAGAAACAACTGACCTTGAAAGTCTCAAAAACGTTATAATTAGTGAGCAATTAAAGAAAAGAACTACCACAGCGATGCGAGAGCATTTTCTAGACGAATGGTCCAACCTAGATGATCATGAAAAATTGTCAGACAAAATAGACACTTATGAAAACGTGAGAGATATCATCAAAAATAACATTGTGGATAATAAGTGCGGGAAGTTTGAAACCGGAAAATCTACTATTAATGGTAGTCCAAGGTTTGGTAATAAGTTCCAAAACAACAATATGATTACTTATAGAAAAAAGTGAAAATAACTATTACCAGGGTAACGTTTGTGGATTTAGTTATTCAAATGGTAACAAACGTTATATGAACTTTAACCATCGGAATGAAAGAGGTGACCTTAAGTGTTACAATTGCAACGATTACGGACACTTGTCAAGATACTACCCTAAGGAAAGAAAAGTAGTAACATGTTTAGAGTGCGGTAAGGTGGGACATTCACAGAAGAATTGCGGAAAGAAAAGATGACAGTAACACTTTAATGGTAAACGCAAACGCATTTCATTCTCAATCGTATATAAAAGAAGCAACAATCATCAATTGCTCGTCTAAAATGATCTCTTTAATAGACACAGGAAGTGGACTGACACTAATGAGGAAATCTGTGGCAGCCAACATAAACTTAGTTATTTACCCAGAGAGGCGGAAGTTGATAGGTGTTGGATTCGAAAAAACGTATACAATAGGTAGAAGTAAGGTTCAGTTTTCAATAGATGGAGTGTGTGCAGATGTGGAATTATTTGTCGTTCCAGACGATATAATAGCCTTTGAACTTATTGTGGGAAAAGGATTATCTCAACAACCTAGAGGTTGAATTTGCTAAAATTGGTGCTAACTTGCAAATATGGAACTCTAACATTATTCACTTTTATCGATTACGGGATGAGCTGGATTCCTTGAAAATAAAACTTAGAACTCAACGACCTATAACGTTGGAAGAAAATACAATAAATTTCATCCACGCTAAGGGCAGTAATTCCGTTTGTTAATGCTGGTCCTCATTATATCACACTTAGGAAGAATCAATGTGTAGCAAGGGTAACTAGTGTAACTGCCGATTGGACCTTGAGTAGTGAAAATAACGATAATGAAGATTCCATAGTATATACGATGATGCAAACGAAAAGGAATGCCACTTTAGAGGACATCAAACTAGATGAATCAATGTCACAAGAAAAGAAAATAGAAATCGCATCACTCTTAAACGAGTATAGAAATTGTTTTGCGTTAAACGTAAATGAACTCGGATGTACAGATTTACCTGAAATGGAGATAAATGAACTTGAGGGTATCAGGCCAGTGTACGCACGACCATATAAAACAAATGCTTTGGAAAGAAGTGCTATTAAAAGTATCGTTAAGGAATGGAAGGAAAATGGGATCATAACAGAAACAAAGTCTTCCTATGCGAGTCCTGTATTCTTTGTAAAGAAGAAGACATGCGAAAACAGACTAGTTGTTTACTTTAGACGACTAAATAGTCAAACGATAAAGGATAAGTTTTCCTTACCAAAAATTTACGATTCATTGGAATGTTTAAAAGATTGTAAAATATTCACTGCATTGGATCTGGCTCAGGGTTACTTGCAAATAAAAAAACTGCTTTTACCAAAAACTGCTTTTATAACACCTGATGAGACTGGACAGTTTGAGCGAATGATTTTTGGTCTCACAACGTGCCAGCAGAGTGTCAAAGACTGATGTACAAGTATTAGGACCAATGTTAAACGATAAGGCCTTATGTCACTTAGATGATATCCTGATCCCTGCAAAGAATTGGAATGATATAATTCAAAGAGTAAAGGAGGTTTTTGAAAGATTACGATTAGATAAACTAACGTTGAGATTAAACAAATGTGAATTTAGCAAGCAATAAGTGGATTTTTTGGGCTTTGCTGTAACTGAAGATGGAATTAACCCATCTGTCCGTAAGATCAAGGCAATCGACGAATTTTCCACTCCGTTAAATGTACATGACACAAGAAGATTCCTGGGATTAACAGGCTTTTTCAGAAAATTCGTGAAAAGATATGCTCACAAGGCAGAACCTTTAACACGATTGTTGCAGAAGAGCCACACACATTTGAATGGAAGGAGGAGGAGCAAAAGAGAAAGCATTTTAACTGCTAAAAACAACTTAACAAAGCAACCAATACTAATGCACTATAACCCAAATGCTAAAACGGAAGTTCATTGTGATGCTAGTCCTTTAGGATTAGCTGGGATGTTATTACAACGAAGAAAGAACAAGAAGTGGCACTTAGTTTACTGTGTAAGTAAGAAAACGACTGATGCTGAAAAAAAAAACCTTCCCAGCAAATTGGAATTAATAGCGATTGTGTGGACCCTCAATAGACTGAGACAATTCTTAATAAGTATAACAGTCACTATTATCGCTGATTGCCAAGCCTTGAACTATAGGAACGCAAGGAAATCATTGAACCCACAGATAGCTCGCTGGAGTAATTTGATTCAACATTACGATTTTGAAATTCGACATCGACCAGCAGGAAAGATGTCACATGCTGATGCATTAAGTAGAGCACCTGTAGCAGATTTCGAGGACACGATGACTTCGATTATGGATAAATTAGACGTCTGTACTACGCAAATTGATGTGGAGCCAATTTATTTGACCTTAACTGAAAAAGAACAAGTATTACTAATCCAACACGCCGATTCAGAATAGAAAAGGTTGATTGAGATATTCCATAAACCACGCGAAGGAAGAACGGATAAAGAAAGGCACACGATTAACAACTATAAATTTAAAAAGAAATAGACTTTTTCGAAAGGTTAAGATAAAGAACAAAGATTAGATACTCTACGTTATACTCAAAAGCATGAGAAAAAGTTTAGCGATCAAATTTCACGATTTGATGGATCATTTTTCAGCAGAAAGGACGGTTTCTAAAATCAAAGAGCTTTACTTATTCCAGGCGATGAAACGTTATGTAGGACGACACGTTGCAATGTGCTTTGAATGTTAATTAAACAAAGTATTGGCGGGAAGACAACAACGTTTTCTTCATCGGATTAAAACAGATAGTAGACGCTTTCGATCATACACCTGGACCATTTGGACCTCTTTGAAAAGAGCTCTAAAGGAAATCATGAACTGTTGGACATCATCAACAATTTCACGAGATTTGTTTAATTGATACCTGTTAAAGGCACGTCAACCTCACTCGTGATAAAAGCCTTAAACAATTTTGTAAATAGATACGGATTACCAGAAAGGATTATCAATGATAGAGGAACTTGCTACACCTCTCATCGATTTCAAGAATATTGCGCCAACTGCAGAATTCACCATACATTGAACTCAACTAAGCACCCCGCGTGTAAACGGAATGGTTTAATGAAAAAAACGAACAATTTTATCTACCATTGCAACGGGAATGACCGACGACAACCATAGCAATCGGGACGATTGAAAAATCAGTATGGCCGAGTGTTAGATAATTATTGAAAACTGAAAGAAGAATTTAAAGAAGCATGACGTACACGCAAAAAGTGAACGTTCTGCGATAAATAGAGTTGGTTTTTTTTTTATTTCTATTTTTTTTTGTAATTTGCATTTTGTTTGTATTATGGTACTTTTGACTTTTCTTGACGATTAAAGTAAGATTAATCTCTAACGGCGAAGAGATATATATTACAGTATGTTTATCTATTTTCTTTACAAAGATCTAATTAGTGCTTAAACGTGGAAGTAAAAGATGTATATTAATAGATATTATCCTTGATTATCACTTATGTATCATGTTTATGTGAAACACTACACAAAAGCTAATAAACACAATACTGACGCAATTATAAAATTATTAATAATGTTATCAACTGTTTTAGTAGCAAGTGCTACTTTCTTTAGAACGAAATAAATATAAATATACCATTGGTTAACGATTCTTCTCCAAAACAATTGGTATGACATGAGTGACGTCAGCGTTTGCTGACATCATTAACTACGGATTTATTTATGAAAGTTTCGTTCTGAAGAAAGTAGTATATTTTGCTGAAACAGCTGTTAACATCATTAATAGGTGCTTAGCTTCGTCAATATTGTTTCCATTATTGTTTATTAGAATACCTTTGCCATTTTTTAAATAAACTTTTATTTTTGATAACGACTGATATATTTTACATTCTATTTAAATAACCTTGCAATAAAACCTTTTAAATTGATGAAATGAATTTCTTAAGTGAATCGAAAGAAAACACTAATGTAGAGGAAACACTTTCAAATAAGAATCTCAAGAAATATAAAAGAAAAGGTCGAAATTGTGTTTTGGCAGATTGCACAATACAGATGCGTGTAAAAAATTTAAAATGCTCTTTATGTAGAAACAAATTTACAGTGACTTCTCAAGCCGTATCATTAGTTATTTAATTTTTTTAAATCAGTATTCTCTCTTGATATTTCTAATCATCGTGGTAAATTTCTGAGTTTTTTGAAGAAACGTATTTTGAGTTTTGAACTGTTCGAATATGCGTGTGTGCGTGTGATGTTAAAAGTACAATTATAATTATATTTTTGTCTACTTTGTCATAAATCGAAATAATTCTTTTCTCTCCATTATTTTATCATGTGCTTGACAACATCGTAATAACTATGAAATACATAGGTAAGGATATTGTATTTTTTAACTAAATATCTAAACAGACTAATATATTTAATATTAATAAATAAATTTCTTAACATAAATTTTGCATTAAAAACTTATAGAGGTATGCTAACTCTTTAATTTCCCGTGTCTTTATATACACGTACATGTATACGTGTACATGAAGGCTAAAACCTCTGTAAAAGATATGATGTACACAAGATATACCGTATTTTGAATATATTTTTAACGTCAAAGAACAATTTCCACTGTCATGTACACTTTTATGCAAAACAAAAAATTTAAAATAAAATTCTAAGGTACTTTATTTCGAAGAACTATATTCCAGGAGGGATCAGCCCCTCTATCCCTGGACTGGCTACGTCTCTGAACCTTTCATCGGGCGTAACTGATCTAATAGGCACAGATCTCATATTCTCTCTCTCTTTTCCTACATGGCAAAAATCATTATACTATTGAATTGCTTCCTCTTATCTAATGATGTTTGAATACATATGTGTTAGTTTGCTTCAAACCTTTTTGAGTGAATGCAATAAATATGATATTCTTGAATAGTTTGTATTGTAAATTATTTAGTTTGTCATTCTGTAGGATGCTTTTGGAGTTTGAAAAATGAAAAACTTCCGGAATATTGCTTTCGTAAATTGTTTTCTGAATTTGTCTGTTTTCTTTGAATTTTACATTTTTGTTTTTAGAAAATACCTCGTCTGTACTTGATAAAAAATGACTTGACTAAAAGCAGCTTTTTTTTTATAGAAAGTTCCTTTTAAGCTAATTGCGCCCGAATATGTATCTCGTTATATTGCACTCGACGGAGGTTAATTAGCAAATATGCGAATAAATAATTAATAAAATCTATGTGAATAAATAATTGATTCATATTAATATATATATATATCTGTGTGTGAGAAATATAACCTAATTCGCAGGATAAAAGAGACTATATAATATTCGTTTTAGTAATACCAAATTGGCATGAAGGATAGAAATTCCAGCTTCACAAAAACACACTGCAAGTCAAAATAAAAACTTTTAAACTATCATATAATTTTAGATTACATGGAAAGAGAGAGAGCTCACAGAAATAAATTTTAAATAAAAGCTTATCAGACGTTTTTCCAAAGAGAAACATTAAAACACATCATATGAATTTGTGATATATTCCTTGAAACGTATTACAAATATGGAAGTTATTAAGTGGAAAACATTAATCATCAGAAACTGGCAATTTCAGGAAACTTTTGTGTAAGAAAACAATAATAGGCAAAAAGTATCCTTAATGTGCAAACCATACGTAACTTCCAGTTTCAGACGCTTGCAATGCCACAAATATCTTAAGTGCAGTACTATTCAACAGTAATTATTTAATGAACGGATTCACAACATATACAATTTAGGGAGGGACCCTGGTTCGAATCCAGGATTGGAATGGTTCGGCGTCTCTTTTTCTCCTAAACAAAAAAAAATAGCTCTAATTTGAGCTACATGTGCGTGGGCGGCAAAATTTATTGTATAATATTTGATTCAGTGACAACGTCCCAAATTAATGCCGTTAATTTTATAAAACGGATAAATATATCGCGATCTATGTAACCAATTAGCTTGCTATGAATTATATTATTTAGAAAAATTGGAAAAACTAAATAGGGACTGAGAAATGCCGAAAAGACAATTTTAAATATATATTGGATTACGAGGAAGATCTTAGTTATAGCCTCCGACTAAATCATATCCATACAAAAAAACATTGAATATTTGAGTACTATATTTCGGAGTTTTAGCCTGCGCCAATGCATTAAGGAACTTACATTTACAAACTCTTTACGGAAACCGAAATCTGTAGTAATTATCACCCATGCTATTTCTCTCTCTCTCTCTCTCTCTCTCTTTTAGATTTTCTAATTTGGTTCTAAACCATCGAAGCATGAGAAGCACATTTTGTAGAATTTCGAAGTTTCTACTTCTTTCTGCATATATATATGTTGTGTCAGTTCTTAAACTCCATTAATCGTTGTTCACAAAAAGTTGTTTTCGAGGCAGAAATTCTGCTCGCTGGAAGATGAGCTAATTATTATAATTATGAGAACTTTCAAAAATTTAAATTTTAACGCGTAGTTCCTTTTCACACAAACTAAAATGCATTTGCATCCACAACCGAAATAGCTAAATGCGAATGTTTAACGAATAAAGATTTTATAGAATAAGAAGATAAAGAACGAAAGCTCTGTACCAAATGCTATCCATTAACTTCAATTTATCAACGCTATGTCTTATGGGAAGCAAAACAATAATCGTGTCTACCATATTCATCATCATAATTATGATATAAATACATAAATCAATCAATCAATCCAATCAATTAATCAATCAATCCATCAAAATCCATCAATGGTATCTCGTTATCAACATTGGTTGTAGATGACGAACCAGTAAATATTTCCACATATCTGATGAACCTAAACATGTAAAAGAATCTAAAGTTTTATTATTCCAATGGAATCATAGGCTTATAAGGATCATTAGAGCTCAAGTCTGCCCATATTTTAAACTAAATTGCAATTTGACATTTGTTATAATGTATGAATTTGTGCCAAATGTACTTGATCTTTTCCAGTAATTTTGAAAACATTACATTGCTGAATAGTGTGATATATATTAGCAATATTTGAGTATAATATGGAAAAGAAGTTGATTTCAACGTCTTCGTGTTTAATTTAGGCTCAAGATTTCATGTATTAAACTGTTTCAAATATAGTATGACATGTGTGCAGAAGAACATATTAAAAATGAAGTTGCCTTTTATGGGGAAAAAACTCTAAAACTGTAACTCAATTATATTCTTATTAATTATTTCAAGGGATTATAATGTGGCACCATTTTGTTTCAACAGAAGCACGTCTTCACAACCATAAAGTTTTGACACATTGTTTTGAAAACACATTGTATATTGATCTCTGTTCTAATATATTGTGTCTTTATTATTTACTCTCAGAAGCCAATTTCGCATTAAAAGAAAAGAGAGAATGAAATACATTATTTGCTTCGCGAAGGGCATGCGAATCCCCGGTGATATAACGCAACCTTTGATTTATTTGGTAAAATATTGCCTTTTTTTGTTATAAAGCAGAAATGCTTTTGACGTCTATTTTAAAAGTTCCACTTTAATAGGTCAATTTCTCTAAAGTATTTCATTTGGCTCCTTGACCGATGCGGAAAATTTTGTTATTAATATTTCGCCTTTATACCTTTTATTGACAGAAAAAATAGCTTTAAGCAACATAGTTTCAACATTTCAAAAGGCAAGGCAATTTCAGATGATGGTTTTCTAAATCTACAGTGATCTTGAAAACGACAGAACGTGAGTGTTTTATTTTCCTATGTGGAAATTGGAGGTAGGTTAAAGATACTTCCTGTGTTATAAAGGGAGCCTGCAATACGAATTTGTACTCCAAATTGGGAGAATATTGCTCCAAAGAGTGAAAGAATGTAATATAATGAAACATTGGTTCATACGAATTATTGGAAAGAAGCCTAAACGATACAACTATTGAACGGAAAGTATGGTCCAATTTTAAGGAAACACACTAAAGTCATAAACTGTTTATATTTATACTGTTTGACAACTTATAAGAAATAACAAGTTGTGGCCACACAGTGCCCTCAAATGCGCACAATAAAAAAAATAATGAGGATGCTGTTGCTAAAGTCATTTTATCCTTTAAAATGGTACTACCCCATGAGCTGTTTTTCATGCAAAAGCAGAATTAGTAAAGCTTGGAAGTAAAATCGCGTTTTAGGGTTTTGTATGTTATGATGTAAATTATTTTCTTCACTTATTATTTTGGTTCGAAGCGAAAATTGGTTGCATAACATCGTTACGATACCATTTGAGTATGCAAGACTATGGATGAAGAGTTGAACAGCTTCAGGTGGGACAAAATATGCCAAAAGCTGAGATAGCAATAAACATGTGAAAAGGGTAATTTTTTGATTGAGTAAAGATGCTAAATATGAAGAAATTGATTTGGAAAAGCATAAAGATGCTTAAAACTGAACTTGCTTAAAACTGAATGCTTAAAACTGAATGCTTAAAACTGAAACGAGCACAATACGTCTGAATATAGTCCTTTTAAGAAAAAAAAAGCAGATACCATAATCCATGTCTCTTAATCACTAAACCAGCGACTGTTGCTGTCACTTGTGTATCAGCCAAAACAAATTCTCGTCGGTTAAAACGTGTTTGTTTTTATTCACGTAAACTTGTTAGACGCATTCCGTTCACACGTCGTCATCAGAAGAGATTGCTGTGGTGTAATGAGCATCTGAATTTGTATCATCAAGAGTGATCAAAAGTAATGTTCTCCTATATGTCCCTGTTCACCGAAGAGCGTGATGTCACTAATGTGGCCGGAATGCCAGGACACGCAAGTCTATGAAATTAAACCATTTGGCCTTGGAGTCATGGCATGGGTAGTTATTATGTATAATGGCAGAACATATTTTCACGTCTTTGCCACAGGTTCCATTATTGTACCAGGATTCTTCTGGGCCACGTTTATCCTTTCAGTGGAGCAATGGGGCTAGGATTTTTTCATGGACCACACTGTTCGAAAGATTCAACCTAACCGTACATTTAGTAATAGTATCAAGGATAAAGACCATATGACTCTAATACCATTCACACACACAACCTACTGTTTTTGCTGTCCGAATTCTAGTTTTAAATATATACACTCTATAACAAAAAAATCGATGCACCAAGAAAGAGTTGTCCGATTGTAATGAAATTTCGTATGCAAAGACATTTTGACCGAACATGCAAATGATTAAAATTTGGTGTCCAATGAATGAATAGCGGGAACTCCAGCGCATCGGAACTGCGCATTCAGCAGGTGTATATAAGGAGCGATTCTCAATATGTGGTCAAAATTTCTGTTGCATTTTGACTGCGGATATCTTACGTCGACTGTAACAATGCCTCGCCGAAAGATTCGTGCTCATTACGAGCATATGTCAGAGTTTGAAAGAGGTCGTGCTATCGGATTGAAAGAGGCTGGTTGGACGAATCGAAGAATCGCTGGACATGTGGGTCGAAGCGATGCGGCGATTGGACGGTGCTGGCAAGAGTGGGTCAACAACGGCAGATGTCAGCGTCGGGACGGCAGCGGTCGACCTAGGGCCACAACAGAACGGGAAGACAGAGCGATTGTCAGAGCAGCTGTCACAGCACCGGATTCGTCGTTATCAACTATCCAACGTGTGGCCCGCACACATGTGTCCAACATGACCCTCTGCAGACGACTGAGAGAGCGGAATTTACGCTCGCGCCGACCGTTACGCCGCTTACCTCTCACGCCTTTACACCGTCAAGTCCGATTACAGTGGTGCCGGGCTCGATCAACTTGGAACTGCGCTGACTGGGGACGTATAGTCTTTAGTGACGAGTCCCGTTTCCAACTGTGTCCTGACGACAACCGCAGACGTGTCTGGAGACGTCCAGGGCAGCGTGGGGATCCTGCCCTTACTATCGCACGCCACACATGCCCACAACAGGGCGTTATGGTCCGGGGTGCCATCTCCTTTGATAGCCGGACCCCTTTGGTGGTCATTTCTGGCACACTTACAGCACAGCGGTACGTAGACGACATTCTACGACCGGTTGTGTTACCGTTCCTTTTGCGACACCCTGGACTTACGTTTCAACAAGACAATGCCCGGCCCGTACACGTACGCCGCATAGCCCATGTTGCTTTGAATTGTCTTTGAGCTTGCCATTACACTGGCCAGCTAGGCTCTTGATCTCTCTCTCCCATAGAGCACATTTGGGACCCTATGGGAAGGCGATTGCAACCATCCCGGAATGTTGACGATTTAGCCCGACAGTTGGAGACAATTTGGCAAGAAATTTCGCAGGACACCATCCGGGATCTTTATCAGTCTATGCCACGCCGGGTGACAGCTTGCATCCAGGCCAGAGGTGGACCAACGCCTTATTGACTTCCTCCCTTTGTAACGGTCAAACTCTGCAATAAATCATTCAATTGTTCTGAAATTTTAATCGTTTCTTTTTCTATGTATGTTCTTCATATCCACCAATTTTTATCGCAATCGGACTACCGTAAAGACTTCTTGATACGTCCAATTTTTTGTTATAGAGTGTATTTCTTCACTTAGAGAAGAGTGTTAATATTAGTACGATATTTCAATATCGTCCATCGTCTAAGACGATGAGTTTGAGAAACTGTAAAACGAAGACTGCTGTTCAAGTTTCAAAAGTTTCAAATGATTAGCCTTCTCGGAAACAATCCATACTAAACTTAAGTCCGGTCTACACTCAAAGTTGTAT
>QLNU02015270.1:23880309-23910665 GCA_006491805.2 Dysdera silvatica
GTGACAAAAGACTTGTAAATGTAAAGTATGTCAGTGTAACTTTACTTTTTAACATATTTAAAGAAAATATATTAATTTAATAAAAATAATATAATAGAAATAAAATACAGGGTACCAGGGAGGAAATTTACATACAAAAGGTTAAACACTGGTAAAATAGCAATGAAAAAGATCACCCAAGCTTTCGGACGCGTCAGCAGCAGTCCTTCATCAGGAGTGATCATTACTCCTGATGAAGGACTGCTGCTGATGCGTCCGAAAGCTTGAGTGATCTTTTTCATTGCTATTTTACCAGTGTTTAACCTTTTTATGTAAAAAAATAATATAGTTAAGTTTAGATTCAATCATGTTAATAATAGACAATATAATTTATTTGTTCAATGTAGTAGAATTAGAACTCAAGTAAGAGATCCCTATCTTAGTCTTATTGGTATTCGAAGCACAAATCGGCTCAACAATTGACATTTACAGCAAATTAAATACAGCAATAGTTAAATGCTGTTGCGATCGTCAGAACGTTAACGCTTCATTTCTTTGCTAAATACAGTCAATTAAAATTTCGAGCCAAATACAATTCCCATTGAATATGTACATCAGATAATATGTATATCAGACAATATATACATCAGTACATTCCAAGCATAGCTCTCTGATCAAGGCATTAGAGTATGTTGAAAAATATATGTAAGCTTTGTACCAAATAACTCTTCATTCCCTTTAGATCCAAATTATTTTATCTCGAGATTTAATTGTTTTGTAACCAAATTCGAGAGCAGGAAGGACATTTGTTCATGAATCCAAGTCTCAAAGAAAGCCAAGGTTCTATTGCGCCAAGACTTGCAATTTTACGAACAATCTGAACGTTTGCAAATACGGAAACCAAGCTTCTAACAACCGTGGAAAGGAAAAGAGGGGCACCTTCCACGATACCATTTGCAGCCGGGTTTGGGTTAATTGCAGGACAGACGAGTGCCTGACTGCGATGAAATCGCAGGACAGGGGACCAGCATTTTTTCGAATAATGCAACTCTCCTGGGTTTAAGAAATCCCTTCCATATTGACGTGACGTTTAACGTGAAAGGAGCAAACAGATAATTCATTGAGATAAAAGAACACTGATCCCACATATGCTTGAATGATACATTAAGAAGTGACTGAAGCTGTATCACTGTGAATATTCTACATATTCTAGAAAACGAATACTCTAGAATAAATATGAAGCAGGAACCATTAAGCGCATTAAATATTTCATTTTGCGAGGGACAGTCAAAAAGTTTGTTTCGGTCCTCTGTAAAAATCTAAGTAAAAGATGTATTTCGTTGAAACTTTGTAACAACAATAAAGATATTTGTCTGTGACATATGCAGTAGCGATGTTGACGCATCGGCATTAGTTCGATTGCTAATTAGTCGTAAACATGCTTTGGCAGATGGAGTGGCGTCCAAGTTTTATGTGCATAAGTTTTGTGTGGACAAAAGGTTGCAAATTACACTGAAAATTTTTGGCAGTTGCAGGAAGTGTGCGGCGATAAGGCAGTATCCCGCCCAGCTATTGAAAATGGATACGCATGGTCGAGAATGACCGTAAATATGGAGTGGAAACATTCCACTTCCCCAACTCGTAAAAAGTTCCGAACAGTTCCATCTGCTGGTAAGTTAATGTGGACACGGCCGTCAAAGAAGCTGCAGTGCATACTGAATCCATGTCAAAGGGGGGGGCCATAATTACTGCAGCGTTTTACTGTGAAACCCTGAAGCGATTGCGAAAATTACTTAAAGGCCGACGGCCAGGTAAACTTTCCAAAGGCATTATGCTCCTGCATGACAACGCAAAACCGCATTCGACGACACTAGCGAAGGAAGTTCTGTCTGTAAACAATTAAGTGGGAAGTGTGGGACCATCCCACTTATAGGCCGGATTTTGCACCATGTGATTTCCAAGCCTTTAGTACCATGAAACAATAACTTGCAAAGAGAAGTTAATAATTTCGATCAGGAGGTGAAAGTTTCAACCCAATAATGGCTATCTCAAGATGGATGGGAATTTTTTGTACAAAGCATAGAAAAAACAAATATATATATAGTAATAATATTTCCAAGCAATTTCAGGTAAGTTATACGTGCAGTAGTGCAGTAATGTGCTAGCATATTTAAAGGTGTATGTTGTTTGCATTTATGTCCCAGAAGGAATGAAAGAAGCATTCCATTTAATCGAATAGAATTCGGTTGAACATCAATATTCAGTTAAATAGAGCCTTCTGTACTTCGGGAATACATCAATTAGTGTAACAACACAGTAGCATTACCATGTCAATAAAGCTTATATAGTACATGGAGTTCTGATTAATAAAAGGCAACCTATTTTTTGACTTGACAGGATGGATTAGATTAAGCTAAGGACAGAACCAATGTCCCCTATAACTGAAAGCTAGCGAAGTCAGTTCGTGACGTCATTAGAGTGGACCTTATGTCTCTTCCGTGCTTAAATCGTTGGAAAATACGAATATTTGTCTAAATATATATGCATGTACATTAACTACTATTTTTATACGTTGTTTATAATTTAGATGCTTATTTGCTATATTTAAATTGAATGTTTTTAATAAAAAATTGACAGATGTATTTTATTTAGAAATTTATAATCACATACATTCAAAATAAATGTAACTTCTGCAAACAGTAATGATAAAAACTTACTTCATTGCATTTTTTAAATTGCAATTTAGCTTCACAATAAATAGGCAAAGGCATTTTTCTTTTAGTCATTTTATTTTCACAAAACAAATATTTTACACCACTCACATGAACAAAACGAACCAATTTAAAGAGAATTTATACATGAGAGGTAACATAAAGGACACTAAAATTAAACAATTTTTTATTTTAAGAAAAGTCATCATTTTAATTCAACTAAAAATTATTAAATTCGCACAATATAATGATAATTTAATAATTTTTAGTGAATTCACAAATACATTTATATAAGTAGCATATAAATGCTTTAAAAACATATTGACTTATAAGGTTTCATATCATTCATTTTAAAACTTTAATTTTTAATGAAATTTTAAATTTCACAAAAAATCCAAGAGATCTGGAAAAAATAAACCATTCAACTAATAATTTTAAATGACATATCAAGGATTCACTTGGAGAGCTACACAACTGCTATTTTTTTAAACACTTAAACATTTTCTTTTTATCAACAGGCTTAGCAAAGTCATTTTTATTTTAAATGCAATTTTTTAAAAATGCATTTTTTGGCACAAATAATGCATTTTATAATGGCATCTAATGTGTGACTTTCAGCTCATGAATCAAAATTGAGGAAACATTCCTTCTGAGCAATGATATAAAGTGTTAAATTTACAGTTGCTAGCCTTTAGTTTGGTATTTTCAAAAATATAGATTCATACATTGGTACTAATTTTTGTATTAAAAAATAGTTAAATAATGTGGCATTTAGAATATCTGGGTGTTGATTAGATAAACCATCCCTATCAGGAATTTTAATGTAACTAAATTTTCCTTGTTTATATTCGAAACATTAAACGTTTTAAAATAATGTATGCTTTACCTTCTAAACACTTTTCCCTTCGTAAATATAAATAGCAACAATAACCATCAATATTTTAATATGGACATTTAAGAATTTACAGTAGATATGTCAGTACTTGCACAATAAAAATGTAACCAACCAACCAACCAACCAATTGCATATGTCAGTATCATAAATATTACTAATTTTAGGAAAACATGATCCACCAGTTGGCACATTCCAAATTGTATTATAAGCATCAAAAACTTTTATATCAATAATACCACATTGACTCAATTTCAAACTTAATGGCAAATGATTTGAATATGCAGTCTAATTTATGTTGTCGAACTGGAATAGCATATACAGATCTAGCCAATGCTCGATACTTGCTGAAACGGTTCTCTAAGGAGTCCGTTTGGAATTTACTAGTTAGCAAATATATAAAATTTCATTTAGTTACACGATATCTAGTCAATTGAATTATTGTATAAGTAGCTTACACAAAGGCAGCACAGAGTGTGAATCACATTTTAACTTTTTCTAAGCCTTTAAAAATACCAAAAACTTATTAAGAAAGACCAATCACCCATCAACCGAAATGTTCGGAAGTTGCTTCACATAATTATTGCATTTATGTTCACCTTTAAATATAATTTTCACACAACTTTCCATCATATATTGATGGTATTTGTCAAATGTGCAGTTCCTTCAAAATTAGATAACGATTTTTTTAGACCAACCTCTCTCAAACCTGCAAAATGCTGGGTTAAAAACAAATTTTACATTTTGACATTCGAAGTTGGTTGTGTGCAAAGCTTTTAGGGTGAGCCCATGTTTATATTTTACAAGATCTCCAATTTCTGATTCATGTAATTTTTTCAAATTAAAAAATTGGGCAGTTTTGCTCAAGGGAGTTCTATCGAAATTAAGTTAATACAAAGTTTGGTTACAAGTTTTTGATTCAACCGATTATTACAAACGCATTTAAGTAAATGTACAGAATCGATAACATGAAACAATGGTCTAGACCAGGGATCGGCAACGTTTTTGGGATATTGTACCAAAGCAATACCGTAGAATCATTCTGCATGCTAGTGGAATCACTAATCAAATTATGCTGCTTACTATCCATTATACTATGACTGTGTTACCTTCCACTTATTAATACAATTTAGGTAGATCTTTTGATATATTCCTAGTTCAGTAAAAGAATTACTTTTCTTATAAAAGGTTGGTTGGATATATGGTGCAAAGACAGCAAGGGGCATTCTGCACAAAAAAAAAACGAATTTTTCTTAAAAATGTCCTTGTATATTTTACATATAATTAACAACAAGCAATTAGGACCAGTGCAATCCTTTTGCTGTATGAAACCGTATTCTCTAGTTCAAAGGTTTTGAATTAAACAAATGCAAATCTTTTGCTATTTTATAGTAGACGTTTCGGCAAAATTAATTACTCAAAGCACTACTCTTATGAAGAGCAAATGTGAGTGATAGTGGAGAGGTTGAGACAGGAAGAAAAGAAAATTTTGGATGGGAATAGAATTAAGAACCATTCAAGGTGCAAGAAATCTGTCTGATCTCAAATTTATGGTTTTGCACACTTCCTTCACAAACATCTAACAACATTTCTCTTTAAGAGATGTGAAAATGGATTTTATCTAAAGACAAATAAAATAGTTTTTTTGAAGAGAAACAATCACACTCTGATGATTTTTAATCACTTCACACATGCCACCGTACGTTGCCAACCTCCGGTTTAGACTGATTAGTTTTAATTTCTGTACAAAATACCTGACTTTTGTGAGATGTTGAATAAATACATGGTTTTCCAATTTATTGTATTATTGTCTAAGGAGACGTCAATAATTTTCAAACCAATAGTTTCTAATTTCAAAATAATTTTGTTGCAAAAAATCACGAAGTTCTTGGGCAGTTAATGTACGAATTGGCAAAATATGAATAACATTTTTATGTGGCGACAACAAATTTTGCACCATAAAAACATGTCCACTATTATAGCAGCTGTTTCAAAATCTACTCATTTCGCAACCATGCTGCCATCTTTATAATTAAATTGGGTTTTTAAATGCATTTCATCCATTAATAAAATGGCAAAATGTTCAAAGGAAGATAACTGGGTGCTACTGCACAAGCCATTCCCTAGTGGATTTCTTTGGAAGTGTTTCCAAATGAATGGCAATTGTGACACTGACCTGCCGCCATGTTGTTTACGTCATTACAAAAAGGAGCCCATCTACATTCAGCGACTTTCCGACTCATTTTAAGAGGAGGGAAGCACTAGGAGACGAATTCCGCAGTGCCACCGATAACTGTTTAAATTTAGTGCATATATAGTTTAAGAAATTTTTTTTGTTCACATTCATCTATGGGGTTAATTTAAAATGAAGAACCTAACCTTTTAATAGTGCTAGGATAAAGAGAAATTGGATATTCAAAATTGCTTAAAAATTTATATGCATGTGGAGAAATCGAAAAAGTAAACTGCAAAATGTCTAAACATCAGATATGCACACTATTTTTTATTTCTAATTTTACCACCTGTTCTATTAAAAAAAAGGGCGTGCATTTTTTTCAGGCATTTTTATAATTAAACTGTCTAACAATATAACATATAAATGGTACTTACACAATTTGTAACAGATATAGAAATTGTATCACTGTCTAAGTTGCTAAAGCTATCTACGATACTGCACTATTTGTTAAACTTTTTTACTTTTTGGCGATAAAAAAAAAGTGTGTTCCAGTTCCTTCAGTTCAGTTTCCGCAAAAAAAGTGGAAAGATTCAAAACTGAATCTATTATAGTAGAATTTGTTATCGTGGAACTGGTCACAAGTTTAGGTTTAATGTTAACAATTTATAGTCTTTAAATATCACTGTCCATTTTGAAGATGAACTTGATAATTGTAACTTTTCCCGAAGTTCATCAATAGCTTTAAATTCTGCATAAAAGGTGTACTCTTCTATAGATGTCAAGCTCGCTCTCGCATAACTCTCTTCAAATACTGCATAACTGAACGTTGTCTCTCAGAATCTGGCAAAATTCAGGTATTTCATGTCGATGACATATACGGTGTACAGCTTTGGAGAATAGTAGAATATGCTCCTTATTTTAGACTTAGATATACGACACACTAACAACAAAACCTTTATGACTGTCGAAGACACACCAGTTTCTCTCAAAATCCAGCCGTCAGTGAAATCTAGCACACAAACCTGGGCCAACGAATAGAAAAAATGACTGTTTTCAGGTTATGTTAAAATTGAGATATTGTAAAATACAAATTTAAACAATCGTTAAATAATTTCTAAATGCCAGCTTGTTTAAAGAAAAATAAAAAATAAACTATTTTAAAATATAAACAATAAATATATTCAACTCCCTCGAAACGCATACGAGTTCTGTAAAACTCGTAAATATGTAAAACACATTTATAATGCTTCTATAGCCATGGTTACAATCCTATTTCGAAGTTTCAACATAATTAACAAAATAATTGCAGTGATATGCATAGGCGTAGGCGGAAAGTTCATAAGGGGTATATAGGCTTAATAAATGGGGGGCTTACAGAAATACAACTCATATATTCAACAATTATTATAGGAAAGTAAATAGTTGGTTAGCTAAGATTTAATGCCCTAATAATAATTAGGTTATGATGCCCAAAAACGATTATATTTTATAGCGCAACATGAAAAATTTTAAATTCACTTTTGAACAAGACATTTAGTATATAGAGTAGTTTATTCTATTAGTTAACTATATTCGCGAAATTTATAAATATTTATTTATTTATATAAAGCTGTAACACTATAGCAATACAGATCTGCATGGATTAATAGATCGCCTGTAATATTAATAAATTTTTTAATTCAATATTCTTTTTCACGACATTTAAATGCGCCAATCAAAGTAGTTAAGAATACAATATAAGGGAACATACCTTTGAACTCACTGGTGCTACGAAACGTTTTCTTTTCACGTGGTGAATCCATTTTCTTCACAACGCAAAAGCAAGTGGGAATCCAACATTGAAATACATGTGCTTCAATCATAATTTCCACATGCAATATCTTGATAACAATTTCGCTCTTTTATACTTTTATTTTAATCATTCAAAACAGATTAAGCAATAATATAACAGTTCTGACAGAGAGTCTTACTGTACAAGAAAATCGACTTCTCTTCGAGAAACTATGTTGGTCCACTCCACTGATTCACTCCTGTGACGTCACGACGCTCTCTAAACCGACTTGGTTGGCTTTTAATTTCAGGGGGCGCTGACAGAACCCAAGTTATTAACACAGACTCGAATAAAAATGGTTCAAAAATGCGTAGGAAATATGACTAGGGGGAAAAGAGAGGAATATTATTTCGTTTATTGATTCGCCATGATTAAAGATGGTGATGATGATGAGAAAAATATTTTTCAAGAAATCCCTTTGAAATGAGAGTCAACGCTTATCAGAGAAACGGAAATGAAAGACGAAACTTTTAAAATACCGAAGATTCAGAGAGAAATCTTACATACTGTATAAAGAATTGTTTAAAATTTGCAACTCATATTTTATCTGTTCCATGTCCCTGTCATCCACATTTGAAATTTGCTTTTTAATGCAAATAACTTTCGAGGGCGAAGCGTCGATTAGAATCTTCATCGATTGCCGATGACATCTAATCGAAGTTCACCAACTTCAGCAGATCTAATCAAAATTTTCGCCAGAAAAGGAAATTGAAATTCCCACTGCTTTAAAACGACCCCACGATACGTCGATAAAGGAACTGGTATGACATTCTGAGTTCTAAATTTAGGAAGAAAGTCGTCTGAGATGATGATATAGAGTATCGTATCTACTTTTGAAAAACGGAGGGAAGACAAGGATGATTTGATATGTCACTGCTTGATGCAGAAACGCCTGATATCTGTATCAAAAATATCAAACGTTTCTGTATCAAAAGAATATCATATGATGCTTATTAAATTAGAATTAAAACCTTAAAATTAAAGGTTCTGCGTTTAAAAACTGGCAAAACACGTCCACAATTAGTTAATAATTTTAGAAGAACAATTTTTTACAAACATGATTTTTTACAAAAACGAGCAGTACAAAATATAAATCTACTCTTTTATGTAAAGCGTTTAATTTCGATGTCACATTAATTAGTTTGGGATTGAAAATTTCTAAGATTATTTTTATTCAAATCTTCCGTAGCTTTTAAGCATTTTTATTATCGTTTACTACTTAAGAACTTGTTCTTCGAAATTACACCAATTTAAAAAATTACGTCACAAAGGATGCATTGGTTCAAACCATAAATATAGTTATCAATATTTTGGATATTAGACAATTATACTACCATTACTATTATTACTATTACTACTAATAATAATGATACGTTTATTTATTTTCGATATATATATATCACAGCATGGAACCATTTACGCGTTGTAGCAGATGCCAGAAAAACACTATTTTTGATCAAACAACAATGTCAATCAATCAACGTTTATTGGCGTAGTGATACCAACGCCGATGGTATGGCGTGATTAGATGGTGAAACGTTCGAAAGAAAATAAATATTTCTGCCTTCGAACGTTTCACCATCTAATCACGCCATACCATCGGCGTTGGTATCACTACGCCAATAAACGTTGATTGATTGACATTGTTGTTTGATTTAATCTGCGTAGTGTTCGATTTATATAAAATAAATACTATTTTTGAATTAACATTGATTCAAAATACGAATTATGTCACTACTTTTCTCTATGTATCTACGGGAATATAATATGCAAGTTCAAATGTAAATTGCTGCGCATTGAATAACATAGATCGTAAAAAAAATTATATTATTATTATAAAATGTAAATTCATATAGTTTATCATAGCATCGAGATAAGTATATAAAGGGGACAAATTTTCTGCAAAATATTTTTTAATGAACGAAAATAATCAAGATGAAAGGAAATCAATTTCCCTGATTACTTATGTCACAGATTCAGACCAAATTTATATGCTTTTGACCAATAAAATATTTTTGACCAATAAACTATCAGACCAAAGTTATGTTTTTGACCAATAAAGTTTTCTTTTCGACCAATAACAGCTCAAGCGGAAAAGAAATCAAATATCTTCATAGACTAAACTGGCATCAGTGATCGCATAGTTTCTGTTGAAAAAAATTAATTGACTATTTTCAATACGTAATTTAAAATAATAGAAAAGTTAAATATAAAATTAAATTAAAAATACATTATCGCTCCGAAATGCTCTTAGTTTTCTAGGTTTGTCTAATTTGGTGATATATCACCTCGCCGAATTGACGAAATTTGGTGATGTACTGGCGAGTAATTTAGCAGAAGAACCAAAAGAAATAGTACAGACGAATTCGATAAAACAATTATATAAAAATAACATCATAAGACGTAAATAAATGAACAGAAATTTATTTTCCAAAATGAAAAATGAATATAATTTTATAAACATACATAAAATTATCTATTATGTTAGTGTGCTTGTTTAACCAACTATGTCATCATATTGTTACAATGGAATTTGTAATTAATGACGCGATTAATTTAAAATGATTGTCAATATTCATTTACAAATAACTGATTGCTCCTTTCTTTAGAAACATGCACTAGAATTCCACAATTTGCTCCTTATGAAACAATTCATCATTTATTCCATTTATATATAATTATATAATTTCTTTTGTTACTTAGTTTAAAAGCAAATTTAGATAAAATAATGCATGTTTTTATGGAAAATGAACATCTGTATAATGGTAACATTATTTATTTATACATGCCGACTTTTAAAATATTTATAATTTTTTCCGCGAAACTTCAATTTTTTTTAAAAACAAAATAATGTAATTTCTGGACTAATTTAAAGGAAATTAACATATTATTTGTATTGCAAGTTTTCAATTTATTTACAAAACTATTTTTAAATATTTTTAAATTACGCTTCCTTAAACTTTTAACTTTTTTATTTTACAATAAATGCTTATATCAGGTTATTTTGACATATTAATTAGTACAAATTTTTCTAAGTACAAAGTGCCTAATTGCGTAAATATAATTACTGCGCATTTAGAATATTTTTTAAATTTTCAAATGGTATTGTTTCTATGAATATTTAATAGTTTTTATACACATACACGCACACACACATATTTATATAGAAAATAATTAAAATATATAAGTAAAATTGTATAAGAAATCCAATAATACAATGTAACCGTATAATAATAATAGAATATGAAAATATAAAAAAAAATGAATTGTAAAACCTATGTATATATATATATCATCATCATCATATTCAACCATTATCTATCCACTGCTGGATGAAGGTCTCTCCAAATGCTTTCCACACAAGTCTATCCTGAGCAATTCGCTTCCACGTCACCCCAACCTGTTTTCTTATTTCATCCACCCATCTAGTTTGAGGACGTTTTCTAGGTCTTCGGTGGTCTCTTGGAATCCAGTTCAGAATTTCTGTTGTCCATCGTTGATCAGTTCTTCTTGCAATATGCCCAGCCCATCGCCATTTCAGTCCTTTTACTTTAACAATGATGTCCTCTACTCTAGTTTGCTCTCTCACCCAAGTGTTTCTTTTTCGATCTCTCCTAGTTATTCCAAGCATGCACCTCTCCATGCTCCTTTGCGTTGTCTGTAACTTTCGTATTGCTCCAACTGTTAGACTCCATGTCTCTGATCCATAAGAGAGGACTGGCAATACACACTGGTTGAAGACCTTTCTTTTTAGACACAAAGGCAATTTCCCCTTCAGGATAAAACTGTTTCTTCCAAATGCACTCCAGCCAAGTTTAATACGTCTGTTGAGTTCTTTCATAATGTTGCCATCCATTGAAATCAGCTGGCCAAGGTAAATATATGAATCAGCAATTTCTAGCTCAATGTTGTCAACTTGTATTTTTGTTTCCTCTACAAAATTATTGAACATGATCTTAGTTTTTTGTAGGTTCATCTTGAGTCCAACTTCTTTACTTCTAGTTGAGAGCTCCTGTACCATGTCTTGGAGTTCTGATGGGTTCGTTGAAAAAATAACAATGTCATCAGCAAACCGCAAATGATTTAAATATTCACCATTTATTTTTATTCCCTTGTTATTCCAATTTATCAGCTGAAAAATCATCTGTAAAGCTGAAGTAAAAAGTTTTGGAGAAATGGTATCTCCCTGCCTCACACCTTTACCAATTTTGATAGTTTTGGTATCTTTATGTAACCGAAATTTTGCACTTGCATTTTTATACACACGTTTCACCATGTCAATGTACACATCCTCAATGTCTGTTGATCTTAAAGAGTTGATGACTGCTGATGTTTTAATAGAGTCAAAGGCCTTCTCATAGTCAATAAATGCAACACACAATGGAAGTTCATATTCATGTGTTCTTTCAATTAATTCTCTTAATACTTGAATATGGTCCACTGTACTGAATCCACTTCGAAATCCAGCTTGTTCTCTTGGTTGAGCTGCATCTAATTTTTTCTGCAGGCGATGTGTTAGCACTTTTGTGAAGATTTTATAAATAGCAGGTAACAAGCTAATTGGTCGGTAATTTTTCAAATCCTCTTTATCACCTTTTTTATGCAAAAGAATTACTGTTGCAGAATCCCATTGGTTTGGTATGTTACCGCTGTTAAGACATTTGGTAAAGAATTTTGCAAGTATGTCTTCTACATATTCTCCAGCTTCTTTTAGGATATCTAATGTAATACCATCATCGCCAGGGGCTCTTCCTTTCTTCATACTTTTTATTGCAAATGAAACTTCTTCTTTTAAGATTTTAGGAGCTGTTCCTTCGACTATTTCAGTGTCTTCGTTTAATCCACTGTTACTTTCATATAGTTTTTTGTAGAATTCTTCAACTCTTCTAAGTATTTCTTCCCTATTTCTTGTTACGGTGCCATCCTCTCCTTTTAATGCAATGATGTGTTTCTTCCCAACAGATAAACTTCCTTTAACAACCCTAAGGCTCTTGTTATTTTCAATGGCCTTCCTTACTAACTCACAATTGAATTTTCTTATGTCTTCTTTCATGCTTTTGCGCAGAGTTTTACAAAGTTCTATGTACTCAATCCTGGAACTGGTATTTCGATTGTCCACCTTCATATCTCTTCGCCTTTTCATGAGCTGTTTCGTCTTCTCAGATAATTTGCTATTGTGCTTTTTACAGGTTACACCACCAATTTCCCCAGCAGTTTCAACTATTGTCTTAACAATGTTTTCATTTGCTTCTGAGATATCACTTTCATCAATAAGTCCTTCCAGTGCAGAAAAGCGATTTTTTAATTCCAACTTGAATGCCTCGGTATTTTCTTTTAATTTCTTTAAATCCACCCTCTTACTTACTTGTTTCCTAATGAGCTTCTGTCGTTCTAATTTAGTATTTAAGTGCACTTTACATCTCACCATTCGATGATCACTTCCAGTATTAAATCTGTTCAGTACACTGCAATCTTCAATAATTGATTTCTTGTTTGCCAGGATATAGTCAATTTCACTAGTTCCCCCATTTGGGTGTTTCCATGTCCATTTTCTTTGCGGTTTCTTCTTAAAAAATGAATTCATGATGCTAAGGTTTTCAGCTTCTGCAAATTCGATGAGTTGATCGCCACGTTCATTCCTTTCCCCATATCCGTATTTACCAACCGATGTCTCTCCTTGTTCCTGTTGTCCAATTCTTGCATTGAAATCCCCCATGATGAGCTTGATATGTTGTTTCCCTTTGGTGTGTAACTCTTTGATTTCTTCATAAAATTCTTCAACCTCTTCGTCGGTATGGCTTGATGTTGGTGCATATACCTGTACTATTTGAAGTTGGTATCGCTGGGTTAGTTGAACAACGAGCCTCGCTGCTCGATCTGATGTACTTTCAACTTCCAGAAGACAGTCTTTAATTCTTTTGTTGATTAAGAAGCCAACACCACTTGTTCTTCCAGTTTCCGTTCCTCTATAATAAAACAAATGTCCACTTTTAAGTTCCACCAACTCTTCACCTTTTCTTCTAACTTCACTGAGTCCTACAATGTCCCATTTGATCTTGTCTAGTTCCTCTTCCAATTCCTGAAGTTTTGCTTCAGAAGCAAGGGATCGTCCATTAAACGTAGCCAAGGTCAATAACAAACGGCAGCCTGGGCCATTCCAGTGATTCTTAGCACCCCCTGCTTTCATGCCACACTGACCGCTGCCTTGATCAGGAGCACTCCAGCACCTGGAGACTAGGGGCCATGGTTTCTGGTGTGTCAACATAATGGAGGAATTAGCCATAATTTCACCACGCTGGCTAGACGGGTTGGTGAATTAGCCCTCCCCTTCCGCCTTTCTATCCGTGCAGCAAATATTAATTTGCCACATAAATAGAAAGCTCAGCCTGCACCACTTGAAGGCGGGGTAGGACACTAGGTTACTGGCCTGGCCGGTTCCACACATCGTCACATACGTTCAGCGTGTGGGTCTCCTTCCAGTTAGATACCAGCAACCCTTTTGCAGGCCATATATATATATATATATATATATATATATATATATATATATATATATGGGGAAAGCAAATTAAAATTCAAGCCCCTTTACTTAAATAAGGGTTATATTTGTAATATATAATTAGAAATTTTCAACAGTATTTCTTATAGATAATACATTTCGAACTATGAAACATGGCTGTCGTTGGTATTTGTCTTTGAAAATTCGTAATTTTTTTCCTTTGGAGTCGATATTCGTTTATTATAATTTTGCACTTACGATATAGAGTACTACATACTTTATTGGTCCTTGTTTTTGAAAATCTTGATATGAAAGCTTAATCTATGTTCAACCATGTGGACGTAATCACAAATGGATTTTCGGCCATAATTACAAATATGAAATGCGAATTTATTCTGAAACATATGTATAATCAATCATCAATAGGATCTTCGAAAATAATTTTTAGTGTCAATAAGGATAACGCTTCTATTCTACTGAACCATTATACAAACGAATATCATATTAGTAACAACAGAACAGCAAAAGCACTGAGTACTAATAAACACATTTTTTTATCGAAGTACAGCCCAACCCAATTATATAGACATTCATTGGACCACGCAAATTTTGACGCTATAATGAGTCTCTATAATTATTTAAAAATAATCAGCAAGAAACCTTCATAATTTGGATGAAATGATCGGGATTTCGCTTTAAAAGAGGTCGTTATATACGAGTTCAACTACATATTCTACTGTTGAAGATTGTTTTAAGTAAAAAAATTTCGAAGAAAAACGTAAAAGTGTTAAATCGTTCAGATTAACTTCTTTCTTTTTGGCATTTTGAACATGCATGTCACTAACGATATTTAAATTCACTCAGACCTGCATTTTAAACAGTTTTATGCTGACTTTATTACTTTATTACGATTAAAAGTCCATAATGTGGTGAGATATAAAAAACTGGCTAAATTTTCGGAACCTTCACGAAATTCAACTGATTAATTTTACTGGTGAAATCTTGACAAAAACATTGTTTTAATGCATTAAATTATTTTGTTTCTGGCAAGCAATTTGCCAGAGGCAAAGAGCAAAAGGAAGTGATTTCCGTTATCCAATTTAAAAATACCTCGGGAATGTTACTGTCATTATTTCAGGACAAAGATAACTTTCCTATTTTATCTTTTGTAGGCACTTTTCTAGATAGTTTGCTTCAAGTGTACATTTGTTATCGATATCGGCAAAGAGGAGAAAAACTGTAGTGCTCCATAACAAGCGAAGACTTCTGGAGCTCAAATCTTCGCAATTTCTTGGAGCATATCCAAACTACTAAGTCTTGTAAGACGTTCCTTAGAATAAAAGTCTGTTCGGAGGGCCAGAAACAAAAAACTGTGAGGAGGCGACGAAGCAAACGAAGGCGCAAAAACTAAATAAATATGCGGGATAAACGCCACAGACTGTAACGCATCCTGCAACCAAATGCCCTGCATGTAAGCATAGAAGAAATTTTTCGAAAGTGAAACCGTGTTTAACTTAGAGTTTTCGATAAGTTTGTCTTCGGAATTTTAATAAATGTCGCATTCTTTTGAATAGTTCTTTCCAACATCGGCAGCGACAACGCCGACAAAAAGTGTCTTCCGAATTAATTAACTTTTAATTTATATATATATACCAGACAAGTACGTCTTTGAAAATTCGGGCCGGTTGGAATACAAGTTTGTTATTACAAGGCATGCCACGGGAGAAAATTAATTAGAAGCGATAAGAGAAGAAAAGACAGACTTAAAATGTAATTACGTTTTGCAGGGCGAAAATAACTTTGTGATTGCTCTTTGATCAATTTCACATTCGTTGTCATAAGTGAATATTTTTATCTTCTTTCTTAAATTCCATTGAAATTGTAATCATTCATATGCCTCACACAGTTACAAAATGGAAAATGAATGATTTAGAAAGTTATAATTTACCAGCTTCTCCTGCGATAAAACTATCATACAAAAGTTTTATAATCATTTAATCCATTTATGGCATCATTGAATCCATTTATGGTATCATTGAATCCATTTATGGCATCATTTAATCTATTTATGGCATCATTTAATCCATCTATGACATATTTAATCCATTTATGACAACATTTATCCCATTTATGACATCATTTAATCCATTTATGACAACATTTATCCCATTTATGACATCATTTAATCCATTTATGACAACATTTATCCCATTTATGACATCATTTAATCCATTTGTGACAGCATTTATCCCTTTTATGACATCATTTAATCCATTTATGACATAATCTAATCCATTTATGGCATCACTTTTATCTCTTTATGGCATCATTCAATCCATTTACGACATTATTCAATCGATTTACGACGTCATTTAATTCGTTTATGACATATGTTGATCCGTTTATGACATATGTTGATCCGTTTATGACATCATTTATTCTATTTATCACACAATTAAATCCATTTACGACACATTTAAATCCATTTATAGCACCATTTAATTCATTTATGACACCATCCAATCCATTTATGACACCATCCAATCCATTTATGACATCATCTAATCCATTTCCGACATAATCTAATCAATTTATGACATCATTTAACCCATTTATGGCATCATTTAATCCATTTACTTAAATATTTCCGTCCGTTTCAAAATCGAACATGTTCAGGATATTTCAGAATCGAGCTCTCAATCAAATTTTATTATTCATGGATAATCCTCTCATCATTTCTTTTCTCCAACGGAACTGTAGTGCCGTAGTAGCATCATGTTACATCAGATTCCTCATAAAAATGTACATTTTTCAGGTAACGTAGTTCATTCGCCTATTGTATCATTACCTCAATTTATATTCCTAATCATATTGTATAAAACGTGTCATTTTCTGCACACCGTAATCCGGGGTTTAGTTCCTTTAACAGCAGAGGCTCGGGTTCCATAGAAAACTGTTAATCCCGGTGCAGCACGACACTTGATGTCCTTGCGCCTTAAAAATAAAACAAAAGTTTTTGCAACAAATTATATTAATTAGTACTCCAGTGCCATTATATAAAATATTTTTATTTAAAACATAAACGGAAGAAAACAAATCGCCTTTTACCCCCATGAGGGTTCACCCCCAGCTGTGTGGATAGCATAAATCAACCCCCGTGACACGTAACTAAACCAAAGTTCAGTTTAGTTTACTCAGAGGAACCATTTATCAAGCAAGATGACTAAATGGCATTCAAACCTACTGCACGCCATTTTGCGCTGGCTCTGTGAATTAATTTTTGTTAGTAAAACAAACTTCAAATTTGCATAATTTTCTCCTTTATAAACTTTCTCAAATTCATTACACAGTAAACCCTTATTTCTCCAACAACTGCCAATAAAACACAAAGCAGTCAAGGGGATAACTAATTCGAATGCATTGTGGCTTTTCCTTTTGTTCAAGCTTTATTTTAAGATTAAAATGCTCTCTTAAATGCAGCTCAGAAATAAGTCATTGTAAATTCTAGTATTATTAAAAGCAGTTATTATAAAGTGTTAGTGATAACTCTTTTGTACGATGTAGATATTTACATAGATTCGATTTTTATTTTAATATTTCAATTTTCAACCAGATTTACCCGTCCAGTGTTTTAGAAATATGGAGCAAAGACGTGTATTACGCATTTTAGCTTTAAATATTTATTAATATTATTGCACTGAAATACAAAAACATTCCACAAAAGAATTTCAAGGATGAAATCTAATCGTCCCGTGTTTCTATAGATTTATATATATATTTATTTATATATTGTATTTATATATATTTGAGAATTTAATAAGTATTTTGCTGTCGAGGGTGTAGTAAATATTATAATCTACATAACTCCAGAAAGGAACAAGTTAAATACGTATTTCTATTTAAATAATTCAAATTTATTTACGTGTTTTTTTATTTATTTAGAATAATTTTACATATGATCACTATTTCTGCTAAAAATAATTTTTGGAAGTATTTGGGTACGAGAGGACGAATAAATAGTTTAACAGCAAGGTTTTATGGAAATTTTCCATCTAAACTACTCTTGTTGTATATTAGGTGGCAAGGAAAAAAGAGGAGGTATATTGTTTTTGTAATTTAGTAGGTTAATAATATTATTAATAATTTTAAACTTAATTATAAAGAGGGCGAGAACAGAAGTGTTGTAAGAGTTTGCAAAGTCCAAGGAAATATTATAAACTAAAATTGTTTGCAAATACTTTATTCTGTTTTCCATTGATAGTTGTTTCTGGTTTGTTAATGACATTTGACTAATCACTAAATTAACCCTTTAAGTCTAGCTCTCGTCATTATGACGGGCTGCGGTATCGATCCACATTTGTCGCTCCCGTGACATTGCCGTGATAAAACGTGTTAGAAGCTATATAATAAATAGTGCGAAAGCATTGATTTAGTTACTTTTTGTCGTCATATCTCATTTACAAATTTGTTAACATTTTTGTCTCTTGAATAAAAGAATAGTTGATTTTTGCATGGTTTTCTTGAAAAATAAGCGACCCTTAAGGGTTTAAGCATAGGAACTATAAAATTCATCCATTTAAACTATTTATTAAATCAACCGTTAAATGTTGACATGCGGTGAAACTAACTCCCATGTCCTAAGGACATTCAAACATGCTGTAAGTTTCGAGTGTGCTGCTCGTGTGATGCAGATTCGATGATGAGTGGGTGAGTAGAACGTATACTGACTGAGAAGACCGTGTATAATGGTAGTGATGTATAGTTCGTTCACGAAAAGTAGTCCGATGGTGCCGTTAGAAATAAGGGGAGCTGACGTCACAAACGGCCTAGCCGATTACAGCAGAGGGAAGGGTGTCATTTCAGAACTGTTTTTTAGTGAACGTTTGTCTGCGCCAAAAACCAGTTCTGAAATGACGTCCTCCCCTCTGCTGTAATCGGCTAGGCCGTTTGCGACATCAGTTCCCGTTATTTCTAACGGTACCATCGAACCACTTTTCGTGAACGAACTATAAACACCGGAATCTTTAATTCGTTGTGTGTGATGTTTTCTCGGCGTCTCCTCGTACTATTCTAATCTCCTTTTTTATAGCATTATTTGCATTTTAGATTTGTATTGTCATGTTAGGAAGGCTGCTGCAAGGGCATGCTTATATTTCACATCTATAGTTCGGTAGGAAGTCGGGGTAGCACTGGTGGCTTAACGAGTCCTTCAAATAAAGTAGGCTTACATGTGGGTCTTACTGATGGAATCAATATATATTATAAAAGGTGTATGTTTGTGTGTATTTTTAATTTAATGTGCATATATAATTTTTAATTAAAAATAATATATTTTTGTATTATAAAGTTAGATATTTTATGTATAATATGTTATAATATATTGTATTTTAATCTAGAGTTAGTATATATATATTATAACTCATTTTGTATAGTTTTAATACAACTTTTCCTGCATTCGCTACAGTTCTTTCGAAATTCAGGAATAATTAAATTAATGCAAACCTGCTTATTTGCTAAATCTTACTTTAGCAATAGCATATTGAAACTATTCCCCGAGAAGTTGTCTTCTTTTTAGTTATATGAGTGTGTGTGCCCCCTCCTATTTAGTATTTTTATTACATTTTCATATGAACTGTCGGACTCCCTTCTCCGCATTCGCATAAATTAAACTTCGTTTCTCATTTCATGGACGTATGGTAATTCCGTGCTCCGTTTATGCGCAGAAATTTTAAACTATGGAATTGTTACATGTGAATTAATTTTTGAAAGTTTAGAAAAATTAGGAAAATTAATAAAAGATTGCGTGAGGCCCTGGGCCAGTGGTTCCCAACCTAGGGGTCGTGACCATCAAGGTGGATCGCGAACAGGTTTCTGTGGGTCGCCGCAACTATTTTTGGTTGCAATTATTTTTATAAGGAATTTTATACCAAATGTTTCCAACGCTTTTATATTTCAACATGGCTACACATATTGCAATATTCTACTAATGGTTGTTAATTTTATTTCTATAATATATATATATAAAATATTTAGTAATATAATTTTGTATTTAATGTGTTTTCCTTACTCTGTTAAAAAATTCTTTTATTAGAAAAATATTGCGTCGGCGGAAAAGGGGGGTCGCGGATCTTTTGGTTACTAAAAAAGGAGGCCACGCGTTATTTGGCTACTTTAGAAGTGGGTCGCGACTTGAAAAGGGTAAGGCACCACTGCCCTAGGCGGTCGTCTAATTCGTCTTACCCTGAGGCTGTTTCTGTGCGAGTGTAATGGAAAGTGATTGAGTGGATGCAGGATTTAAGATAATGAAACAATTCAAATAATTAGAATACATTTCAACAGGAGACAACAAAATTAGAGCAGAGATTAAAGCAGGAATAATCACGTTTAATATTGTGATGCGTGTTTTATAATTAAAAATTTAAAAACATTTTGTGTATTGTTTAAAAGATAATAATCATACGAATCTTATTATACAAGCTGCAATTTTTTTTTAAATTTGTGGATTTTTCAGATTTTGATTTTCATAGTTTTCTTTATTTAATTTATTATATATTGTTGACCCATTGACTTTGCCATTTTTTTAAGACTTACTGCACATTGAAAAATATAAACATAAATCAGAAATATGAGTTTATTTGTTAAGGCAGGGTTAGTCGTTTTCATATAAACTTGGCAATTGGAAACATTGGCCAATTCTCCATTGTACAAGAAAACACAAACTGAGGGGAGGTGAGGTCAACTTTGTAAAAAGCTGATTATGTAAAATCGTTTTATGATAAATATGACTTACTTCTTATGAGTACCAACTGTAGGGAAATATGTGATAACTTTTATTCTGAACATTATCGTAACTATGGGGGTAGAACCTGCTAGAAGAAAAGTACCCCCCCTATGAAAATGAAAATTAGAAATGAACGCCATGTGCGGAGCATTCGGGGGTAGGATAACCACCCTTCAATAATGAAATTGACCACGCTAGTAATTCTAAACTGGACAATTGTTTGGTACAGACATAGAATAGTTTTTCATATAACACAGTGTGTACCAAAAGTCCTTGGAGATTATTCACCTTTGGCTTGTCTTCTTGTATATTATTGTAAAGTTATTTTTTTGTTTGTGCAAACTGCTGCAATAATCTAAAAGCAAAGCTGCTTTTGATTAGGTCTGTCCGTAGGAATTCACAAAGTGTGTTTTGGTGAAAATTTTTTTCTTTTTCATAAAGAATTTGATTTTACAGCCAATAAATATTTTCAAATGAAGGAGGGCTTAATTTCCAAAATTCCCGTTATTAATGATCTTGCTACATGCTACTAAGCAATTAGCAGATTATCTTGATTCTTTTAGTGATGTTGAATCCCTAGAACCCTGTTATATGGGGTTCAAAATCTGCCAAATCGCACCCAAAAAAATTGTAGAACTTCTGAACAACAAGGTAGTAATGAAACCAACTTGGGTATTATTGTGCTTTAGGATGTGTGCAGAAAAAAGTGTGTTTTCTAAAACTAATGCTAAATTTAATTCAAATGCTTACCACCAGGGGCGGACTGGGTCCTCTCAAAGGGGGCATATCTTGGATTATCGGATGACGCGAATCCTAGCACATTTGGAGGCGCGACTCTTATCGCTCATGAGGGCGCACCCGCAAGGGGGTCGGTTGGCCAGCGTCCCAGCACGCCCCTGCTTCCCAATATATTATAACATTCGGAACTGTATATGAGTTACTCACTAAATAATCTGTTGGTGCTTTAAACTTTATTATTAAATAAATTTACCAAAAATAATAGTTTTGTTCAGAAGTGTGATATTTCTAATCATTTTTCAAGATTTACAAGAATAATAAAGTTGTGCTTACAATGAAAATTTAATTTTAGCTAGAATATCGAGGGTTCGATAAGCGAGAGTCTACTATAGTCATAAAAGGCATATGTTCCCGATTAGGAACATTGCGAAACTGCAGAATCATTTTTTTTTTCAGGTTTTTCATGAAAGACAGTTAAACTAAAAATTTACAAAACCAAAAATGTAAAATAAAGGTTAAAAAGCTTCTGCATTCGAATTCGGTAAAAGGTGAACTTCCAGGCATACCATAAAAAAAAAAAAAAATTTTTCCACCCATAAAACTGTTAGATATATGTGACTATCACCGTACATCGGAAAACTAAGCCAATCCGTGCAACCCTAAAACTCTCTCTCCAATTCATTGTACTGTTGTCCGTCAGTCGTTCTTAAAGCTTCTTAGTATTAACGTGTCTTTTTCCTACTTCCATTTATAGAATAAATTAACCCTCTAAACGTATTCAAGATAATATTAAATGTATTTTAAATATCGTTGCTAGTTCATATGCTCATCGTCTCAATTTAATAAGCGAAACTCTAAAGAAGAATTAACTCACACTACTTGAGAATAGCTGAAGAAAAAAAGGTAAGTGTTCTTCACTATCTTATTTGATTTCTTGTTTGTATTAACGTACTTCAAAAATAGGTAATTAGAATTCAATTTCCAACAAAACCAAGAAAAATTCATATCATTACTTAAAACACCAGTAAGGCTTACACTCTATAGAGCCAAGGAAAGGTCGTTTACGACTATACACACTCTTTCTCAAAAAGAGCGAAGCACTCCTAAAACATAATTCGATCATCTCGAAAGTTCGCATGCTAATTCCTTTAAACCAAGTATGCAAATAATTAAATTTTCAAAGCCAATTACTAGCCGAGCATAACGCACATTTTTCCCGCGCAATTGGCATCGTATAAGAGAGGTAAAACTTACGGAAGGTTTATTTTTCCTCGCTGTCGGCGTGCAATTACCTGGAGACACAACTAGTAATGCTTTTACGACATTATCGAAGATCTTATAACCAATTGGATGACTTCGAACGTGGTCGCATAGTCGGGATGCTTGAAGCTGGCTGGTTCTACCGAGCAATAGGCTGCCACCTGCACCGTACGGACACTGCTGTGCAAAGGTGTTGGCAGCAATGGTTTCTGCGAGGAACTCTTCGGCGAAATGATGGCTCTGGAAGGCCAAGGCGCACTAATGCAAGGGAAGATTGGTTGGTTGTGCAACAAGCCCGAGCTGACCCAACGGCATCATTGTCCGCCATCCAACGTGCTATAGTCTCTTCCATAACACCTGTGTGCCCCCCCCCCTCCCACCAGCTTACGGCGCTTTTCTGAGGTGGAGTAGGGCCCACAGCGGCCTTTAAGGCGTCTGCCTTTAACCCCACACCATCGACAGAGTCGTCTGGAGTGGTGTCATAGCCGATCATCATGGTTGACAGTAAATTGCCATCACATAGTGTTCAGCAATAAATCCCGCTTCAGTCTTGCAGCAGATGACCGTCGGATCCGTGTGTGGAGATGCCAGAGCCAGCGTTCCCAACCACTCTTTGTATACAGAGGCGCACAGCCATTACCCTCGAGTGTTGTGGTATGGGTTGCTATCTCATACGACAGCAGGACACCACTCCTGATACTGCGCGCAACCTTAACAGTTCAACGATATGTTGATGACATCCTGCGGCCATTTACTTTATCCTTCATGACACGACAACCTGAGGCCATTATCAAACAAGATATTGTCAGGCCTCATATAGTTCGCGTATCTATGAGCTACCTTCGTTCTCAAAATACTCTTCCTTGGATAACTCTGTCACCAGACCTTTCGCCAATCGAACATGTATGGGACATGGTAGGCTGCTGGATTTGGGCACCGCAAAATGTCGCAGAGCTGGTGCAACAAGTAAGGACTGCCCGGAAGAATATGTCGCAGGATGACATGAGGAATCTTTATCACTCCTTATCTAGACGTATAGAAGCATGCATCGGCGTCGTAGGGGTGGGGGGGTCGCCAACTATTGACTTGAACATTCAATGTGCAATTCTTAGCCGTTGCTGGGTATTACGACCTTAAATCTTTTTTTATCATTTCTTTACCTGTGTATGTGCTGCATGTACGTTAATTTCAACGAAAACAGATAATTTCTTTATGGTGCTCTTTTATAATAGTGTAATATGTATTATATGGTTTTTATTCATCTCCAAACTGTATTGTTCTTAATAAGGAAGAGAATAATGTAGTTATTATGCCTTACGCCAAATGACTTTCAAAGAAACAATTTTCCTGCCAAGTGCTAGATATTCTCATCTGAATTCCTAATCGAAGAGAGATTATTTCTAGCAAAATATCAAAATTTACAGACTGAAATTTCATAAGAAATTCCGTTACAACATATCTGCTCACTGTAAAAAAAAATATATTTCTTGTTTCCATCCTTTTCTCAGAATCAGCATTTGCTTGGCTTTTTATAAAATCTTTCAACGCAACGTCGATATTTCCAATACCTCTGCAGAATCAGCATAAAAGCGGAAATATAGAAATTTGAGTCACAATCAAATATACAATTTTTTTTTTGGCTTTCTTGACCTGCTGTGGTTTAAAATTCAGTTCTTGGGTGTATTTGTTTTGAAGAATTTAATATTGCACGAATCAATTAATCGGTAAATTCATCGTAAAATATAGCAAAAAGATATGTATAATTATAAATACGTTGCTTTATTCTGTATTATGACTATAACAAAGCATTTTTCTACAAGGTTTAAAATAAACAAATTTAGAAACCTTTCGTTATTTTTCTACTATTAGTTAGAGATCTGGTCTTCAAAATATTATTGGATATGTAGCATTTTGCAGCCTATTGGACTAACACAAACTATCTATCTTAAAAATATATCACATAATTAAAAATATACATCTATTACTATTTAATATGATAAATAATAACAACTTTCTAGTGAGTTCGATCTGTTTTGATTAATTATTAAGTTTGAAGGGTTGTTTCACTTTTAGCTGTTGAAAATATTATTTGTAATTCCAACAAGTGCCATCTGTTTACAGGCACAGCAAAATTTAGCTCAATAGCCTAATTTTACATAAATAATAGTCAAATCCTTTAATTCCACTAGAATACGCTATGGGAATGATAAAACTTAGGAAAGAATATAACGTGACTGTTTCTGTGTGTGAATAATTTAGCAATATTACTTAAGGCAAAAGTATGCAATAATTATGTTATTTAAACCATTGTAGCAGAATTTCCTCTTTCTTTCTGGCAAACGTTTCAACTAATTTTTCGTTTTTATTTATTTATTAGAAACCAAAATCTTATAATCATAGAAATATGTGCACTGAATTTGGTTGAACCAATGGTTGGAGTCCAATGGAGTTTTTGCCATCGGGCATTAAATACCTGGCGTTAAATCATGGTTGGCTTATATATTTAGTGACCTATACCTATGATGGTTGCAATTTTTAAACTGCAATGGTGCAACTAATTAATTTTAAGCTGTAATTTAAATAAAATTTGATTTTCATTTCATGAATTGCACTCGTTTATGGAAAGTTGAAGTATATAACTAACCAAAATAAAAAAAGAATTTGAAAAAGGAAAAAAAAAATCACCCCAGAGGTTACTCCAAGCCACATTTGACTTGAGATCCTCAAAACTGGTAAAAGCACTTCAACTTGACCAATGTTATATGAAGATTTAATTTATTGAGCAGTTTTCTTAATGAAAAGCATAGTCATACGTAAATATAAAAATCTTACGAATATCTTTGCAGAATCTTGTCATCCGTGAAAGAAAGGAACAGGTAATTATAGTTCTTAGTATCTCACACCTACCGCGGAAATCGGTCATAGCCTCCTTGAAGGGACCGTGCAAATTCGATAGATAGATTACATGAGCGATATTTTAAACCATTGCATTGTAATATGTTTTACACAGTTATTTATTTCAAACTTAGTTTTAAACACATTTAAAATTTTTCTGAGAAATGAAAGAGAGTAAAATCCTTTAAACCGAAACAGAGTGATTTGATTATTGTTCTGAATGCAGGAACTGACATTTTTTACTAATAGGTATAAATGTTGCTATAACCGATTTTTGGAACTTTTGTGAAGAAAACAATCGTTATAAAAGCTATCGACCTTATATACGATATTTTTTAGAAGTTATATGTACAACAAATAAAAAAAGTTTGAATTAAATTTCTTGTAAAGGTTCTTTCGGCATATGTGGTTGTACGCGCTGTATTTGCTTGTATAAATGATTTGTACTCTACGGTTAATTTCACTTTGTCATGGTCTTAGTTTATATGCATATAGTATATATTATTATAGTATAAAATTCAGGTTAGCGTCTAAGGAGGGACACATATAGGGACAAAACATTATTATTAAATGTATGAATTAATTTTAACAGTGGTTAAATTGTGTCTATACATACGATGGAAATCGTTTATAACGACGCCGGTTATAATGATAAACCGCATGTAGCGACGGAAATTTTACAAGAAGTTTGGTTTGCTATTCTACTCCATACTAAATATATCAGTTATAACGATGAAACCTACTATAGCGACGGCCATTTATTAATCTACGTAGATCAGTGTTTCTCAAAGTGTGGTCCGAGGCGGCTTATTAACTGGTCGGTAGGATCATCACCAAATTTCATAACAAAAAAATCAACTAAAAATTGCCGGCGTCAATACAATTTAGGTTCGGGTGAGATTTAAGGAATTTCTCATAAATATTACTTGTTATAAAACTTATCTTTCGGCATTTCGTGAAAGGTTTGAATCCTCTGAATACACCCATGCTGTCTACATTGCTTATTATTATTTTATTAAATTACTGATGTCATTTTCATTGTAAATTTGACAAAATAAGATCGTAACTGACACTCTCCTTATCAAATAGTGTTATTCTGAAAATTATTTTGTTTGTTTGGATTTTTATGGCGCAAGAGCATCTGGGCTATACTGCGCCAAACATGATTGAATCAAAAACTGACAAAAAAAAAAGATTTGTGTTATGTGGGATTGGTAACCAACCCATATTTTAAGGACATGGTCGGAAATTTGAGATATTTTCCTGTCAAAAGATGGTACATTTTTTTGAAGTAAAAAAAAAACTAAAAATGTTTAAAAATTACCACAAAATGAAACTTAAATTAAGTAATTAATTAATATTAATAAAACTATTTTTAGTTAAAATTAACTGAAAATTATATTTCAAGGGATGAATACATCTCTCCTACCGGAGTTATTATATACGTATATAAGCTTGTCAATAAATCATATAAAGCCAGGGTTATTTTGGTCATGTCTAATATATATGTCTGTGATTGGTGGGGGAGTTGATCAGAAAATGACGGTGGCTAAGTAGGGATAATATTGCTAACCATAATCGGCAACCTTAATTTCAGGGAAAAAATGTTTTAATAGGGGAGAGTAGAAATTCCCAGTGGTCCGTGATCAATAAGGGAATCTTATCAATAAGGGAATGCTTAAAATGGTATGTGAGGGACTAAAGTTTGAGAAACACTGACGTAGATTCTAAGTAGGGAAATACGTATGAGACATAAGGACGTAACTTGAGAGTTACAAGGCAGGGGGTGGTTATTAAAATTTAAAGTTAGTTATCAAAATTTAAGTGTTATTCTAATCTTGTTTATTTACAAATGTCTGAGAAATTTTTATTACTGCTAAACCTGAATATTAAAGATAATAAACTAAAATAAAATGATTTATTAATTGAATATCACGAGGGTCATATTCTTAAGGGGCATATTTTATGTTTTCAGTGCAGGTCCAATAAAACTCAAAAATCCAAACCGTTCTGAAGTCATTAGTATAATATAATAAATACTATTCATTACATTTGTTTTCTACATTATATACTTTAGTAGTATTTTCTACAATTTTTTCAATTTAAAAAACTAAGAAAGTACTATGTACTTAGTGTGGCTATAACATAATATAAACGGAAATTAAATTCATTATAATTAAGTATATTTTTATTTAATTTTGAAACCAAACAGTTTAATACTTTTTACTATCAAAATAATTTATAAAACCTTAAAGTGCATCACTGTAGGTTACCAAGATTTTAAAAAGATATCGGTTATAACGACCGAATTTGAACTGCCCTTTGGAGGCCGTTATGACAGATTTTCGTTATACTTATATATGACTTACTTACTATTAGTTAATTCCAATAAATATTATATGTAAATTACAATATAAAGATAAAGAAAGGTTACAGCAATCTGCATTTGTGCTTTGTATTTAAAACAAGCGCTGAAAATATTTTACGTTTAAAATAAAATGGATGCCAGATTTTTTAGAAGACTTTGCGGTCTGGTAATTTACGAAAGAGAGGTTAATGAAACCCTCATTTTCTTTCCCTTAAGAAAAATGTCTGGTCATCAAGTTGCTCTCCTCGTTACACTTGTCTCTGTCGAAAGCATCTCAATTTATACCGAATCCCTGAAGAACTGATGATGGTGCTTTTATCATTGGCAGACGAAAGCCTTCCTAATTACCGTGTAATGGAGGACCGTGGGCAAGCGAAAGGTGAGGCGTGTGTTCCATTATTCGGACCATGACTCCTGTTGCATCCCTGGCCTATTGATAGAATAAAACAAAGCTTTACGGACCCAGCTCCTCTTTTTTTTTTGTCGTTATTTGTTTTTTTACGGCACACTTTCGGCGATAGATAAAAAGTCCAAGTAAAAGCCCACGAACAAAAAGTAGACATTGTTTTCTTCTGATGGAGAGTACCCTTCAGCCCTTGTTGTCCCTCTGGGAACAACATACTCTTCTTTGTGGCTTCAACTGCTTCTTCCAGGAAGTGGGTTCGAAAATTCTTCTATCGATTTTCTCAAAGTTCAAGCGAAAAATGTTTACCGCGAAATAATGGTAGTAGCGACTGCAGACCGGTCGAAAATCGATCCTTTTTTACACTTTCCAAAGTTTGTCCCCTTAGTTGCAGTATTTTCGTCTTCGGGGCGCCATTGTGCCCGACGCAATATATGTTCCCAAGTTCCTGAAAGTCAAAGATTTTCGCCAACTTTTATTTTTCGGGATAATGGAGCACACTCTCCAAGTTATGATATGCACAAATGCATAACAACCGCTTTTCCACAAGATGTTTAGCTTCTATAACAACAACGTATTTTCATGTCAGGAAGAGAAAGGATCTGTTAGTTAATTCTATTATTGCTTTAGTACCTTTTACATCTCCAGCTAGCTCATTTTGTTGTATACAATGACGTTAGAATACAGCGAGATTCCATATTAAAATATATATATATATATACAGGGTGTCTCAGAACCAGGTTCACGAACTTCTAGGAGGAGTAAGGTACACCTAGACGACTCGGGATCACATAGCAATGATGGTCGCAAACCACTCACAGCGCTAGTTCTAAAACCTTCCAGCATACACAAATATTTACAACCAGTGCATGAAAAGCGCCAGATAAAACTCAGGTCAGCTGCTCAAGTGCATAGATGATTAGGACATCGCATTTTGCGCTTCTCATGCACTGGTTGTCACTATTTGTGCATGCTGGACGGTTTTAGAACTAGCGCTGTGAGTGGTTTGCGACCAGCATTGCTATGTGATTCCGAGCCATCTAGGTGTACCCTGCCTCTCCAAGAATTTTGTAAACCTGGTGCTGAGACACCCTGTATATAAAAACAGAGGCGGCTCCAGGGTCGGGCAATGTGGGCACCCATGCCGGCCCTTTTATTATCGACGCACATGTAATGCAATATTTTTGTCATTACATTGTAGACCCCTAGGCACTATAAGATGTAAACGTAATTTATTCGAATTTCAATAACGCTAAAATGATCTTTATTGTTTTTATTATTCATTTCTTAACTCTTATCAATACACACAGAAATTACATGTGCATTTTACAAAAAATTATTTCAATTAAAATTTTTTTACTACTGCCTCAACCCGGACGCGCCAACTTCTTCGACGCCGTTAACGTATTAAAACTTTCTAGCTGTAAATAATACATTATAATTCTATATAGGTTCCCAAAATTAAAAATGCTCGAGTAATGAAAAAACAGCAGGATTTAATGATAAAGATAAATAAAAAAAATCGGTCGTTATATATAAAATATGAGAAAAATGTGGTATATTAATCCAATGAATAAATTCCTAATAATCGCACTGCAAATAAATCGCACTTTAATATCTGTAAATATTAATTAAATGAAATTAAAGAAGCCAACCAAAAGCGAAGGGGAATAAGTAAATTTCGGTATTAAGATTATTCGTTATGACAGAAAAACTAAAATACTGTATACACATGTTATTAGAGATGGAATAATTTATTAAATTTTAATTAATTATCAAATTAAGTATACGTCCATTTAAATATCATTTGAAGCACGACAATA
>QLNU02015270.1:23910765-23926828 GCA_006491805.2 Dysdera silvatica
AATCTTCTGTCCCTAAAGAATAAATTATTGTTCGGGACACCACATGTCTGGGAAACCGATGATTGATAAAAGGGTTCTTATTTTTCCCGAACAAATAGGCACTTCTCCAACTGACCAATACAACCAACCTCTTTGCTGTTCACGGTCCCAATTCGCGTTTGCAGTTCTTCAATATTGGTCCAGGTTGTGTCAAATGAGATATCCTTGATCTATGACCAAAATAAAAATCAAGGTAGTTGATATACTCTGATAATAGAAGCCAGGGAATCGGTTCATGTGGCCCAATAGACCACATTAGGAATTTGTTACCGAGAAAAAACTGAACAGACGAAACCTAGTGTGATGGTGTTCAGCCTTGTTGGGAAATTACTTCTGGATGAACTGAATGCTAAGCTTTAGCTTACTTTTGCGGACAAGCCATTTTTACCAACAACGTTTTGGAGACACATGTGCCAGTATTCGTACAAACAAGAGAAAAAACTTTCAGAGATAAACAATATAACGTAGAAAACTTTCTAATCTATTTATGTTTGTTTTAGTGTTAATAAGGAATGAAATAGTTAACGGAATTTCTTAGTACAGTGTATGTATATTAGGGTAATCCTTAATTTTCAACTTCGTTTTTTTTAGGTCTCACCCTCCGAGAATTTTCTAATTGACCTAAAATTAACGCCAGAAAAAATATGGTTCATCCGTAGAAGTCGAACTGGTGCCCCAAAGGCTGAGAATGTCACCATTTAAATGAAAATTACTATTTTTTTCACAAATTTAAATAAAAAATAGATAACATTGTATTCACGTTTATAAACTAAATTAAATCAAATATACATTAAACAATAGTTTTAAATAACCGTCCATCATATAATAGTTAGTATTGGGGTGGGTAGAGCGCGCATTGTCATAAGTCCTAGTTGTTTGGAATAAGGAACGCGGCCAATAGTCATAGTCAATGAAACTTCCTTTCATACAAAGCGGTAACACTCAAATTACTTAAAAATGGCATTCAAAGGTAAACTTGCAATAATATTTATTTGATTGGAAGAGAAAAATAATCAAATATTAGGCAGAAAATTACCTTCTAATAAACAAGTAATTTAAGCATTTATTTTATATAAATCGAACACTACGCTGATTAAATTAAACACGTCAACATCATCGAGTTTGAGCCGGCGTAGATACGATGCCGATAGGCGAGCGACAGAATGTTTTCAGCCTGGCGCTTCAACCCACATCTCACTCGCGGGCGGATGTTTCACTGAGCTACGAAGGACAACCTTCGTAGCTCAGTGGGTAGAGCCTCCGCCCGGCAAGTGGAAGGTCGTGGGTTCAGGTCCCACCGAAGGCAGAAATATTTATTTTCTTTCGAACGTTTCACCATCTAATCACGCCATACCATCGGCGTTGGTATCACTACGCCAATAAACGTTGATTGATTGACATTGCTTGAAAGTAATTTAAGTAAGCTATGATATATATAAAAATTCAAGTTCCTGTGAAAGTGCGTGTATTTAGTTGTGACAGGCCATGCGAGCGGGGCGGCCACCAGGCCACTAACATTTAGCAGCCAAAATAGTATAATGCAGCATAAAAAAATGTGTTTTAATGACCCATATACTTCGACAGAATATTTGGTCAATTGACGTTTCAGCGTGACGTCATACATCCCGCAATGGTGTGCTTCTAATGGTGGTCAAAATAAACACATGTGTTATTAGTCATATGCGTTAGCACCTGTGTATGTTATCATGCCTTAGGTTATTAAGTGCCCAGGTAGGTTATCATGCCTATGTAGGTTATCATGTTTATTGTGATTGCCATATGACTACTGCAGGTACTTCCTGGTTTCGACACTTGACTGCACAAAAAGCAAGAAAGATTACTTTGTAAGACCCAATTAGAGCAATAAAAGCGGCTTTGTTCATTGAATTAGCTTTTCATTAATTCGTTATAATTTAATAATTATAGTAATAATTTAATTAATAATAATTAATTAATTTTATCTCCTATTTTTAATTTAACTTCATTATATTCTCTTTATCTTTACTTAAATCTTATCTTAGCTCTTTACATTACTTAGTATTTAGACCGGTGAAGAATTTTATTTTGTAATGTTAAAAGCTTTTCAATCTTTTTATCATTATGTTGTGTCAAAACACTTTTCAGGGCCGCTAAAATCTGCTTTGCCCAAGGCGGCTAGTTCCGTAAGCACAGGCCCTGGTTTCTGAAACTGTAATTTTTTGGCTAAAAGAATGAACGCCATTTAGAGAATCTCAACACTGCATTGCTAATTGGGAGCACTGCATAAAGAAAGGAGAATGCTTCAAAAACAAACACAGGGCAATAAAGAAAGAACAAGGAAAATAAAGAAAGGAGAATAAACACAGGACATAAAGAAAGGAGAACGCTTCTAAAAAAAAACACAGGCGCAAAAAATACGATTTTAAAGAAAACCTCGAGGAGCCATTTAATATTATTTGGGCTAATAATGCCTTGGAATTTATTAAAATAGAAGAAGACAGGTATTTTTTTAATTTATTAGAGGCACAAAGAAAGAATTTATGCTTTAGGGACATAGATAAAAATTGCATAATCTATGCATTATTACATCACCTGGGCACGAAACATCATTTATTAAACGTCTTCAACAGGATGAATATAGACGTTTCTAATTATATTATTAGAATTGCTGATCTATTTTCTATGAACAGTATTGGTAAGATACAGAGATTACGCTTCATCTTGGTAAGATACAGAGATTACGCTTCATTTTTCCAAAGAACACATTGTTATTCAAGAGACAAGACGAGTGTAATGAGCTTTTGCAGTTAGTTATAATATTTTAATATTTTAAGGTGGATACTTAGCAAAAGCAATTAAATGTTGATTTACTGGTGTTTTTTGCCATGGTAGATACATAGTAAAAGCTATTTATGGTTTAAAAGTATTTCTCGAGAAGAATTTGATTTGACTCAGTAGGAATTGCAAGGATGGATGAATATTTGTGTACTTATTGTAAAGATATGCATAAAAGTTTGGTAGAATGCCCTTTTAGATTGCAAAGCACCATCTCCGTGTTTGATGTTTCCAAAAAACTTTATTTTTACAATAAAATGAATGAAAAGACTTTCCAGGAAAAACTACAAAATGTTGTGATCACTTATAATATCTTTCCGAAGAAATAGTGGCTTTCGCATTTATTGATAATTCAAATCCTTTGGAATAAAAATTAAAGATGGCCAAAGCATTTAAAGACAAAAATCAGATAATTATGACAGTTGTCAATGGTACTGCAGAAAAGGGGTTCTATGCTTATGGAAGAATACAGCAATATTACAACCCATGATGAGAAGCAAAAGCAATGTCTACTGAAAGTCGTAAATTTTGTCGGAGCCATTTTTTATCTTTCTCAAAGCATTCATTATTAAAGGATTTATTATGAAAATTTAATGTAATAAAAAAAATATTCTTTGCTGTTAAGAAGTTCTAGTTCTTACTTTAGTTGTTCTTGCTCCTAAATATTTCTTTTAATCATAAAATAAAATTAATAAAAGTGCTACTGCAAAAATTTTCGTATTAATTTATTTAAATTTTCACCCTCCTTAGGGCACGTGTTAATAAACAAATTTTTCCAAATTTTTATCCGCTAGTTTGAAATGCTGAAATATAAAAGCGTTGGAAACATTTGGTATGAAATTCTTTATAAAAATAATAGTGACGGCGACCTCCTCCCCCAGAAACCAGTTCGCAACCCCCAGGCTACTTCTATAAATCAAACTTTCTATATATATATATATATGAAGCTAGGTAATAGACAAAGGTTTATAACATATCAGGCAAACATTTTCGCTTATATATTTAATGGAAATCAATTCCAGCGTATGCAATAATCGAAGTCATGAATGGGAATGGAACAATATTTCAAGGTCCAGTTGTTAAACAAACTTCGAGAAACTCCCATTGCCAAGCGTCCACATCCATGGTTACGAGGAAGGACTATTTTCCAGATGAAAGAACAGACTGATGGTATTCTGTTGAGGTTCAACTAGAGAAGGATTATGCTTAGCCCCAAGCTCAGTGCCCAACAGCACTTAACGTTACCTACAAAGCATCTTAGCAACTTGTGTTCTGCTCCGCTCACTCGGAACTAGATATCAGGTTGTAACGAATTTTGCTCCATGGAGATGGTTTCAGCAGAGCAGTGCCATAAATAGGGCACCAGAGCCAAATTCTCATTTTAACGGAAGCGCTACCTTGGGATTAGACTATGTTTGGGACGTCGTTAAATTTCTTATGATTTTAAATCGTAGGAAAGGCATACGTGCATTCAAAATAACTATTTAGATTGAGGATTTTGTATAAATATTCTTTCGTATACTCTTAAATTGCTACTTTTATTCCATGAAGCGTAATCAACAACATTTCAAGATTCATTTAGTAGAAGAAAAGCCTTTCATACTTCAAAAGATTAAAGAATAAAACGATTTACCTTTAAGCTAATGATGGAACAGTAAAATTAGAAAATTTGCCATCCTCAAAAGATTTTAGGACTGAATAATTACAGGCATTTAAAAATAAAATGTTGCTATTTCTAATGTGAGGGAATTACGAAAGCATTAATTAAGCAGATAGTAAGCATTAAAATAATTTATTGATTCATGAGAAAATTTATTGAGTACCTATGGCACGTAGAGCCCCCAAAAATTTAGGGATTATTAATCGAAATTATGTGTATTAATGTTAAAATGGTAGCAGAAATGGAACAAATTTGTAATGGTTGCTAACTTCTATGTAATTAAGGACCTTCACTTTATATAGACAATAGAATCAGCACCTATCCAGGGGTGTGATGAAAGAGACAACTGCCTCATGTTAAAAGCTTAGAGGGGGGGGGGCAAATTAGGTAACACACAAAAATATTGAGGTTCTAGATAGACGTTCATGTGCTACAATTAAAATAAATAATGTATTACAATTAATAAATTAAAATAGCAAGCGTTAAAAATATATTATTTTGGTGAGAAAGTGGCGTCATTTTCTCTTTTTGCCTCAGGTACCAAATTTCTCAGTAAGACACTGTATGGAATATCAAAAGAACAGTATGTACGTAAAATAATAGATAAAATCACATGATTTTTGGTAATCTTAGGAAATCGAAAAATCAGAGAATAAGATTATCAACGTTGCATAATCTTATGAAGTTTAATACACGAATAATTTGTGTTCATGCGCACAAAAGAAATATCTGTTTGAACAGGGATCGGCGAGAGTTTAAGAATACTGTGCCGAATTATTACTATGCAGTCTAATTCTCCGCGCCTTCCTGCATAAACTGTGTTGTGACTGTTCATTTAGACAACAAATTTTTACTATACACTGTATATTAAGTAGAATTTTTTATGTCACTGATAAGCTCAAAGAATTCATTTTTTTGATTTTTACGCTTGACGCACGATTAATAAGTTTATGGCAATTTAATAATATAAAGCAGTAGCATCTTTTTGCTGTACAAATATGTATTCTATTCCTTATTCCACTGATTTTGAATTTAACAAATATTGCGTTTCTGCTTTTGTTTTTGTAGATATTTTCATATTGTGTTAATTATCCATGATACGATCTTCTGCAAATATAATGCTGTCATGCTGTGGTAACTTGATGAACAGATGTGAATGTTAATAAAGATGTTAATGTATGAAGAGAAAGGACGTAGTGGACAGAAAAAGAATTGACTGCCCTTCAAAAGGTCTCTGTCGGTCTGATTACAAATTACTATTTTATACATTTACAAACCAAAGTCTAGATTCAGTTCATTTTAGGAGATGTGAAACTAGGAATAACTTTTGAAAGTATATGAAATTTTTCTTTCTGAATTTAATCGTATTCAGAATTCTATTTTTGTTTTCGAACATTTCCTTGTGCCGTAGATGGCGAACCCCTGTGATAGAAATTTCACCGATTTCCTAGAAACTTACAAAACAAGCTCAAACTAATGTCTAAAATATAAAACCGTCGGCTTTTCATTCGTGAATTCGTCGTTGCGAAGTTGTTAGTCTTTAAATTCAATGCATAAACCTTAATTTCCTATCGTCGCCAGTTAAAACTATATTAGCACCTGTAACTGGTCATGAGCCTGTTTAAATGGGAAGACTGCCAAGTGTTGCTTTTGCCGCTAACAATAGAAACATGAACGGTTTAGCATCAACGTAAAATATTAATAACTTCGCATTGGCTAACTTGTGAATGAAACGTTGGCAAGTTTATGCTTCAGCTGTTGGTCTGAACCTATTTTGTAAATTTCAAGCAAATGGGTGATATTGATGTCGTATATTTTCCTTGCTAACGATGCCGTTTACATGCTTAAAAGCTAGGCTTGTTATGATATTCTTCTTTCGGGCGTATTTCCATAACAACATGTCCGTTTTACTTTAATTTTTTTAATTCCATTTTCAAAGTTTTTTCTAAAACAATACACCTCGATCAATAAGCCAAAGTGATGCTAAAGATGTTGATGGAAGTCCAAAGCGCCCTTATAAGAAAAAAGAGCAAAAACCATCAAGAAAAACCTTGGACAGAGATTAATTCACGCGTAAAAGTATTATTTATGTCTAATACTAATAAAATAAAATAAAAATATATTTTGGAGGATAAAAAGTGCTGAGTGGTCTCAAAACTACTTTGGTACGAACGAAAAATTTCAATTCTTTTCTTAATATCACGAATTTTTGCTGCATTTTAAATTTTCCTTCGCACTCTGACTGGTTGATATGGGATTTCAGTTAACATCCATATCAGCCCTTCTTTATACTGCAGTTGAATACAATTATACCCCATAAAATAACATTTCTCGTTCTTTAACTAATGTATGTGTAAAGTACTGATGTTATATACAAAGTGTTGGCTTAAATATGTAAGGTAATAATGTTAATCATTGGTCTAAATATGTAGTTCAATAGTACATCTTTAAACAATACATCTCACACCCGCATATCTATTCCATATATTCACGGCATTTCCGAAACAATCTCTCGCATCCTTAAAGAGGCAAATATCCAAACATTCTATTCCCCTGTCACAACACTTCGCAAACAACTTACAAAAGTTAAAGACCCAGTTCCACCAGAAGATCTCACAGGCGCCATATACCAAATACCATGCAAAGACTGCAACAAACATTACATAGGACAAACAAAAAGAATGATCAAAACAAGAAAAAAAGAACACAAACAAGCACTCGCGAAAGGAGACATAGCCTCACGTCTGGCAGAACACGCTTTACAACACGGACACGAACCCGACTGGGACTCAACAAAAATACTACACCGTCACATCACAAACAAGAATAGTAGACTCTTCTTAGAATCTTGGGAAACTTACAAACTACACGGGAAAGCCATTAATACATCACAACCACTTCCAGAAACTTATAAACAACTCTTACTCTGAAATGTATGAGACATCCCCAAATTAGGTAACCCGCAGTGTGGGTTTCTCATTGGTCCCTATTGGGGTTCTTCCATGATTCTATTGGAGGCCTCCCATTGGTTCTCATTGGGTTTTCCCATTCTGCGGGACTACTCTGATGAAGGGTTTTCCAGAAATTTCAAGTATAAAAAAGAGACAGAAACATAACATCGTCATTACTCCTGATGAAGGACTGCTGCTGATGCGTCCGAAAGCTTGAGTGATCTTTTTCATTGCTATTTTACCAGTGTTTAACCTTTTTATGTAATTTCCTCCCTGGTACCCTGTATTTTATTTCTATTAAATATGTAAGGTGATAATGGTAAGCATTGTTCTAAATATGTGGGTATTAGACTAAGCATTGGCGTAAATAAATAAACATGCTGGGTGTAAATCTGGATCATTGGCGTAATAATGTATAGCATTGGCGTAAATATGCAAAGCGATGAAACGAACCCCTTACTGTTAAAAAGTCCGATGATATTCATGATAAATTATCTTTATTACAACTCTCTACATTAAATATGACTGTGAAATCCAGTGTGGAAATTATATGGACTAATACAATCATACTTAGATATGTTGATAGAAATAATGAATTATTTGATATGTATATAATACGTCCATCGATATTAAGCGATGATATTACGCAAAGAGTATTTGCTCTGTCTGAAATCAGACGCGTAAGTTCTTTGTTTCTATAATGTAGATTTTGGCATTGCTGCGTGAACAGAACAAACTGCAGTGAGGAATCGGACGTTTCCATGGGGTGATAAAACAAATAATCCATTTATTAAACAATCAGAACGATCATATTATCAGGACCACAAACATGAGCTCAGTTACGTTCTTTATTGAGTTCCCATGGACGAGTAAGACAAAGCAGTTTAGAGAATTACCACAGTGGCCTCCCTCACCCAATCCCAGGTTGCGAATCCCTTTTTTCAGCTCAAAATCACTTTTACTACTTTCTCTTGTCTCGGGACACTACTAAGCGTCACAGTGCATCTATACTTCAAAGCTGTACAGGCGCACATTCGATAGTACGATTGTACACGAAGAGTACATCTCGTTTAAAACAACTCGTTCACCACAGAATGATCTCTACTCTTCTTGCGCAAGGAAAACCATTGGGAATTGGCATCAGCTTTAAGTTAGCAGCCATTGTTTGCTGTTGCCAACAACACTTTTTCTTTCTTTTGTTTTACTATTATTGTTTTTATGGTTTTTGAATGGTGGTTGTTGACGCTTAACCTTTATCAACGTATTGGATCAACCTCGCATCGTGTTCTAAATATTGTACATCGTATAGCCGCTATTGGATGCACCCTGCATCGTGTTCTACGTTACATATCGAGTAACTGCTATTGTATATTGTAACGAAGAAATACAGTATACTGTCAATAAAGATTGTTCAAGTTGACGTCGATCGTTTATTACAGAACCAGCGAATAGTAAAAAACAAAAACTGTACCAGCCAAACAATTTAATATGTATAATAATTGCAAAACATACGAGAAGGCGTGCTGCCCCCTTACGCAGAATATCAAATCTCGGTGCGATATTTCCGTAAAACTGGGGTGGATGTTTCTTTGTTTATGAGTTTTACGGGATAATGACAAGTATCATGATGCGCCTGAGACTACAGTTTTCTACGGAACAGGAATTTATTCCGATCTAAGGAACTAACCCCAGAACGGCAGTGAGAAATTTGGCGTGGATTTATATTTCCGCGAATACATCCCAGGTCACCTCCTCCTTCGTTTATTTCGTCTCCTCATAATTGTCGCAGAATTGTAGGAGAAGCTCCATCATCGATTGCCTCCTTTCTACACGCATTATTATTATTATTATTATTATTATTATTATTATATTATAAACGCGCGATACTATTCAAGAAAACTCGTGATGGAAGCTCATGAGAGTGATTGTCCCCTCCATTTAACCCATTTTTCATACATACTCATAATATTTAATATTATGTTACATCACATTTTAATGTCAGAAGTTAAAGCATTAGTATGCTTGTGTAGAACCTTAAAACTTTTGGATAGGTAATAGTTTGGTAAATTAGTCCACGCACAGTGAGGTGATATATGCAAAATTTGCAAAATCAAATCGTGTTTTTGAAAAGCAACATATAAAGAATTGAAGAACACAAGATAGAATATCATTAAATAATTTTTCTCAGTGCAAATAGCAATGATACCATTTTATGTTAGAAAATGCTCCCGCGATTTAAACTGAAAATGATCTTATACATTTATCCATGAGGTAACAAGTATGTGTCTTAAATAACGAACAAACATGTTAGCTTTAACATGGCTTACATTTAATGGAAGCAAGAGAAAATTAGGAAACGTGTTGTATTAGAAATGTGTGCTCTTTTTAATTTGCTTGTAGTATCATGCATACCGTAACAGTTTTTATTCAGCCTGATGGGGATAATACATAATGACCAACGATTGTTGATATTTTCACATATTCAAACGCACATAATGACCATGGAAAAAATTTACTTATAATAGGTAGATCGAGAAGCGAAAGGAAGGGAAAGGAAAGTTCAGTTTGTTACCGGCTGCTCCACGGTGCAGCCGGTAACAAACTGAACTTTCCTTGTTACTTGCTGCTCCACGGTGGGGCAGTTGTAACGCAGTAGCTAACGAACTGTTAATTAGAGGTTAACTCCCATTTCTCCATTTTGCGTTTATTTGGCAATAGTTGTACTATAAATTTTAACTTCGGATTTGAATGATAATATCGAGTTCAAATTCATATTGTGGGAATTAATATCGCAAAAAGTTGAATATGTAGTGATCTGAATTTTGCATAAATGCTATGAAAAACACCATTTCTTTATGACAGAATATTATCTGACTCATTTGCTATAACCAACGTGCTTAATTTATCGAAAATATTACATATATTACATATATTTAGTTTTTACTAAAAGGTGTATTTTTACTATTAATAATTAATATACCTAATCACTTAAAAGTAAATGACTAGTCGTTTCTTTTAAATTTGTAAAATACAACCAAGTGAAAAAATTACTGATGTATAAAGCGGGAAAAGAGGAAATAATCTATTAAAGTAACAATGTAAGAATATCTTTATAACCGCCATTTTAAGTGTAAAAATATATTTCATCAATAGCCTTAAAATCTATAATATTATTTTTCTTCTTCTCTATTATTTTAAATATTTCTATATATTATTTTTCGACAAGTATTTTAAAGTCTATTATTAATCATATATATTCCATATTCTCTCTTTTCTAACTTTCCCTTTTTGAATTTTTAAATTTAAAGGGTACACAGAAAATTTTAAAAAATTCTGCGAAAGAATGAGGAGATTCTCTAAAAAAAGCAAAATTGTTTTTAAAAGCAATCATATCTTACAATATATATTTCTGTCTCTAATTTACTTAATTATTAAGTACTTTCAAATTTATTTTAAGCAAAGCCAGGAAATTGAAGCTATGAGAATTTTTAAAAATTTCTCCGAAATGTAAAATAACTTAATCAATTTTTTGATTGAAACACGGGGAGTAGATATTTTTTCTGAAGTTTAATTAAGAAAACTTAATCGAAAGCAGCTTATTAAAATAAGATCTAGAGAAAACTATCACATATTTTTCGACGAAAAAAAATCGTTTCAATATTACACTTTATGCAGAGTTGTTGTAAATGGAAAACCAAAAACTATTTTATTTAATCATAATATACTTACAAAAAGAGCATATTTGATCTCTGTATAGCAAATTAAAGAGTTATAAAAAATTATGTTTTTATTTTCAGTTACAGTGTTCGGATATTAAGCATTTTTTACATATCAAAACACTTTAATCAATAATTCTTTCGTATTTTGTTAGTTGAAATTCTTTTGGTTGCAATGTCATATGTCAGAGCGTCAATATATATGTATTGGTAATTACATGTTGAAATTTTTAATGAGAAACTCTGATCTTATAAAGTGCACTTCGTTCCGATTAAGTGGAAGAAATTTTCTAAAGGCCATTGATTATCAGTCCTTTGAAAACGCATTTCGTCTGTATTTTTGCGTTAAACGTGTTAACGGTATTTCGAAAGTGTGTTAGTGTTAAAGGAAAAAATAACATGGGCATCCTTAAACAATTTTACCGGAGTTCAGTAAACTGTGATCGTAATAAAAGTAATTCATCTTAAGCTTGTTCATTTTAAAAAGGTTCGACTGTATTTGTTATAACATATTCGAATTCAGGACATGTACATCTTATGCTACTGTCATCGATTGCTTTTCTAGGAAAGCGAAAGTGATCAAACCTGGAGCGCAGAGCGGAAATAGTGATAGCTGAAGAAGTACTGGAGACGACAAGGAATAACCATTTGTGTGGATCCAGCATGAATAACGATAAGAAAAGTATGACCTTCAAAATTATCAAAATGGTCGATGTAATTTCTGTCTGATGTTTCTTTTGTAGAAGGCCAAGATGGTGTTTCCTTTGTAGAGGGCCAAGATGGTGTTTCCTTTTGTAGAGGGCCAAGGGGGTGTTCCCTTTGTAGAGGGTCATGGCGATATTTGCTTTGTGGAAGGCCAATGCGAGTTTTCGGCATGAAGTATGGGCGCCTGAATCTGACCAGCAGAATAACATTTTACTTTATTCTCTATATTTTTATTGATATTAGGTCACAAAACCGTGGATCGAGTCATAACTTTAAGAATACTTATTCCTTGATGACCATCACGAAATTCATCCAGAATATGTTTACGATATTCTGGAAATGTTAACAAATTTAACAGATGGCACCAAGAGATTAAAAAGGCATTCGCGTGCCTAGGGAAATTGTTGTTCATGAATGATGTATTTTCGAATCAAAGTGACTTTCTTTCAGTCTTCAGAGAATCTTTACAGTGTTCCTGGTATTTTTGTGTTATTAGAACATATATAAAGCTAGATTACACTAATTACTAGAGAACCTATAACAGCTTGGCGACAAGGAAAGGGTTTCAAAAACCAGTCGGTTGTTTCTCTGGTAGGGTCCTCATAGTTTTTGTTTCAACGTAAAACGTTCTCTGTAGGAGAAACGATTTTGTTTTTTGTTCCAAATCAAATCAAAGTGGAAAAGGCTTCGTTTAGTACGGTTTCAGCGTTTAATCACAATGTAGTTAGGGGCTTATCATGCGGAAAAACTGCAACGTTTTTTTTTGTGGTAAATTTTATTGAAAATGCGGATCGGCAGTGTAACATTAGGCTATCTGGACCGTTGTCTAACCGGCGATTTATGGCTTGCTCAAAAATTTGCTGCCTTTAGTATTACTCACAGAGTATACCTTGCTGCTACGCGTGTAAACAGTTCAGGAATTAAAACTATATTTCTTTGTTCAATTGCGCAATTTTTTACTGTTTTAATAAAAATCGGTTAGAATGAAATGTTAGCTAAATTAATTCAGTATAATTAAGTCACTGTTATAAGTCTACATTGGAGTTTTGATATTTAACTTGCAGATAGCAATTCATCCATAACTAATATTTCTATTTCTGAAAGTGACATGGTATTTCTATTTTTGAAATGACTACAAGATTCCCATTCCCCAAGAAAGCTACTGATGCTGTGTATTTTGGTATATCTCAAGCCGTTTCGTGTTGACTTCCGGCTTGAGTCAAACACACGACAGAGATATTTATTTCATGGTCCAGTAAATGCAATATATAAGGGGAATTCAGTCAAAAATTCGTTACACAAAGCAAAATTGTATTCAAGTTTTCTTTAATCTTTGGCGGAATATATGTTATAGCCTATGTTGTATTCAAAGATATGATGACATAATAACAGCATTACAGCAATTAGTATTCCACTCATTTTCTGGACCAATGTAAGCTATGCAGTCAGCTTGTTTGGAACGTAATTGGCATCAAATCATTTTGGGTAAATATGAATATTAATTATAGGTTCCAATTATGCTTTCACTGCTTTATTATTACTCTAAATTCAGAAGGCAATGACAGTTCCCATTGTATGAAATTACCAAGCTAACAGCTGCATTTCAAATGTGAACGTTTAAATTAATTCAGATGCAATACCAAATTTTCATACATGCTTGACCTAAACTATTTGTAAAGGCATGTAACGTTCACATCAAGCATTCTCATATTCCTTAACACTAGAACCGCGGCTGCGGTCATTTTGACCGCCCTTGAAAATTAAAAAGAAATTAAAAAACTATAACCTATAAACTATACCTAAAAAATTAAAACTATAAATAAATACAATTTTGTTTTTGTTTAAAGAATATTAACGTATTTAGGTTAAATCCCAATAATATTCATTTAATATTTTCAATAATTAGGTTAATTTTTACAATTAAATAAAAATTTTAGCACATGTTTTCTTTCTGGAAAACTATGATTTCTGGAAAAAAAATTGTTCTTTAATATCATAACGTCAACTAAAATTAACCTTAAGTCATTTGCGGATCCAAGGCGAAGGGTAGGGCGATCGCCACGCCCTTGAGCCGGGATTGTATCATGAAAAATGAAAGGACTTTTAAATCTATAATTATAGAATTGAAAAAAATGCAGAGGTGAAATTTCAACTATTATCAGTTTCCTAATTCAATTTTCTATCAGCAAACTGCCACAGAAATTAAAATGAATGCCAAAATGATAAGCAAACGAAAGCTATGTTCAACTTTTCAAGGTTGTTATTTGACATTGTGTACAACTAACATTTCTCATCTGTTGCAATTATTTCGTACGTGGTTTATATTTGGTCGCGCGGAAGGCAAGTGTTTTTCAAGGCCATGTATTTTATATTACGTTCCTCTAGATTCCACGAATTGATAAAATAACATTATTAACTGATTAATAACGTCAATAATTAAAAATTAACGTTAATATAATAATTTATTAATAACGTCTATGATGTATCTAATTCATTCATACATGTAAATAAACTGATTTATTGATTGATAATCAAGCCAAATTATCTCGTTTCACATATTGAACTTCAATCAGCCAAAAAAATCTGAATAATTCCACGATGTTCGCATAATTATGATACATTATTAATTAATTATATATATATCATCATCATCATCATCATATTCAACCATTATCTATCCACTGCTGGATGAAGGTCTCTCCAAATGCTTTCCACACAAGTCTATCCTGGGCCATTCGTTTCCACGTCACCCCAACCTGTTTTCTTATTTCATCCACCCATCTAGTTTGAGGACGTTTTCTAGGTCTTCGGTGGTCTCTTGGAATCCAGTTCAGAATTTCTGTTGTCCATCGTTGATCAGTTCTTCTTGCAATATGCCCAGCCCATCGCCATTTCAGCCCTTTTACTTTAACAATGATGTCCTCTACTCTAGTTTGCTCTCTCACCCAAGTGTTTCTTTTTCGATCTCTCCTAGTTATTCCAAGCATGCACCTCTCCATGCTCCTTTGCGTTGTCTGTAACTTTCGTATTGCTCCAACTGTTAGACTCCATGTCTCTGATCCATAAGAGAGGACTGGCAATACACACTGGTTGAAGACCTTTCTTTTTAGACACAAAGGCAATTTCCCCTTCAGGATAAAACTGTTTCTTCCAAATGCACTCCAGCCAACAACACTAAGTACAGACATAGAAGCAGGCTTCTTCTACAAAAACCAGTCAAAACTGTTCTTTAATACAATAATATTTTTTGTTATTGAAAAATTAGTTTCTTACAAAAGGAATTTCATGCTGTGCAGTACATTTTGTGTAGTACGTGGGACCATGATCCCCAAATGAGTATTCTTACATTTTATCACTTACTTATCGCCAAGTAATCAATAAACCTATCCCATACTGCTGATACTAAAGCAAATTTATCGCTTTGTAGACGTTGACTTCTCTCACTTTTTTTTATCAAAGCGAATAAATCTCAAAATTTCGGTAAAATCATTTCCACTCATGGTGTTTGCAAAGAAGTTTGGTCCCCATTTTTTGTTCCATAAATATGAAACTTTCAGATTTTTTGTTTCGTATGCTTCCCCGTCTATATAAAACTCCAATGAAAGCTTTCAATTTTGTTTTTGTTAGGTTCCATTTTTTACCCAAAACTCGAGAGGCTTCTAATTCCGTGCAAGATCTTATATGTTCAAACATATTGTCGTCGATTACTAAAAAAAAATGCGCTACTTACTTCACCTTTCATAATATTTTTTTGGCATATCCTGTTGGACCGGATACGTCTTTGAAGATATTATGAAGTGGTAATCTTCCAGGACTAGACCCTTCTTGTGTTTTTTCCCAACAAGTTCCGTTTGCAGCAATTTCATTTCGATTATCTTGTCGTATACTTTCATTTTCATCTTCAGAACTTGAAAGCACTCGAGTACATCTTCTTTTACGAGAATTCAAAATATTTTCAAATTCACTATCTCTTTCTGAGGACTCCTGAACATTTTCTTCGTCTAAAACCTCATTATCACTATTTTCACTATCAAAAATTTCATCTTGGGTACCGCATGCTTCATTTTCAATTTCTTCTGATTCACCTTCACTGTCATAGAGTTCATCATCCTCAATATCAGAGCATTCCATTCCTATATCGTTCAAGTTTTCCAAAATTTCAGAGATTTTCAATCGTT